>CM072513.1:48142801-48395301 GCA_036898135.1 Oncomelania hupensis
CATGACCAAAGATCTGCAACCTCTATCAGTCTCAAACTCTATAAATACTACAACCACCAATAGGTGATACCACGATCACCCACTTAGATCCACAATCATCATCATCATCATCATCATCATCATCATCATCATCATCATCATCATCATCATCATCATCATCATCATCATCATCATCATCATCATCATCATCATCATCATCATCTTCTTCTTCTTCTTCTTCTTCTTCTTCTTTTCGTTCCTTCCGCGACACCCCCGTTGGGGTGCCGGGGGTTTCAGTATAAATAGTATCCCCACTTTCTGGAAATTTTGAAGTCCCCTATACGCTACTGTGCCCGGGGACGGTAATCTACCCACTGACTGAACTGGAAATTTAGTGCTTTAAATTCCCACTGTCGCTGTCTTTCTCATTTGCTCTTTCTCATTCCTGCTCTGTTCTATCAATCTGCTATACTATCGTCTTCTTCGTTAGACCAGTCTCCTACCTTTTTTCTTGAAAACTCTTCCGGGACAAGACTCCTTATTTGTGTATGAGGTCTGTTGGATCAGCTTGGGAATATTGGACGCTTTCTGCCGGGTGGTCACTAGGGCTTCCTATGATGTTATTATTTAGCAATGTAGGCATTTTATATGTATGTGTTTTGTTGATAATTTATAATGATGTTTGTATTCTATTTTGTTTTTGTAAACGGGGGTTCGATAAGTTGGGGTGAAGCCTCAGCCGTCCCCTGCGTGGGATGTCTTAATTGTAAAGTGTCTGGCTGGTGGAGAGCTTCCAGTTTTACCACTAGGGCTGTTTCGGCAGATCTTTTATGCGGATCGGGGGTTGTCCGGTCCTGATTTGGCTCGGAAGGGTCCGCTGGACCTAAAGCAATAATAATAATGTAACCTTCCGCGATAATTAAAATGCTGATTTTTTTTTTAAAAGAGGGATTTGTAAGATAAGTATAACCTCATAAATTTACCAAATGGGTTTATATGGGCTGGGTTCAGGCTGAGTGTGATACAAAAAGTATGTTTTGTGTGATGAAAACCGGCACTGCGATCTTCGTGATGATGATGATGATGATGACGATGATGGATGATGATAATGGTAGTTGTCGATGCAGACAGATTGGAAACGATCAGAAAGGTAAGAATGGAACCAGCTTAGGGCACGGTCCTTTATTTCAAAAGAGTACTCAAAGCGCTGAAGGAGCTAGGAGAGATCGATAGTGTCGACATCGGCTGAGAGATCGAGAAGGGTCAACAAAGAGATTTTAACCAATGTCAGTAGCAGCACAGACTATACCGTATAGTCTGTGGTAGCAGATAGGAGGTCGTTCACGAAGTAAAGAAGAACTGATTCAGTAGAGTAGTCAGGACGGTTGAGAATGGAATGGACAGCACAAATTATTGGATGAGAGTTGATGGTTTAGCTGTTTCAGGACAACCTTCTCCAGGAGTTTGAATAGGAAAGGGTGATTAGAAACAGGGCGGTAGTTCTTCAAGTCTTCTGGATCAAAGTTTGATTTTTTTAGCAGTGGCCCTACGATGGCAAACTTGAAACAGGAAGGAACAGAACCAAGTTGCAAGGAAGAGTTGACTATGTTGGTGATGGCTAGGAGGAAGTCAAGATGTAATCTTTGAAAAGTGAGGTAGGGATTGGATCAAGCTAGCATGTCTTTCAGCCACTTCAGTTTCTGAGACAGTATGAAAGGAGAAGAGTAGCGTGCCGGTGAAAGGCGGATCAGGAAGACATGGTTGACAAGACGTGTCATGAAGAGATCTGGAAATAGCTTCGATTTTCGAAGTAAAGAAGTTGGAAGGAGATGAAGGTAGTTAAGAAAGTTCAATTTTTGTTGGAAGAGGAGAAGTGTTGGTGTTCCCCAGGAGGTCATTCATAGTAGAAAATAGTTCTTTGGAAGAAGTAGAGTTCTCAATCTTTGTGTTGTAGTAATTAATTTTAGCTGCAGAGTTGGCTTTTCGGACCTCACACTTGCGCTTCTGATAGGTCTGTTTGTGAACTGAAAGTTTGGAAGACCGCCACATGCGCTCGGCTCTACGCCGCTCCCGTTTGGCCTTGCCGATCTCGGGAGAGAACCACGGCGCAGATTTACGGTCAGAGATCAGTCGGGATCGAGGAAGGAGCATGTTTGTTAAGGAGATGGCTGAGAGTAGTAGGGAAGGAAGAAGCAGATTCAGTGTCAGGAGGAGCAGAAGAACGTAAGTGGACAGCTTCAGAAGATAAGGTTTTCTTGTCAATGTTTTTGTTTTCAAGTTGCGGCGGATGACTGTGCGGGTTTTTTTCTTTTGAGAGAGAGAGAGAGAGAGAGAGAGAGAGTGATTGATTGATTGATTTATTGTTGCTTTAGGTCCAGCGGACTCCTCCGAGCCAAATCAGGACCGGACAACCCCCGATCCGCATAAAAGATCTGCTGAAACAACCCTAGTGGGAAAATTAAACGCCCTCCACCGGCCAGTCACTTTACAATAAAGACATCCCACGCGGGGGACGGCTGAGGGTTTACCTCAACTACTCGAACCCCCGGTTACAAAAACAAAATAGAATACAACCATCATTACAAATCATCAACGAAACATATACATATAAAATGCCTATATTGCTAAATACTAACATCATAGGAAGCCCTAGTGACCATCCAGCAGAAAGCGTCCAACACTCCCAAGCTGATCCAACAGACCTCATACACAAACAAGGAGTCTTGTCCAGGAAGAGTTTTCAAGAAAAAAGGTAGGTCATTGATCTAGCGAAGAAGAAGATAGTATAGCAGAGTGATAGGACAGAGCAGGAATGGGAAAGAGTATATGAGGAAGATAGCAACAGTGGGAATTTAAAGCACTAAATTTCCATAAAGTGGGGATACTATTTATACTGAAACCCCCGGCACTCCAACGGGGGTACTGTTGCCGCAGTGAATCTGTCATGCCTACAAAGGCAAGACAGGTTTTCAACTGGGGCTTTCACTGTTCCCTTTATAGGTTAGAACAATCTACAGTGGCAAGATTGCTCATGACCCCAAGGGGTGAGAGAGAGAGAGAGAGAGCGAGAGAGAGAGAGAGAAAGAGAGAGAGAGAGAGAGAGAGAGAGAGAGAGAGAGAGAGAGAGAGAGAGAGAGAGAGAGAGAACAGAGAAGAGCGTAGTGTTCAGAGCGAGGGTACGTAGGTTCAGAAACAAATTGTGTAAGGCTATAATGCATATGGAGGTTGAGACAGATGCGTTTAGTTTCCCAGTATTCAGGTTGATCAAAATGAATGATGAAGTCGGCGAGAATGATGAGTTTACCAGGTATGGAGGAGTAAAGGTCAAGAAAAGTCTTCATGAAACATAGCAGGTCTGAGTTGGTTATTTAATAGTTATTAAATAAAAACTTCTTTTTTTTCATAGTGTATAGTGCATTTTTGACCCTTCAAATTTTGAATTTTTTGACTCAACTATTATTTTCATTTCACTCTTTCTTGGGCTTTTTTTTATGTTAGTTAGTCATTGTTTATAGGGTCCAGCGGACTGCAAAGAGCCGAATCAGGACCACAACTTGGTTGAAAGAGGACTCGCCTCTGAGCGGCATAAAAGATCTGCTGAAACAACCATAATGGTAACACTGAAGGCACTCCACCAGCCGGTCACTATACAATAAAGGCATCCCATGCAGGGGACGATGTGGCTGTACTCTAACTTATCGAACCCCCGTTTACGAAAACAAAATAGAATATAAACATCATTATAAAATATTAAGAAAACACATACATATAAAATGCCTACATTGCTAAATAATATTACCATAGAAAGCCATAGTGACCATTTGGCAGAACGCGTCCAATATCCCCCAAGCTGACCCAATAGACCCCATGCACAAATCAGGAGTTTGGGGAGAGTGTTCAAGAAAAAAGGTAGGTGACTGGTTCTAGCGAATAGTAGATTGATAGAACAGATTAGGAACGAGAAAGAACAAATGAAAATGACAGAAACAGTGGTACGTAATTTAAAGCATTACATTTTCACAAAGTGGGGATTCTCTTTGTACAGACAACCCCGGCCCCCCAACAGGGCAGGGCTTTTGTTGGTAAGCATTGTATTTGTGTTTAAAAAAAAATTATATATGTTACCGGCAATGTGTGAAATCCAGGTATTCTGGTGCATTCTATACTTTATCTAGGCATTCTATCTAGGCATTCTATAGAAAGCCGAATTTCACACATTGCCAGTAGGCCTAACATAGCCTATATAATTATTTTGTCCACCTGATGAAGAATTTAGCTAAAAAATGTACGTTGGGGAGTTTTGTCTTGTCCAAATTAGCACTCTGTTGGTTTATGTATTTATTTGTTTCTCATCATTGTACATTTTGAATGCTAGCAGTTCTCTGTGTTATTCCATTTATTGTGAATTTTATTGCACCCAATAGAAATTAATAATGGTATTGGATACATTCAATCTAATCGCAATTTAAGTTTCAATTGAAGAAAAAGCGCATGATAGCGTCCTGTTTTACTGTTGTTTTTGCTGTTGCTGCTGCTGTTGTTGTTGTTGTTGTTGTTGTTGTTGTTGTTGTTGTTGTTGTTGTTGTGGATGTTGTGGTACTTCTTCTTCTTCTTCTTAATTGGATCTGGATTAATAAGTTACTAACATGCGTGGAATTAACCAATAACTGAAGATAAAATCTTAGCTAAACATTTTATTTATTTAATAATGTATTTATTCTCGGTAGTAAAGATATAAATTATTTATAGTATTGTTTTCTGTTTGTTTTTTGTTTTGCGCTTCTTTCAGTAAAAATTACGAACAGCCACTACAACTTTCCGGAAATAAATGTGCACGAAACGTTTTGCGACTTCCGCCCGGTCCAAAATTGCAATTGGATGAATATCAGGAAGCAAAAGATTCAATTCTTCTCAAAATCAAGCACCAGGTACACAGCAGTTCACGTTTTTGTTTGATATTATAGACTCAAATATTCCTGTCAGTTCTTATTGTGTTGTTGAGTTAAGTAACTCTTCACGATGAATAAATGCGCGAACCGCACTGTCCGCATGAATCAAGAGACAACAGATTCTTTCCTTGGAGATTTTCTGCTAAGCTGTACCGAACAAGAAGCTGTTGATGACAATGCAGATTGCCCGTTCTCAGACGTAGTACTTTTGGCGGATGACAGTAGTTTGTCGCAGTATCTGAATGGTGGGGCAGACACATTATTTGATGATGATGCACATCCACCTTCTTCAGACAATGTGAGAGGAAGTCCAGAGCAATTCTCACTGTCAGATGATGATGAGGCGAGGAGCATCAGTTCAAGTGTAACATCAGGGAGAGAAATTATTGTTGTTAAATGCCCACAAAAGGGCAACAGCAGTTCCAGGCAAGCACTTGCAGCCCGTGAGAACAGACAGAGAAAAAAGCAGTACTTGTCTGGCTTGGAAACATCTGTGAAAAAGCTGTTCCAGGAAAATGCAGACTTAAAGAATGAAAATGCACAGCAAAAATTGCAGCTAGATCAGCTTAAGGATGAGGTTGCATACCTCAAGAATGTTCTTGCCAACCAGTCGACTCTTTCTGGTCTTCTTAAAAACATTCAGAATAACATAAAACCATCAGCGCCTTTGAAGGCACCAGAAAAGCCCCATGAAATTACTTCAGAATCAACTATAATAGGCCAGAAACGAAAGCACTCAAAAGCTAAAGCTGCAAATGAAAAGCGTTTCTGTGTCAGATCATCTGCTCGTATATGTCATAGTGGCACTGAACCAGTTGATGCCTCAAGATCAGTTGGCACATCGATGTGTGCCTCGCCTCCCCCAGTGTTAAGTTCCAGTGAGAAGGGTGAACCAGATATTATAATAGTTGATGACATTGCTGACGAAATGAACAGTGGAATGGCAGGGGTGTGTCTTCACGTGGTGAAAAATTCCTTCTCACTTGAGTTCTGTGCCACTTGCAATCGTAGTGCTGCCAAATCTTCTTCAGTTGATCATGCTTATGTTAAAGCTCACAAATAAATGTGAATTTTCATTGAAAAAGTTTACATTGACGATGACAATGATAGATTTTCTATTCCATTGTGTCTTGTTCCAAATCTTCTATTCCATTTTGTCTTGTTCCATATACAAGCCATCTCAGTGTGAACTTGTTTTTTTTTAATGTTAGCCATATAACATGTATGATAATAATTATGCGTATAGCCTACAGATGTGTATATGTGGTATTTGATTTTTGTGCCAGGCTTTGAAACTTGGCAGTAATTTTATAAAGATTGGTGTACTTGAATTCTGTTTATTTTGTCATTACAACTTTTGTTTTATTTTATAAATTATAAAGTGTTGACGTTTGAATTTTGATATGTTGAGCCCTTTCTGCAGAACTAAAATTATATTTAAAAAGTGAGAAGCGAAAAGTAGACATTGCAGGGAGCATGTATTAATAAAATGGAATTCACAAATGCAATGAATGCAAATTTGCAATTGTGAACTCAATTTTTATGTTCATGAATTTGAAAATAAAAACTAAATCTTGTAATGCTGCAGTCTTGATTTACTACCCTTATGTCTGTTTTTTATCTTGTATGCAGAGAGGGCTCAGGTGCTTAAATTAGAATATTTTTTCTAAACAATGTTGTTGTTTTATGAATTGCAGCCTCATTTAGCAGATGAACTCTGATTGAATGCAGATAGACTTGGACTGAAAGCATTGAAGAGAGGTGGTGTAGTGTATAAAAAATGGTCGGTTTCTCTTGATTTGAATATTTTTGTCTATCTTGACCTTTGCCTTAACTTCTGATCTTTCATTCTTTTTCTCAGTGTTGTGACTTTTTTTTTTTCTTCTGTTATCTTAGGTTTTCTGTGAGTTTGTTCATTTCTGATTTTTTGTGAATGTGCTAATACTAGCAATACTAAGAGTTAGCAGTTACTAACTTGGTTGTTCTTTGGTAATGAAAAAAACTCTTTGGGACTAGAATTTGTTATTATATAATTATGCAATGAGTGTGGGTTTTGTGATGTGTATTTTGCTTCATATTGTGGTTGCAATTTAGGAGTTATTATTTTCATGATATGGCTTATCATTCACAGTACAAGTTTATTCAAGGCTGTTATAGGGTACATATTATTGTTTCATGTTTGTAATACAGACAACATGATGGAGTGATGTTTGTGTTTATTTGTTCTGCAATAATGACTGAATCATTCTGTTGATTAAATTTATCTTGTAAGCACGAATTTGTTTTTAGGTTTAGACGACTGCTTTGACTTGATTGTTATTTGCGTGAGAATGTTTTAGATTGCTTGGAGTTGTGAAGAAAGGATTGGATGAAATAGTAGCCTTCCTCAGTAACTATCTAATCTTACTTTTGTTTTCTGTGATCTAATTCTGTTGTTCTTTCTGTTGCAGGTGTGGACTAGACTGAGTGGAGATGGCGAATGACCCTATCCCCATTTTCCAAAACATAAACTATATGAGAAGCGATGAGCCTGGTGATTCAGGCTAGGTTAACCTGCTAAGACTGGGCTTCTAGAAGGTAACAATGAAACTGTAGGAGGCTGGACCATAATTTGGAACTGATTTGCGTATGGTATTTTACAGGGCTTGTAACTTTTCGCGGTTCAGCGGATTTCCGCTATTGTAAAAAATATTTCCATCGAGAGCAGTATGGTTTTCCACGGTACAAAAAAGTTTGACAACGATTCTCCTCCAATTAAAAAGTGTTTTGTACATGTCCTCAGGTCAAACGAAAACATGGAACAGCTCCTGCGTGTGTCTGAATCGTAGACGGTAAAATGGATGCGACACATTGTTCAGCATGGCGAAGCAGTTGATGATAAAGGCGTAGAAAACTCATGGAGGTGGGAAGGGATGGAAAAAGAAGGGGGTGATGAATGACTTTGATAACGTTTGAGGAAGATCTCAAGAAACAGCCTTTTGTACAGTGTGCCAGTCTAGTCAGAAATGGAATACCAGCAATGCACAATAGAGAACTTGCTATCTGAGGCTAAACAAAGCTAAGCAGTCTCATGCAACTGTGAGGCAAGTGTGCAGCACTCAACCTTCAAGCAGTGTTGCTGATACACAATCTGTGAAATCGGTGTGGTACACCCAGCATTAAGTGTCAGTAAAGCACCCAAAAAACCTGTTTAGACAAACCAATCTCTCCAAATTCTTCAAACATACCAACTAAACCATTGCCAATGCAAGTGAAAACATTAATTCAAAATTTAGTTTGTGCATTAGTATATATATATATTTAAAAACATTTGAACTAAATTTGGACTTTACTGGTGAATAGGGACTGTCAGTTGGGGCACCTGTGTGTGTTTAAACTTACATTTGTAGTTTAACTTTGTTGGCGAATAATAACTGTGCTATGCATCGATAAAGACAGGCTACGCCAAGAATTCAGATGTGTGTAAGCAAGCAAGTCTGTCCTTCACTATGTTATGTTTTCTGGTCATCAAAGATAAGATAAGGATATTTATATAGCGCTTTTTCCCAACGAGTTCAAAGCGCTGGCCGATACAGGATCTAACTCAAACCGCCCGAGACGCCCACCCGCAGCCTTTGGGCGCATGGTCTGACGCACGGACAACTGAGCACAATCCTGGGCAGCCAGGGATGGGGGAGAAGGACCAAGTGCATGCTGGATGTGTTCTTGTTACCGGCACTCGCCCGTCTAGGACATGAGCGTCAGGATCTTTAAAGTCCATTATGATGGAATGTATGAGACACACAGACTAGACCTCGGTTTATACTCTCATCCGAAGGAGTAGGAAACGGGAGTAAAGTGTCTTTCCCAGGGACACAACACAATGGCCCGGCCAGGGCTCGAACCCGGGACCTTCAGATCCGCAAGCCAAAGCACTACCATAAGACCACCATGCCTCAAAAATGCATGATTAAAGTGCAACAATTTATATTCGTTGAAGAAGGGAGGGGGGGGGGGGGGTTGTCATTTCCCTGCACTCTCTACCAGCGCCTAGGCGGCCCTGGACCCCAGCCAATTTCCTCTTTTTAAACTCCAGACCATTAGAAGCCCTGATTTTACACCGAACACTGCAATGAATACACTTTAATGTTACTAGTTAGGCTCTTGAAAAAACTCTTCATAAAACATCATTTCATGGCCCATTTGCTCTGTCATACTCACAGGAAATTTTGCTGCATGTTGCCCTAGCCACATGACTTTAAAATATTCATTTAGGAGAGGGTAGGGAACTTTCTCCAAAAAATACGTCACTTGTACAAGATTTACGTTATTTCTTGTTTATTTTTGGGTAATGAGAGATAAAATATTTCAGTCCTCTGTAACCTAAATTTTCCTATTGCCGAAAACAATTTAGGCAAAACTTTGCTTCCAATACATTTATTTATACACAGGTAAGTTTTAGAACTACATAAAATGTGGCAAATTGAAATGGTTGGTCCAGTCCTCTGGGTTAAATTCATTGTTCTGCTTAGAGGCCTAGTCTTAGCTGAACTGAGAAACTTTCATTTAACAGCAGGAACTATAATATTGTTCAAGGACATTTTAATTATTTTATTTGAATTCTTTAATTTCCTCTGCAAATATTTGTAATTATCAGTTTGCAACAAAAATTATCCATTACTAATGCTGTCATTTTATGACATGCGTGTATTTTTTGTGGATGTTTTGGTGATATAAGGATCAGGAGATTTGCATAATAATTAATTACAAATGTTATAGGAGTTGAAGAGTAGGATATGTTTATATTATCCTGAATCGATAAGTGTTGTGAGTGAAATTGAAATCCCTTTCTCCACCCACCCAAGAATGCAGCCTTGAAGTTTAAAATGCAGGTTTCTCAATATAAAAGAAAAAAAAACTTATTTATTTTTCTCTGTGAGTAATGAACAGTTAATAAGATAATTTTTTTCAGCCCTTCATGTTTTGAAGCAATAAAAAATGAATAATGATTTGGGAATTTAGAGGTAGATGTCCTTATGCAAGGGAGATAATTTTCCATTGATCAAATTGCGAAATGTATGCTACCAATCGCAAGTGGTTTAAATTTGTCATAAATGAATCTTTGCATCAGTGCTGTTTGAAACACTGTCTTTGAACTTGAATGAGAAAAAAATTGCTTGCTCATCATCCCATTACTGTTTATGTCAAGGAATTGGCAGGATTTTTTGGAAACATTTGAAAAATCTGATAATAAAATCATTTCAGTGTAGAACTGAAAAACACAACAAACTGTTCTATAGATATGATAGCTACAGCATGAAGGACTGAAATTTATTTTTTTATTTTTATTGTTTTTTTGCCACACACATGAAACAAATCCAGCATTGAGTTTACCTATCTGTACTGTAATGATTTTTGATTTATTGATCGTAAAGTGGCAATGCACATTGAAAGTATACTTTCTTCTTACATCATGTGTTAATGGTTTTCAAAAGATTTTCATTATTAAACTCGATGTTGGATTTTAAAGGTAAGTTGTGTGTGTCAAGCTAATAAACTTTACCTTCTAAAGATTTTATTAAGTTTAAATAAAAATCTATATTAATTTTAATGGCTATTCCATTATTAACAGTTGTTTGTGTGAATCTCAGAACTTGACTGGAAGTGAGCTGGTATGTTGAGTTGATTGTGATGAGAATGCAGGAGCATTTTGTATTGTGTTTACATAGACACTGCATTCAAATTATTACAAAAATCAAAACTTCATAAAAATATTATTTTAACTGCAATCAATCTTTTATTATGATTATAATCAGTACATCTTCCAAGAACAAACCAACGCACACACTTGCACCTAATTTTAAAATATTGTCACATTATTATGCATGCATATATGTGACAGAGAAGACTGGCATTTAGTGCAATAGGAAAGAATTTGCTAGGTGTATTTTCCAGCCATGATTTTTTTGGCTGATGAGAATCTGGCATCTAATGAAATAAGAATGTGAAATCTCTGCAATAATACAGAACATAATCTTTGCATCTAGTGAAGTGATAATTTGAAATCTCTGCAATATTACAGAACATAATCTTTATGAGTAAATTATATGTCAAATACTAGGGAAAGCAATCTCGTTTTCAAGGTCTAGGGACTAATAATAAGAACGGTGCTGACTTTGTAAATGTATTGTTTGGACGTCACTAAATGTCATTGTGACACATCTTACAGAAGAAAATCTTTATTGTTAATTGTAATCATTGCAATACCAATATACACGTGACAATGAATCCAATGGGTCAGAGGATGAGCAAATGTTTTTACATCGATTTTCATTATTATTTCCTGGAATTCTCGTTCGTCCTATGACCAAAGGCCAAGGAAGTTTCCTTAGAAATATTTTGAGTAGATTCTGGATTGTACTACATTCCCAGTTTGTTACACCTCAAAGAAAAAAATATAGGTGAAATGAAATAACTGTCCTCGATAAAAACAAAACAATACTTGAACAGTGTTAACTAAACGCCGGTATTTAGACAAAAATTAAAACATCCAACACTTGAGTATAGTTTTGCATTAAGAAGGGGACTGGAGTGAACTAACGAATCTAGGATAGTTTTAGTTAATTAGTATATTGTTAACTTTATTTCTGGATCTGGACTTTCCGCTATAGTTGTTGACTCGATAGCAAAGCTGGATAATGGATAAAAAGGGGTGAGATCAAACTGTTCCTTTGGTGAAATGAACCCACCGCTCAAATGGTTTATTCTCAAATCGCATAAGAACGAACCTAGAACATCGTTTAGATTTTTTTAAAATGCGGTCCTATTACCAAAAAAATATTAAAATTGGCTTTTTTTTTTAAATTTAAAAAAAAAAAATGTTTGAGCATATTTTACCTATCATAGTTTTTGTATGTGTTTTGTTGATATTTTATAATGATGTTTATATTTTCTATTTTGTTTTTGTAAACGGGGGTTCGATAAATTAGAGTATAGCCTCAGCGTCCCCTGCATAGGATGTCTTTATTGTAAAGTGACCGGCTGGTGGAGTGCCTTCAGTGTTGCCACTAGGGTTGTTTCGGCAAATCTTTTATGCGGATCAGGAGAGAATCCTCTTTTAGCGAAGTTGTCTTGATTTTGTGGTCCTGATTCGGCTATACTGGTCCCGATTTGGCTCGGAAGAGTCCGCTGGACCTAAAGCAATAATCATGTATGTAGATAACACGTTTCGTTCGTTCTTACGCGGTTTAAGAATAAACCGTTAGAGCGGCGGATTCATTTCGCCAAAGACAGTCGATGCCACCCGTACTATTTGTAATACCACTAAAATATCAGCCCTACTTGTAAGAATAATAAGTAATGTATTTAAGGGCATCCTGGTCGCCCTCTTTAATTGAGAACATTACTGGATAGAAGAGCAATGCGAGGAAATAAAGAACAACAGCAAGAAGGCCTACTTTCCATCTTGGAGTACTTAATAATAATAATAATAATGTATATTTAATATAGCGCGTTTTCATATAAATGCTCAACGCGCTTTACAATAACAGCCATTTACACAAACATGCTACACATAGAAAGCACAATATTTAAAAACAACATCAGCAAACAAGCAAAGCATACCAAGGAAGACCTCAACAACATAGCCATACATACAAAGCGTGAAAGGTATACAAGCACACAGTTAAACCACAGCAATACAAACAGGGTCATAAAGACAAAAACACTAAACATACAAGCAAATCCTAGTACAACATAATCGGAGCAAGACAATTAAACAACATTAACAATTAAACCATACAAACCAAATTTTACTTTATTTATTTAATTTTTACACCTCTTCACATTTTTTATACTGAACCCAAAAAAAGTGTAGTGAGTACTAAGAAATAGCCCATTCATGACATTACAACCTACAGCAAAAGTCTGACAAACAAGCTCCTTTAGTACAGCGGCTTTGGGGATGTAGTCCAGCTCAACACAGGAGGTTGGTAGGCCACAGTAACATTGACTGACATCTGTGATTTTGGCTGGAAGACGACCAAAGTCCAAGCACACTTCCTTCCTCTCCAAGCAAACTTGTAGCGCATTCTTCCTCTGCCACTTCCTGAAGGCATATTCAAGATAAGTTGCTGGCAGACGATCAACGAATTCTACAATATATTTTGTGTCAAGAATCCCTTGTGGAAACATTTCCTCCAGGTCTGCAAGGAACACCTGTAAAGTTGAAGGAAGGTCGGTGTAAAAGTTTTGGTATAGAAAGACAAGGTCTACCAAACCATTGTGTAGTGCAACAGGCACCTGACTCAACAGTAGAAGTTCAAACAAGTTTCTGGCAGTGGGGCCACTCTTCTCACTCTGGCTGTCTGCTTTTTCCTTTCCTCGATAGTATGAGATGCCTGAGGCGTACTGTTTGTTAAAGTCAAAGCCATGTTGCACCAAGAACGTCAGTGTTCCTTTCTCCACAAGGTAGTCTTCCTCACACAGTAACATCACATTGTACGTCTGGACTCCAAAAGACCATTGCTTTAATTATTGTAGGAACTTCTGTGCTGGGTGATGAAACATTTTCCTTGGTCACGCTTTCTATGTTTTCTCGAATGACTGTGGTCTGCTCAACAGTCTGAAGCTTGAAACAAGACACCCCAATTGATAGAATGGATCTTGTTTTTGCAACTTCTGCAATGTACTTGTACATATCCGGTAAGGATCTAGTATTAAGTTGCTTTCTGTTGCCCAAACCACTCAGCTCCAAGTCTAAAGTAACGAATGTTGACGTTTTGACTGCCAGTGCCAAGGACGGCCATACATCCTTAACGTTTTGGGTTGTGACGTTGATGACGGGAACGTCAGAAAAGCGACTAGATGCAACCATTTTTAGAACCGTAATTCTTTCTTCGTAGGCTTGACCATGTTTGACTTGATCGAGGGTGTCCAGCGCAGATTCTCTGTGGAATGTCGGGACTCTCATTCGAGGAAGAAGTCATTAAGGTTGCCCAGTTTAAAGTATAGGAGAGGGAGGGGTCAACTGCAAGACAGGCGCTTGTATCTGGAAACGCGAGATAACCAGAAGGAAGACGCGTCAAGGGCATAGGAGCTTGCGTGTCTAGATACAAGCGCCTTTGTCTATCCTATCCTATCCCGCAACTCGAAGGTCGTTGGGGCACCACAGATGATCGTTCAAACAGCGTACGCCATCTTTCTCTGTCTTCAGCAACCCTCATGGCTTCGCTCAGTGTCAAGCCAGTCCACTCTCGAATGCCGTCCTCCCACCTCTCTCTGTCTCCCTCTTCTTCTGCCTCCTCGCACCGTGCCTTGCAGGACCGTCTTTGCAAGGCCTGATGCTCCGGTCAGGTGGCCACACCATCGGAGTCTCCATTTTCCCACCGCTGTGAGAATGTCATCGTGTTGTCCAATGGCATGCGTGATGGTCCGTCGGATTTCGTCGGTGGTGATGTTCTGGGTATAGGAAATGATCAGAAGTCTTCTGTAGCACCTCATTTCCATGCTTTGTATTCTTCGCTGTAGATCTCCGGGGAGAGTCGATGTTTCGCAAGCGTATAGGAAGATTGAGATGACAAGGGAGCGCAGCAACCTTACCTTGGAATGTAGACTGATTGTCCTGTCTTTCCAAATGGGTTTCAACCTTCCCAGGGCCGCAGTTGTTTGTGCGATCCTGGGGAGGACTTCCTGTCGGGACCCATTGTCTATAATACAATGGCTCCTAAATATTTGAAGCTATGCACTGTGTTGAGGGATTGGCCTTGATGTCCATGTTGATGCCATTGCATGGTGATGTATCTGTCATTTCGGTCTTCTCTGAACTTATTTCCATTCCATAGGCTCTGGAGGTGGTGTCAAACTTCTGTACCAGCTGTCCACGTTCTTGTTCCTCTCCAGCCAATCCATAGATGTCATCCGCAAAACGTAGGTTTGAGATTGCTCTGCACCCTAAGCTCGTGATCTGCAAGGGCATCTAACATGATGCGCTCTAAGAAGATGTTGAAGAGTGTTGGAGAGAATAGGCATCCTTGACGCACACCGATTGTTGTTCTAAACCAGTTCCCGATGGCGCTGTTGTGGAGGACTGCACTGGTAGCCTTGACATACAGGCTTTTGATGACTTTAATAATTTTACGGCTGATGTTGTATATTCTAGCTCATTGTTGCCCCCAGAGCTGCATGCCAGATTCGGTCAAACCCTTTCTTGAACACACATGATATAGATGTTGTTGGTGCTGTAGGTATTTCTCGCAAATTATTCTGAAGTTGAAAACATGTTCAGTGGTACTTCGCCCTGCCCTGAATCCTGCTTGTTCTTCAGCTATGATTTGTTCTGCTTGGGGTTTTAACCTGTTGAGCCATCAATGTCATCCGCAAAACGAAGATTGGAGATTGCTCTACCCCCTATGCTGACTGTGCCTTCGTGATCTGCAAGGGCATCTGACATGATGCGCTCTAGGAAGATATTGAAGAGTGTTGGAGAGAGTAGGCATCCTTGACGCACACCGATTGTTGTTCTGAACCAGTTCCCGATGGCGCTGTTATGGAGGACTGCACTGGTAGCCTTGTCATACAGGCTTTTGATGACTTCAATAATTTTAGGGCTGATGTTGTACACTTTCATTGTTGCCCATAGAGCTGCATGCCAGACTCGGTCAAACGCCTTCTTGAAGTCTATGAACACATGATATAGATGTTGATGGTGCTGTAGGTATTTCTCACAGATTATTCTGAGGTTGAAAATCTGTTCAGTGGTACTTCGCCCTGCCTTGAATCCTGCTTGTTCTTCAGCTATGATTTGTTCAGCTTGGGGTTTCAACCTTTTGAGTATTATTTTCAGGAGGACCTTGCTGGGATGGCTGATGAGACTGATGGTGCGGTAATTTTCACACTTCTGAAGGTTACCTTTTTTTGGGAAGAGTGATGACAAGCGACTGGGTCCATGGTGTAGGCCACTCCCCACTCTGCCAGATCTTGTTACAGATAATGGTGAGGGCATCAATCATCAGTTCTCCTCCTGCTTGAAGCAGTTCCGCGGGTATGTTGCCACTCCCGCTGACTTCCCTTTCTTCAGCGATTGCACTGCTGCCTCAACTTCTTCCCGGAGAATTGGGAGGATTTCTTCTTCTTCTCTGTTCTCAGGACATGCTAGAACTGATATGGGTCTCCATTTGGTGTATGGTTGTAAAGGTCAGAGCAGTACTCTGTCCATCTGTCCAAGACTTCTTGTTCTTCTGTAAGGCATATGCCAGACTTGCTTTGGATCGTGGGCACTTGTCAGCCGCTTCACAGTCTGGTAGGCCTTCTTACTGTTGTTCTTGTTCAGACTGTTCTCTATTTTCTGGCATTGATCTTCTATCCAGTTCTCCTTTGCTGTGCGCATGCCTTTTCGGATGTCATTGTTGATTTTTCGGTAGACATCAGCTCCCTGTGATTTTTTTTTAATTTATTTTTTTATTTTTTAATCTTTCTTCGTTTATCACACAGCTTCAAAAGTTCAGGCGTGATCCACGGCTTCTTCTTTGGTGTGCTTGCCAAGGCTCTCGGTGGCGGCATCTGTCACAGCTGAGTTGAAGGTGGTGGTCATGGTGTTGACATCTACTTCACCAGCCCCCAAAATGAGCAGTGGTGCAAATTTTCCTCCAATTGTGGCCTGAAATAATTCTGCCACCTTTGGGTCTTGCAGTTTGTCCAGGTCGAACTTCAGTATAGTGCACTTTGCTGTATTTACTCTCTTCAAGTGGAGCCGGAAAGACATCATCACGAAATCGTGGTCACTTCCGATGTCTGCTCCTGGGAAAGTGCGTGTCCTGCCAATGTTGATGCTTGATCTGAAGCGTTTCTTGACCATGATGCAGTCTATCTGGTTGTGATGCTCCCCGCCGGGACTGTGCCATGTCCATCGTCTGGAGTTTTTGTGGAGACATGTCCATCGTCTGGAGTTTTTGTGGAGACCAAGCGTGTTTACCAGTACCAGATTGTTGTATCTGGCAAACTCCAAGAGCCTCAGACCCATGTCATTTGTCTCGTTGTTGCAGTGGGATCCACATGTGTCTCTCCAGTTGTGGTGCGCATCTTCGCCAACCGTGGCATTCCAGTCGCCTTGCACTATGTCCCTTTTCGGCACTTGGTCAAGGACAGCCTGTAGATTTTCATAAAAATCCTCCACTTCGCTGTCGTCATAGTCTGATGTTGGGGCATAGGCCTGGATGATGGTGATGTTGAAAGGGGCTGCTCTCAGACGGATGGTAATGAATCTACTGGAGACTGGGCGGCAACCCATGACAGTGGCTAGAATGTTCTTGTGGACCAAGAATCCAACTCCGTGTTCATTTCTACCGCTGAAATAGAGCTTGTGGCCTTTGTCGGTCGTTGTTTCACCTAGACCTAGGCCTTTCCAGCGCAGTTCGCTGATACCTAAAATGTTCCATCGATAGTGGTCCAGCTCGTGGGCCAGTCTTCTTCTAATTTTCCTTTCGCAGTTAGGGTCCTGACATTCCAGGTTCCTATGACGATGTTGTTTCTCGTGCGGATCTTGCTAAATTGTCCATCAGTAGCATATTTATCACCTCCGTCCTGGTGGACAACAGAAGGCGCGGTCCTTGTTGAGCCGGGCGACGACCGATCCAGTATGGAATTAGTGGATAGTTTCATCATGTAGTGTGTCTTGGGCAAAAAAAAAAAAAAAGACCTGGCGGTGCCCAATCTTCTCCAGGCTATCCACTAATTACATACCGGATCGGTTCGCCCGGCTCAACAAGGCCCTGTGGGTTCGGGCACTACATAGAATAGACCCAACGTTTCCCGGCGTGTCGTAAGAGGCGGCTAACAGGGATGATGTTAGCACGGCATCACTGGGCGAAAGTCTTCTACACAGAAGTCACCGGTCAGGGCGGAGGAACCTCACGTTACTACATGTTCAACGACCATGTGCTCAGGGCCAAGGCGAGCTACACTATATTCGTGGATTCTTTTTATCCTGCAATGCCCATAACCCTGTGCTTAGAATCTAGAGCCCATTTCTAAATGCAGTATCACCTCTCCCCTTTCTTTGTTGAAACATCGGTCCTTATTTGGAACAGAATTAAAAAAATTCTATCCAAAACGATAACTGTGACGTCTAAGTGTCGAAACGTACAGAATCTAATTTTACGCGTTATTTAGTCAAATTGTGGCTACTGAATGTGTCCTACTTCCGCCAAAAAACGCAATGGCAGCCTCCTTGGCACGACTTGGCCACAGGACAGTAAGTTACTGTTAGTACTATTAGCCAGGCGGCACTCTCCTAATAATTATTGTACCATGATAACGTACTTTTGGACAGTTGCATAATTGTCATAACTTTTGGGTGGAATGGACAATATTATATATCAGTTTCAGATTGTTTAAGGATAGCATCTACTCCACCAAGTTGGAGGTTAAAAAATTCTAAATTGGTAGGCACTGATGCCAGGGGGGTGGGTCGTGGATCCTCATTAAGATTGATTATGAGGGCCAAAGGCTTTTAGCCTGCACGCCGAACTATGCTATGCTATGCTATGCTAGATGATCTGTGGAGTGCTGCCATAGGCATATTAGTATGGCCTATCATATGTGTGTGAAGTTTTAAGTAAACTTATTCAGTGCACAGAAGATGTGTAAAGTTTTAAGTAAACTGATTCCGTGCACAAAAGACGGAAGTACAGAGAATCAATAGACATCTATTTCTCTCTTTCTGCCTGTGCAAAGGAAGGACACAGTGTCAAGGAAGGTCATAGTGCAAGGCGACTGGAATGAAAGGTTGGCAAAGATGCGTACTACAACTTGGGAGACACATGTGATGTGGACCCCACCGCAACGAGACAAAACGACAGAAGTCTGAGACTCTTGGAGTTTGCCAGATTCAACAATCTGATACTGGCAAAAACGCTTGGTCAACATGTGCACAAAAATCCAGACGATGGACCTAGCACCGTCACGGTGGGGAGCATCACAACCAGATTGACTACATCATGGTCAAGAAACGCTTCAGATTTAGCGTCAACATTGGCAAGACATGCATTTTTCCAGGAAGTGACCACAATCTCATGATGATTTCTTTCTGGCTCCACTTGAAGAGAGTAACCAAAACAAAGTGCACCAGGCTGAAGTTTGGCCTGGACAAACTGCAAGAGCCGGATCAAGGTGGCTGAAATATTCCAAGCCACGATTGGAGGGAAATTTGCACCACTGCTGAATTTGGGAGCTGCTGAAGTAGATGTCAAACCCCTGACCATTACTTTCAACTCGGCAGTAACAGATGCCGCCACTGACATCCTTGGCAAGCACTGCCTAAAGAAGAAACTGTGGATCACACCTGAACTTTTGGACCTAAGTGACAATCGAAAAGAGATGAAAAGGAGAAAGAACACCTCACATGGAGCTGATGTCTACCGGAAACTCAACAGTGACATCCAAAAGGGCATGCGCACAGCAAAGGAGAACTGGATAGAAGAGCAATGCCAGGAAGTTGAGAATAATGTGAAAAAGAACAACAGCAAGAAGGATTACCGACTGTGAAGCGGCTGATAAGCGTTAAACAGCCCACGATCTAAACTAAGTCTGGCTTGTGCCTTACAGAGAAACAAGAAGTCTTGGATAGATGGACAGAGTACTGAGAGAGTACAAATGGAGACCCATCAGTTCTAGCATGTCCCCAGAACAGAGAAGTAGAGGAAATCCCCCCAATTCTCGAAGAAGTTGAGGCAGCAGTGCAATCGCTGAAGAAGGGAAAGTCCGCAGGAGTGGACAACATACCCTCAGAATTGCTTCACGCAAGAGGAGAAGCGATGATTGACGCTCTCACCATTATCTTTAACAAGATCTTGCAGGGTGGGGAGTGGCCTACACCATGGACCCATTTGCTTATCATCACTCTTCCCAAAAAGGGTAACCTTCAGGAGTGTCAAAACTACTGCATCATAAGCCTCATCAGCCATCCAAGGAAAGTTCTCTTGAAAATAATATTCAACAGTTTGAAACCCCAAGCTGAACAAATGATAGCTAAAGAACAAGCAGGATTCAGAGCAGGTCAAAATACCACTGAGCAAGTGTTCAACCTCAGAATAATCTGCGAGAAATACCTACAGCACCAACAACATCTATATCATGTATTTGTGGACTTCAAGAAAGCGTTTAACTCAGTCTGGCATGCAGCTCTGTGGGCAACCATGAGAGTATACAATATCAGCCCTAAAACTATTGTAGTCATCAAAAGCCTGTACGACAAGGCTACTAGTGCAGTCCTCCACAACAATGCCATTACGAACTAGTTCAGAACAACAATCGGCATGTGCCTACTCTCCCCAACACTCTTCAATTTTATTCTGGAGCACATCATGTCAGATGCCCTTGCACATCATGAAGGCACAGTCAGCATAGGGGGTAGAGCAATCTCCAACTTCGGTTTTGCAGGTGATACTGATGGATGGGCTGGAGAAGAACAAGAACTTGAACAGCTGGTACAGAGGCTTGGCACTACTTCCAGAGCCTTTAAAATGAAAATAAGGGATCATCTGTGGTGCCTTAACGACTTTTGAGTTACGGGATAGGATAGGCTGTGCCAATAAAACCCTACGCGAAGTCACGTCAACAGCAACAATTTGAAACAGAGCTGAAAAATAACTATACTCTCTCTCTCCCACCCGCTGACCTTGGATAGTAAAAGAAAGAAAAAAAGAGATTACTCTTATATAGCGCACTTACAAGCTCAGAGAGCTTCTCAAAGCGCTGGCCACTACTATCAAGCAATCACAAAATAGTTTGCTGAAGTCAGGATTCGAACCCACGTCCCCCGAGACGCACGTACACAAGTCATGCGCTCTGACGACTGAGCTATCCCTGCCATAGATACCATAGATAACCATGACTATGATGACGGAAATTGGCTCTCCGCCACCACCATCCCCCCACCCCTTCCCCTCACCCCCAACCAACAAAAAAAATCACTTCTAAAATAATGTATTTGCGAAAGAATTCAAACAAAAATAGGTAATGCTAAATTAAATTGAACACTGAAATCTGCATCTATCAATGTGCAAAGTTTGAAGTAAGTTGATGCAGCATTTCAAAAGATACAACACCCTCAAATACATACAGTTACTCATTATAAATATATATTATTATTAAATTATTTTATTGTTTTTTTTTGCTGGAAAAAAATTAATTACCCTCTGTGGCTATAATATTTCAGATGATGCGAGTGACAGAATGCTTTTTGTGTGGAGGAGCCGCAAGTTCAGTGATAAGGTTGGTGAATTTTAAGATTGAAATTTTAATAAATTTATAAGGAATAAATAATAATATTAATAATGGGACCAATATACATATAATCATATGGTATACACATCTTTACATACACACATAATCGCGTGAACATGTGTAAAGGCAAGTCGCACACACATAATCACTCAAACATGTGGTGTGAAGGAAAGTCTTTTTACTGTAATTTGAAGACGGAAAGGAAATCGAAGTTTTAGTTTTGAAACTTTTAGATTGATGACCTGAAAAGTCACTAAAGTTTACCCCATGTGTGGTTAGAACATTTGACCTTTGGCTTAGGAAATGAGTACTGTCTTAACCAAATGCGCTACCAGGCCACCTAACATAGTTTTAATACTCACATTCAGAAGGAACCTTAAAGTAAAACTCTAGTCATATCCTATTTTCGCTTATGGGTCCGTTTGTGACCACTTGCTTCAGGCTCATTCAAGAATTTTATGTGCATTTTTACTTAATACCGTCTCTTCCACTTGACTCTTAAAATGAACAGATTGACCGTTGCCAGAGTTTCTTAGTAATTGCTCTTAACTTAAAAAACAAAATTGCTCCTGCTTGGAGTCAAATTAATACTGAAACACTTTCAAATGAAATGGTTTTAATCTATGGCAGCTGTTAACTGTAGTCCCTAATGCTCTCTGCTCATGACATGTTAATTCCCTGGTGCTCTTGAATTTAGTCATATTTTACAAAAGAGATAATTGTGTTATTTTAATTTGTGTTTGTGTATTTGCTTGTAGAAATGGCGAATATCAGAGATTGAATTTTCCACAAAAGTATGCAGGAGCTGTCCGGTCTTTCAGTTCAACTGCAAACGTAAGTGTGATAAGATTTCTAACTTTCGGTTGTTGTTAGTGTTTGTATTAAAAAAGTAAATAAAAATATGTGTGTGTGTTTCTGTTTAATTTAATTGCCTTTGTCAAGAAACTTGTCAGGTGGAAAATTAAGTGACAATACATATATTGCATTACAATAACACAACAATCTCCACTGCTGGGTTTAAAATATATTTGAATTTTATACTAGAATTAAAAACCAATGAAACTTCTGGCCCTGATTGCATTCCGAACATTGTCCTAAAAACCGTAGCCAAAAACATTGCCCTATCACTAGTGCCGCGTTTGCGTTAGATAAATTATAGTCCCCAACACAGCATATAGATAATAGAGGACTATGCCAGTGCTGATCTACCCAGTCTCCTTTAATACAGACATCCTCCCACAAAACTGGATGTGCCAAAATATCTGCTGTCTTCAATTTTCAAGAAAGACATAGTCCTGGATACTATCGACCCATGACCCTCACCTCCATGCTTCTGAACCATATCATTTGTAAACGCATCAAGTCACACCTTGAATCCTATATCTTTCACAAACCTCCATCATGGCTTCCGCTTGGGCTTTTCAACAAAATCACAGTTGGTTACAACTGCAAACGGCCTTCTGGAATCGTTTGTTGAAGGTAGACAGGTTGACATGGCAATCCTTTTTTTTTCAAATGCAGAAATGTTCAATGGTACGTGTTTTGCATTATCATTTTAAATAGTTGTTATTGTTTGTTTGGGATGGTGCTTGTGAAATTGTATCCTAATTCAGTCTAAAGGGTTGTTAATGAATTTTCTGTTATTGTTATTCAAAAACGTATGTGCGTGTTTTGAAGGTGGTGGAAGAAACTGGAGAGCCAGATGAACTTTTCCGTAAGGTCACAGTAGAGGTGAAAGGTCATGACCATGCTGTATTGAACAGTTATTCACAGTTTGTCTCACTGGCAGCAAGTGAATTGAATATCAACCTGGCGAGCATGTACGTTTCAATTTATAATTTGTACTTTCACTTTATATAGTTCGAGTGTTGTTGCGTATTGAGTCATACTTGCCTAAAAGAAGTATTGGATTGTATACATTAATGTATCGATTATATATAATGTGTATATATATACATTTATATAAACACACACACACATTTATTTTAATGTGACGTCTATTCACATTGGTGATATTAGACAAATATACACATATATTCCTGTCATAGTTAGTTCTGATGTAATAAAGTGTTCAGCTCAGCTTATCACTTGTTCGCTCTCATTTAAAATTATTTTGGTTGCAGTAAACTCAAATATACTTTTATTGTAATCATGCAGTCCATAAACATCCCATTTCGTATTTATATAGAGTTAAGAGTGTCCAGGAAATCTGTGCCCACCATGTATGCGTTCGCAATTTTAAAGTTCTGCAGGATTTGTCACAGAGGTAAACAAAATAGTATGGTCACAATTTTAATATCTCCTTCAGGTAACAATTGTTGATAGGAAGAATTTTTGTTTGCAGCACCGAGCCTCCAAGAGACATCAGGCGCTATACTGTGTTGAAATCGGTTCACATCCACAGCAAGCACATGGTGCAGTACGAGGCTAGGACTCAGTATAGACTCTTTGAGGTAATCTTCATTACAAGTAGCGATTTAAAATACCGTAGTCCTTCCTTGTGGTGTAGAAAACCAGACCGAGAGGCATCCCATAACTATGTCTATCTTGTTATTGGTCTTGTTTTTTGTAGTGCATTATTATAATACAAAACATTGCAGATTTGGATTTCTGCTTGGCATAACATGCCAGAAAGTCATAAAATGTAACGAACCTTACTACAGCGACTTATTGAACATGGTTCTAGGAATAGATAATATTTGGAACATTTGGGAAGTTTTCAGCATTTAGATGAAATATGATTATTTTTTTAAAGAAAGAAAACCCAAAAAAACAAAAAAACAAACAAGATGACAAGCTATTCAAATGTATTTTTACAGACACTGGCGCACATAGCCAAAATTTTTATTTTTCAAAAGTGTTCGTTTTCTTGGTGGTGTTTGACATGACTGTATCATAACTAAGCAATAGAAAAACATAGAATGACATGTTGAAAGCAAAAAAATACCCAAATCAGCTCAGCCAATATTTAGATACAGCACAAATGTGTTTAGAAAATAGTGAAGCGCAATTATCTTGACCTGTGAGAAAGTACAAATGATCTAACATGATTAGCAGTAGATGAACTATCACAAAGAAAAATATGATGAATTTTGGTTCCGTTATTCTTAAATTGGGCTAAGGCAAAAAGTGTGTTTAGAACAAAAAGGTGAAATTCTGAGTGACGGACGGACTGACCGACAACTGGACTACTTCTGAAGGATGAAGTCCTTTTATACCAAAACTCAACAAAATCACTTTAGCTGTTTTTGAGATACTGAGCAAAACGTGTTTAGCAGCAGAATGACTTAAATGACCTTGACCTTTGCAGTAGAGCAAATATGATGACATGAGAGGCAGGCCCCTGACCTAGGTAATGTTCCTAGGAAGATAAATCTGGAAATACAAATAAAGAAGTGATTTCTGGCCAATGACTTGAAAAAACTTAGTATTAGATCAGATGTTTTAAAATAATTTCTAAAAAGTGATTTGTGGCTCACGACTTGAAGAATTTAAATATTTTAGTTATTTGTATGGCATAGCTTTGTCAAAGAGGTACAGTTACAATTTTAATATCTGCTTCAGTTACTAGGATTGATTGTTCTACATTGTTGGTTTGTCAGTTACAATGTAGTAACTTATTACTACTTTCTACTATTTGTTAGCTGAAACATCTGACTGGATCAACAGCCGACACCTTCCTAGAGTACATCCAGCGTAACCTTCCAGAAGGCATGGCCATGAAGGTCACCAAAGTAAGTTGGTGTACGAGAGCCAGATGATATTTTTTAGTGCTGGGAGTAATCAACAAACATGATTGTGGGCACCACTGAGAAAAAGACCAGAATGCGTGAATGCATGTGATTGTGAGCTTGTGATCTCGATTTTTCAGTAATGAAAACTGTGCTGATGTTGAACTCTTGCCTGTCATTGTGTGCTGTTTTGCATGGCTTCACTAAAGAAAATATGTATACAGTATTTGAATCTACGTACTCGCCCCTCCCTCCGCCCTCAAAAAATAAATTTCTCCAGATATGTGCAAATCTGTGCTATAAAAGTCCTAAATAGTCCAAAATGTTCATTAAAAAAATTATTTTACATCCATTTGTCCTTGGCGCAAAACTTCAAAGTGGGGAAGTACTCAGAACCCATTTCATCAACCACAATCAAACTTGGGTGGTGTATATCCAGCACAACTTTTCCAATAGTTTGATCATAAATGAGTGTCCATTTGGATCCAGAGTTTAAGGTAATCTCAAGATCAAGAATGTGAGATCAAAGGTAGCATTTGCATTTTGATACAAACATTACAGTTAGTTTCTCTTAGAACTAATTTTCACGTAGAATATTGCAAGTTCTGTAGGAAGTGTCATTTGGGCACTGTCCTTCTAGTTTATTTCTTATCCAAGTCTGTCATTTGCAGGATCGGTTGGAGCGAATTCCAGAATATCTAGTACCTCCTAAAAAATCTTCAGACTCTACCTCAAGTTCTGCATCATAACAGCTGAGAGGATACACGACTATTTGGGAACTTGAATTTGAGGCTTTCTTGTACAATCCAGGACTTGAAACAATTATTGGTCATTTCTGAAGCATGGAAGTTTGTCATAATTTTGGTGATATGTTCATATTTCTGCATGTTCAAATATTTTGATACAAGTTTGTGTACAAGAGTTTAAATGAATTTGTGAGTTTCACATTTGCTGTATAGCTAATTCAAATTTAAATAATACAATGTTGAAGAAACAATTTATCTTGTTTTTGTTGTGAATTCAGAGTTTGAATGTGGCCATTTATACTTTCAATCTACACTAGTCAACATATTGAAATTGATACATTTATTGCACATAATACAAAAAGTAAACTGTACATTTTAAAATTGACAAATTGTAAAAATTATGCATTTAAAAAAACAAAAAAGCTAAAATATTAATAGTGGATGGAATAATTGGTTCATCGAGCCCTTTCATGGAAACTCGTGTGGTCCATTCAAAATTCACCAATGGCTCAGGAGACGCCTCACCTGCAACATATGAAGCATAGAATTTATTTCATCGATCTTACATAGAGATATCACAACAGCTGCTAAAGATGCTGGCCTACTCAAACTGCTTGAGGTGCCAACTTGCTGCCTTTGGTGCATTGTCTGATACCCAGACAACTGAGCACAATCCCAGGCAACCAGGGTTGGTTTCGTTTTTCCTTTTGTAGATTAACGTTTCCCGAACACTCTCATATATAGGTGACGGAGAATAAGAGGTAAAGATGTAAGACTTTGTGGTGAACTGCCACAAGGCTGGTCGCAGGATATCATTAGTTGCAGTGTTGATGTAGATCGTAGTTGTAGGAGATGCCCGCACAATTCAACAAGGTGGTGTTACAGGCGTGCAAAAGGTGGAGGACGTGGGTCGAAGCTGCTCGACGAGGTGTGACCGTGGAACCAAGGGGTGGGCCTACAAGGAGGGTAGGCAGAATGCTGGGAGATTCTGGCGATGGATAGCAACTTCTGTTCGGAGGACACCACCCTTCACAGGAATCCACACGTTGCCCAGTAGTAGAGAAACAGGGCTGCCAGGGAATGGAGTGACGGCATCTGAGTAACGCGACGTCAATCGTCGATCCGCGACTGCCGCCCCGTCGATGGAGCGATACCATGGTGAAAATGCAGTTTGAAGGTTGAGGTGGAGTATCGTGTTGGGATCTCCCACACAACACTGTCGCAAGTTTGCTTCAGGGCCCAGTATCTCGACTCTCAGGAATGGTAAGCGACAGGGCTACCATCCATCTCCGCCACTAAAAGCGCGTGTGGGTCTGAACGCCTAGAGCAGGACTACCACCCCTGCTTAACTCGCTGCCACCAAGTCACAGTGACTAACAGACTGCACTGACTACAACCAGGAATGGGAAAGAAGGAACCTAATGATTGCTGGGTGCATTTGTGCAGTTGGCACACTCACCAATCTTTCTTCTTTCGTTGATCTTGCTTCAAAGTCAAAAGATGTACTACACAAACTCAGAACACAAAATACAGTGCATGTCACAGAGTTGCTGCACTTGAACTGGATCACTGCGCGTGCATCAAAAGTTACCTAGATGATATCCTCGTTTCAGTTTAGTTTTCTTTGTCATGACAGCTATATAACTACTAAAACTTGTGCACAATAGATTTCAGTTAAGGAAACAATTTAGGCTCTAGCAATGATTGTGCCAGCTGTAGCAAAAGCAGGCATTCCTACCCTCAATTTGAAGTTTCAATATTAGCTTTTTCAAATTTCAGTATTACTATTACGATTTCCGTATTTACTTTTACTACCTATTGTTTTTGCACTCATCCTTTTTGATATAATGCGAAGAATCCAGTGATAGATTGATTTGCTGCCACCATCTTCTTTTTTTCCTCCAAAGCCTCGTAATTCTTGATATGCTGTGGGCCTTCCGCATGCCGGTTGATGTCGTTCATATAATAATAATAATAATAATGTTTGTCATTAAGGCGCCTTAGCCTAAGGATCAAGGCGCTGGCCGATACAGGATCTAACTCAAACCGCCCGAGACGCCCACCCGCAGCCTTTGGGCGCATGGTCTGACGCCCGGACAACTGAGCACAATCCTGGGCAGCCAGGGATGGGGGAGAAGGACCAAGTGCATGCTGGGTGTGTTCTTGTTACCGGCACTCACCCGTCTAGGACATGAGCGTCAGGATCTTTAAAGTCCGTTATGATGGAATGTATGCGACACACAGACTAGACCTCGGTTTATACTCTCATCCGAAGGAGTAGGAAAACAGGAGTAAAGTGTCTTTCCCAGGGACAAAACACAATGGCCCGGCCAGGGCTCGAACCCGGGACCTTCAGATCCGCAAGCCGAAGCACTACCATTAGACCACAGTGCCTCCCTATCACCGGCGGAGATGCCAAACTGGTTGGCACAAATCGTACTTTCGAGTCAGTGCTGCCGCGAATAATGAAAGTACACTTTTCTGAAGACGAGGCAAGATATGTCTGCCCCTTGCACTGTTTCTTTGAAGATTCAGATTCACAATCACTTTGCTTAGCCATTCGTTTGGACGCCATGTTTTTGTTCTGACTCACGAGCACCGATCTTTACTAAGACTGCGCCAATTTCGATGCCACGTGTCTCTACTGCGACTGCGCTTTGCGGCATTAAACCGCGTTCGGCTGTCTTCGGAAAAAGGTCACGCAGTGCATTAACACAGGCCAACGAGTTCGTTTTTTCCCCCAATGTTGTCTTTATGTATTTCCGGACCATGAAACAAGTATCAGTATTTTCCATAGCGTTTGTCGAGTTTTTCAAACTTCCGGAAAAAATACGGAAATTCCGTATGGGTACATTACATTACATGGTTATTGCTTTAGATCCAGCGGACTCTTCCGAGCCAAATCAGGACCAGAGACATGTTATCTTAAAATGTTATAAAAGGGGTTCAAATCTTAAAATATAAACCTGTTACTCTTAAATACTTAAACTTTCACATGACACCTCTTGAAAAGTCTTCTTTAAAACTGATGTATTAAAAATATGTTCTCTTTCCTCAATCAAATCACTAAATTCGGTCTTATTAATAAAATCCAAATGTTAGTTAGTTAGTTAAATAGATTAACGTCCCCGGACACATAAGCGTATAGGGGACGATTATTAAAAATAAATCGCAGAGCATCTTTAGCCGCTTTGTCCACTGCAATATTGCCGCGGATGCCCATGTGACCAGGGACCCACATAAAAACTATCTTTTTACCCTCAGAAACAAGTTGTGTATGGAGGTCATGGATCTCTGCCAAAAAAGAGTGTGATATCTTTCTCGTGGAAAGAGCCTGGAGTGCTGACAGTGAATCGGACATGATTAAAAACGAGGTTCTTTTGGATTGATAAACTTGTTTCAGAGCTAGATGAATTGCCTTGAGCTCAGCTGTATAAACAGAACAAAAATCAGGTAAACGCTGTTGCAAAGGCTGGTCTAAGTGTCTCCCAGAGACCGACGCAGCAGCAACTGAATCTCCTTTCTTTGACCCGTCTGTAAAAAGTTTTTCATATCCTGGGTATAATAAAGCACACTGTTCTAAATAAAGTTGGTTATAGATGGTTTCAGATGTATTGTTTTTGAGGAAAGCAGACAATTGCCAATTAATGTTTGGGGTACATAATTTCCATGGGGGAGCTTCAGTCTGAAGCTCATCATCGTTGATGGAAGCAACATCAATGCCTGCTTTTTCCAAATGAGCCTGCATTCTGATGCCAAACGGAGGAATTGTGTTAGGTTTGGCTTCAAATTTCTGAACGAAATCTGGGTTGAAAACACAGTCATAGGCGGGGTTCATAGGATCAGTTTTTAATTTTAAATAGTAATTCAGTGACAATTTTGTACGTCTCAGCTCCAGCGGGAGTTCGTTAGCTTCCACATAAAGGCTTTCACAAGGGGAGGTGCGAAAAGCACCCAAAGCAATGCGTAATGCCTGATGAGCAACTGGATCTAACATTTTAAGATAAGATTTTCTAGCAGAACCATAAACAATGCAACCATAATCTAACTTGGATCTAATTAAAGAACAATATAACAGCACTAAAGTTTTCTTGTCAGCTCCCTAGTCTGTACCACTGATAACCTTGAGCAAGTTGCAGGCCTGTTGACATTTTGTTTTCAAATTTTTCAGATGAGGAAGGAAGGATAGCCTTTGATAAAAAATAAAACCCAAAAATTTGACTTGTTGGACCGCCTTTATTGGAATTTTATTGAACAGACCTGATAGTGATCTAAGAGAGGTTTCCGCGGAACGTGCGACTATGTCACGCCTTGTGACAGACATTTTGAAGTCCAATGAGTCTGATGACGTCCACAAATCCACAACTTGAATGGCGAAAATATATACACAGAAACTGTCAACGCTGCACCACTATTCCAAAACAAAGAATGGCGCCGCAAAACCGGAAGCGAGTAAAGCAACTTTCGTCTTCCGATACAAAACAACACAAAACAAAAAAAAAACAAAAAATTTAAGTGTCCGCAGATTGTTTCGCATTTCCTATCTTCCTTTTTTTTTTTTTTTTTTTTTTCGTTTTCGTGGATTTTTGAGATTTTGCGGAGAACTATCAGGTCTGTTGAGGGTAATATTAGGATATTGAATAATTCCCCGGTGCTTGGAAATATGTGACTACATTCAGTTTTTGCTTCAGAAAATTTAAAACCATTTTGTAAAACCCAGTCTTCAACGGCATTGACACATAACTGTAGCTGACGTTCTGCAGATGCCAAGGTTTTACCTTTGGCTACTAGTGCAAAATCGTCAACAAACAAAGAATTGTCAATTCCCCGTTTAACGGAACGAACAATATTATTTATTTTAATATTAAACAGCAAGGGAGACCAGATGCTACCCTGAGGCACTCCCATCTCCTGTTCCTTCGTATCTGATAAAGATCCCCCAACCTTAACCTGAAAAATTCTGTCTGTTAGAAAATTGGATATAAACAGAGGTAATGTCCCTTCAAACCCATTTCCAGTCCTGCCTACCTTTCCGTAATCTTCTGTAATTTTACGGAATTTTACCATCTATTAAGGGAGCACGAAATTTTATGCAAAATTATGGAGAAAACAATTGAAAAACTACGCAATTTTTAGAGCAGTGTAACCTTGTTAAATTGTTGTCTGCTAGGCCTAGAAGCCGACAAAGTAACTGCCCTTGCATGAGAGCAAATGTTTCGAGAGTTGTGATTGGACGTCGTGAACCAATGAACATGCTCGAACGCTACAAACTTAGATTGTTGCGCCGATCTTGAGTGAAAATGGCGAGTGGAGAAAGTTCTAATCGGGCTAAAGTTGCACGTTTACATGAGACAGACTACGAATCAGAAGAGTCTAAGTGTGCAGAGATTGCTCAAGTGCAGAAGAAGAAGAAAAAGCTGCAGTTGCAAATAATTCGTTCGGATTATACGCGGACTTGGCCTTGTAATGTGGCTTCAAAAAACGTGGCCCAGAATTATACGTGTACTGTTCTGTGTTCGATTCTGACTTCTCAGTTGGGCAAGGAGGAGATAACATCTGTAAGCGGCTGGTCCTCAAATCTCGCCATGAAGACACCAGATATGTCAGGCCAGAAGAGCTGGACCATCTCAAATGTGCCTACTCTAGGCAGCTGGCACAATATAAGGACCAGTTACACACAAAAAAAGCAAATTTTGTACAGTTCAGGGATGGGAATGACCAAGGCTTGGAGGGGAGTACAAATGGCCGGGGGTCCAAGGGGCCATGGTAGGACCCCTGGTAGGGTCAATGGGCAATGCCCCTTGTGGGAGAGCTGAGAGATTTTGCAGTTTTCAACGCAATTTGTACCACTTCTCAGCATACAAATAAGCGAACAAATAGAATTAAAAATACATTTAATCACTTTACTTTTGGCTCATAAAAACATACTTTACACAAACATGTTATCAAGACTCTTTTCTGTAGTAAAGATGCATTCTTGTAGTATTTAAAAAAAAAATCAACAAAAATATTATTTTGGTTCAGGATGTTTTATTTTGTTTTTATTATATAGTACAAACATTTAGAAGTTTAAACAATTTTAATTGTTAAAATCGGTCAATATTAAGGCACTCATTTAACAGTTCAAAGTGGGTAACCCTCACATACAAATAAAACGCGTTTTTCCCAAAAGTGGCTTGGGTGTCTAAAATTAATACAAAGTGCATAAAAAGGCACTGTATTTACACAACAAAATGCAGAACCCTCTAATTTGATCAGAAAACAAAAAAAGTTGCCAGTTTTAGCAGAATATACGAAAATAATGATGCATTTATATATAATAACATACATTAATTAATTGTTTGACAATATTATATGAAGATCTTTCTGGGAGTTATGGAGTAAAATACAACACAAAAAATAATACATTAAAAGCCTAAATTGTTTTTAAGAGTTATAACTTGGGAACTGTAGACAATCAAGCGACATTAACACACTTACATAGTATTACTACTGTCGTACTGATGTACAAGAATAACTACTAGTAGTAGGCCTAACTCACTCGAGAATTAGACTAATTATGCAAAATGAAGACCTTGCGAAATTCACAGAAATAAACATAAGAGAAGAAAGAACATTGTTTTGCAAACAAAACTCACCCCTGGAGTTGATATAACTTCATAATTTAATGTGAAACGCATGTTCTAATCTGAATGCTTGTTTGAGAAGCCGTGACAACGAATGAAAACAACATGGCGGCGACTCGGAAGGGGCATAACGATTCGTCGTGTGGTCTTGAATTTTTTATAATTTGAAAGGCTTTACGCTTAAAACGTTTATTTTTTGTTGTTGTATTATTTAAAACACACATCAGGTTACCTAATAAAATAAAAATTAGAGCCAAGCAAATTTTATAAAGCTCACCCCCCCCCCCCACCACCTCCCCAAATTTTTTTTAACCAAGTTCAAAATGCATTTTCAAAAAAAGTAGTTGCTGGGCTGCGCCAGTCTCTTCTTTCGTTATTGGTCATTTGTTTTAGAAACAACCATTGTACATAGCCGTTTAAGACCGTAATCTGAAGCGGTAAACGCTTTCACTACATGCAGTGTAAAGTCAAGATGGCGGCAATCGGTAGCGCGCAAGATCGATAACTCTCTGAGTGAACGGCAATCGACTAAAAGATGCGCGATCAGTTTATTCGCTTACGTTTTTCCAAGGGCGTACTGAAAAATTCAGGAGCGCATTTGGATTTTGGCAGGGGCGTATATACGCGAATGGGCGTACAATTCCCATGCCTGACAGTTACAGTCTTTTCAGTGTGGTCGATTTCAACTGTAATTAAATGAACCTCACAATGTGCTATTGTTATTGGTAAACATATTCACAGTTACAAGTCCTTATTTTGACAGCTGATGAAACAAACAAAAAAAAGAAAAAAAAAGAGGCAAACTTTGAATTCATTTATGTGTAGTGTCTATTCCTGTGAATAACACATCTTTTCTTTATCATGAAAATGACATGTGAGTAAATCACCTGTAATGTAAATAAAACTCCTGTGGAACAGTTATCCTTCATCACAACCGGAGTAGTGATGTGCAGGTTTATCTTTGATTGCATGCCATGGTCTCTCATGATACTAATTAATCATTTTAAAAAATCTGTTAGATATTGTTTCCTTCTTTTTGCTATCCTTTAAAAACTGCTTTTTTGTGATTATTAAGTAGTAAACGTGCGTGAATTTATTCATACCTTGGTTATTCAGAAACACCGCGTTTCCTCATGTCTGTAGGATTACTGAAGGAAAATGCAAAATTACTGAAATTCACAGGGAAAACTACTGATCAGTAATGCGTAAGGTAGGCAGGTCTGCATTTCTTGCAAATCAGAAAGAATGCCCTATTTCCATGTGGTATCGTATGCTTTTTCCAAATCAAACATGATGGCTACAACATGTTCACCCTGGACGAACGCGTCGCGGATAAAAGTTTCCAGTCGCACCAGGTGATCGACAGTATTTTGACCACTTCGAAAGCCACACTGAGTGTTGGATAATATATTATTTGTTTCCAGATACCACAGTAAACGGGAATAAACCATTCTTTCCAGCGTCTTCCAGATACCACAGTAAACGGGAATAAACCATTCTTTCCAGCGTCTTGCATAAGCATGACGTTAAGGCTATTGGTCTGTAGTTTGTTGGGTTAGTATGATCTTTGTCAGGTTTAGGAATGGGTACAATAATGGCCTTTCTCCAAGAGTGAGGAAAGGTGCCAGTGATCCAAATCTGACTGAAATGTCCAGCAGTTGAGACAGCGAGTACCGTGTTAAATGTCTGAGAAATTGATAATATACATCATCCAGTCCAAGTGCTGAATCTGCACTTTTGTTAATTGCTTCATCAAGTTCGACTAACGAGAACGAAATGTTGTAATCTTCAGAATTATCAGAGGTAAAATTTAACAGTTGTTTTTCTTTACGTGTTTTAATTGTTTGAAAAGAGACGGAATAATTTTAAGAAGAAGAATTTGCAGCAAAAGAAGAGGCCAAAAGATCAGCTACTAGTTCTTTATCTCCGATTACGTCCCCCTGCACAGTAAGGCATGGGCTGACCTGTTTGTTACTTTTATTTTTGAGTTTGCGGACCACTTTCCAAACCTTCGACAGCTTCGCTTTCAAATTTAACGTGGAGCAGAAACCTCTCCACGATTCTCTTCTCTTACGTTTGAAGAGCTGTCGGCATTGCGCTCGCAAAAGTTGGTGGTTCTGTTTATTTTCAGAGTTTGGGTGCAGATACATCATTCTTAAAGCTTTTTTACGGGCTTGCTAAATTTTTTTACATTCATTATCAAACCAGGGTTTTTTAATTGTATATGGTTTTGATGACAGACAGGTTAGAAAACAGACCCCAGTTAGCTTGTTTCAGCTTCCACCTGCCATGAGTTTGCTCAAGGTTGTCTGAATCATGTTTTAATAAAACCGGAAAATGGTCGCTGCCATGGAGATCTTCTAAAACTGTCCATTTGTAGGCATGCCTGCAAAAGTATTTTCAAGAATATTGACTTGCCATCTGCCTGTACTAACTGCATAACATAATCAAATTTCAAAAAGCTGACATCGTTAGTCATTCTTAAATTTAGTAACTTTAGGTACAGCTCAAAGTTTGCCAATTAAAATCTCGATACTTACCAGCCCATTGGACCACGGCACATTTTGCAGGATCACAGATCTGCATGGTATGGTTCATACAATTAGAGTAACCAGCTCTTGCATTTCAATACGAAAACCTGGAAGTAAACAGAAAACACTTTCTGAATTTGCACTTGGAATAAAATAGAAAATGATTCAATGTGAAAACTTGCCTACTCTATTATACTTAAAAGTGCGTCGGAGGTCAAGATAAAAATTGCACAAGGGCTTGTAAAATGTCTTATTCACACCAAGAGATGGTTTATTGGTATTTTATTATTTGTAAAAATTGAAATTGAATTGTGTTCGAGCTTTCAAGAGTGTGAGCTATAGTAATAAACTGGCTTATCTCCCTTAAAATTGATACACAGGCGCGCCCCCAGATTAACTCCGCAGCGAGTGATGAACACGCTCCATGACGTGAATTAACCAATCGAGACCGAGTGGAGTATTGTGTGCAAGTCATACTGAGTGATATGTAATGACAGTATTAAGTAGCCCTAAGCTAGATTCGCACCATGACGTAACCGAGGATGCCAATGTTTTTAAAGCTGCTTACATGTCCGTCAGATATTTTGCCCGAATAACTGCAGATAACAAAACTTATCAATGATCATAGGATATTGTGTAAAGTTTGAAAAATGACCCCAGACTCACTTCAAACAATGATCTGTGAACATTCTCTAATCTGAATCCCTGCACTTCTTTCCAAAGAACTGTCAATCCCAAAAGTTAGAACACGTTAAAGCCAAACAATGAAATTAGTATAAAACACAGACTGCAGTAATTTGTTAAATGCGCTATATATTCGATAACAAAACGATTTTTTCCTGGTTAATACCAAATGCCCCCGAAATACATTAAACTACATCCAACGATCTGTTTTCATCATGTATACGTGAAACATTATGATGAATCGACAAAAGTTTTACCGACATACATAAGCCGAAGAACATCTTTCGGCCGCGTGCGACCGACACCGAGAACTTGTAGTTCATTCAGTACTGTGCACACCGAACCGATGGACAGCAGCCGATGTCATTTTTTCCTCTCCGCAGTTCTGTCATTTGACACCTTCTTAGCTGAACACATCTCCACACACATTTTCATACAGCTAATCGTTTTCTGCCAACAGTTGGCACATCCGATACAAGATTTTAAAAAAAAATTTGACAGGAACTCAAATCGATATTTCAATATATGAAAATAAAAATAATAATTTGATTTGAAATTTGATCATGAAAATTATAACATGGTGTCTGTTGCTTAGACATGTGGTGTCAATGTACCCTTGTAGAACCGTGTTCAGAGTTCCGCAAACTGTTACACATTACTCAACTGGCAACCAATTCACACCTTGAAGTAACAATTTTCTTCATTTTTGTTTTGCTTCAAAGTTGCTACCTGTACAATTTTAGCTCAAGTATCAAGTTTAATTCTGATGTTTAAACAAAATTTAACAGAGTAAAAGTGCTTCACACATAAATATAATACAGGTTTAAAGATAGTCAACATTTTAAGGAAAGTTGAGAAGAAAGAAACTTAGAAAGCAGCAAGACAAGTCAAAACAACCATTGCCTACCAACCAACCAAAACATCAACTACCGACCAAAACTTTATTGAATGGGAAACGACCACTCGAAATGACACCACACAGGCTGTTTATACTAAAATGACCGGATGTTTTATTGAGTAAAAAAAATTCACAATGAGCATGAATGAAAATCAGGGTGTAGAAGAAAAAACTTTTATTATGAACTGTACTCCACCCTAAACCATTATAATTTGTGCCTAAAAAAGCCGAAGTAAAACATCAAATGTGACTAAACGAATTACATAAATGAATGTCGCATTACAATATGTTCTGATTCAAAGAAGAATTTGCTCAGGTGAGTTCGCACATTTCTTAGCAGGCCGATTTGATGAAGAACGACCGTGGAATATAGCCATTCCGGTAATTCAGCCACGCTTCTTAATTGAATCTGCCAGCATTTTCTTCCCGAAGGATTTCGATTGAATTTATTGTCTTGATTCAAACGGCTACGCGGAATGAATTCATCCATGCAGAGAGATTTTTCCATCTAGCACCTCTTTCTTCTTGCACTTCACAGGCTTGGAAACATCACTTTGTTTTCCAATACCGACGTTTCAGCACGGACACCTAACAGTGCAATTATGTAAGACATTGTGAACCGTTTAAAATGGCATACAATAACAAACTACAGAAAATTACACTACAAATTTCTCGTTCAAAACAAAAGTCCACATCCGGCGAAATTTTGTTCGCCCGACATCGTCAGCAATTTCTAGGATTCCGACGATCAATCGACACCTTCATGGCGACCGACAAGCGTTTGCTTTAATAGGGACCCGGAACGCGGCTTCTGGCAGGCGCGGCCATGTCCGGGCGAGCAGGGGGGACAGCATAGCTATACAGAGACAAACAAAAACAACACTTTTTATTCCGTTTCATGGACAGTATTCAGATTAATAAATGAATGGTTTTGCTATGCATCTAACCGTACGATTTGTTTTCTTCTCTGACCCAGCATAGGTTCTCTTGCAGCAAAATTGATACGTAGAAAACAGTTACCTCACTGTATCTACCCATCACTTTATTATTAAATGTGTAATTCAAATCAACAAATCAAACAGTGAAACAATAATGTCACATCAAAAAAAAGAGTTTAAAATAGTAGTAATAATCTCATATACAAATAAATACATAAAGACACACGCACAGAAAATTAAGTCCTTCCCTAACCATGGTAATGCCCGAATTGGAATCAAAGGGGGAAAGACATAATAATCAAACCAGACCAGGATTTCCACAAAAATGAAATACAAATCCCACAAACCTGTAATCACTGGGATATACTTCCCTCAGTGTACCACCAGATTGAAAAGAATGACTGCAAAAAATATTCACGTATACAAACCTGATATTCAGGACACCCCTAATACACCCCGTCCCAATGATTATGTCAAAGAAACATTAAAAAGAACAGAGTACTGTGAGACCTGCCAACCTATACACATAATACACCAAAAGAACCATTCATGTCACCTACTGAAAAAGACGTACACAAACCCACTCATTTAACTCTAGCCAAACACAAAACATCAAAATTGTTAATATAAGAAAAATGTTTTTCTTTAACTTACGGATCACGAGCAGGAGCTCTTGGCCCAGCCACCCCTGCTTCGTCAGCAAAGGCTGCTCTGGAAGAGGAGAATAAACTACAATATTAAAAAATTGGTGTAAAGCTGAAACCATTCTTAATACATCATCATAGAGACAGAAACAGTGAAAACAAGAAGTTTTGGTCCAAAGGACTCCTGACTTGGCCAAAGACCACAGTCCACCCAAAATCTCACAATTCTGTTCAAAACATTCACACTGAATTTCCATGTGCAAATAACGAGTGGCAGTTCTGTTGTATCATTATCGGGAAACTAAAACTTTCAATGCTTAACCCCTTCACTGATTACACTGTGCTCAGCACATGGTCATTTTCAGTCTTTAACTCTTTCCCTGCCAATCGACGATATATCGTCGATCTGAGCCGCCATGTTTGTGCCAATCGACGATATATCGTCGATTTCAGTATTCCGTTTCGTTCAGTTTTTTTGCGCAGTCCAATCCAAGATTTATTTTAACCAAAGAGAGATAACTCTTTCTACTTTCGTTCCCGATCGACAGGCGCGTTTTTTCTTCAAATTGATTCGTTTTTAGAGTGTTTATTGTGCATTTTACTAAGCATAGTGATGGGCACAATCGACAGTGTGTCAAACTCTGTGCTAATAATCAATATAATTTCAAACTGTAAAGTGTATTTTGATCCTAAATAAATTTTCTTTCTGGTGTGTGAAGCTGATTCAGTGATTGGAATTATTCCTCCAGATTTGTTTTATCACTGTGGTATGTAGAAATATTTTTATTTTATTTTATCATTTCAAAAAGATCAACATGCTTTCAAAACACATATTTCAATAACATAATCAAATTAACATTTTTGTGGTTTTTTTTTCTTGTTCTTCACTCTTTTACCTTTAATTTGATATGAAATATGTCTATTTAACAACTATTATTGAAAGAACAGTAGCTTAAATGCCTAAGGTACTGAACTTTCTTTCCGGTGCCAGAGAAATGTCTGGCACAAACGTGGAAACATGCCTGGCAGGGAAAGAGTTAATACACCCATAACCGTGGCTCCCACGGTGCAATTTCGTCAGCAAAATTTCTGCAAACTAAATCGGAGGTAATATTGAAAACTGGTCCAACCACTTGTAGGGTTACTAAAATACAGTTCTTTCCATTTGACCGCTCTGAGAGTTAGTTCTACATGATGCAAGTGTTTTAAGACATGGTTAGACTGATAATCATATTCAAGATGGCGGAGCAAAGTCAGAATTCAACAAGACCACCTGTTTTTAAGCGATACAGTGCTCTGGAAGTGCTACAACAAATTTTAAACGAGCAGATGTTGGACTTCATATTCATAATACACAAACACCAGTTTTTGCAGTGTTTTGTGACGATTTATGTGCTAAAATGTGTGTGTGTGCTAAAATGTATGTCCGGAAACTAAGGGGAAAAAAAAATTAATTATACAATATTTTACTACAACAATTACAAACAAAATCAGGGGTGGGAATTGCTGAAGTGAAAAATAAAGGAAACTAGGGGGGTCCGGGGGCATGCCCCCCCCCCCCCCCCCCGGAAAATTTTCAAAATCAAGAACAAAATCTGTGCAATCTGGCGTATTCTGATTGCAAAATGTAAGTAGTTTTGAAGTATGAAAAACATTTTTTTTGTCTTCTTTTCTTGTGCTTTTTGTTTGAATGACCAAAGAAAATGATGCTGTGATGTAGTGCTGATAAACAATGTACAACTAACAGACACGTTGCATAAAGAAAATAACATAAATTCAAAAAGGATTTTTGTATATAACTGCATACATGTACAGTGATTATGTGAGAGAGAGAGAGAGAGAGAGAGAGAGAGAGAGAGAGAGAGAGAGCTGTACACACACACACAAAGTGATTAAGTACAACGACCTCGACCTCACTTCCGGTGAGACTTCTGTTGCGCTGTGTCTAAACACCGCAATAGTGTAAAAAAATTTTTTTTTTTTATTTTTTGGCGGAAGCATTATTGTTTTTGGCGGATGGGATTTTTTTAATGGCGGAAATCCGCCAAATGGCGGAAATCCGCCAAATGGCGGAAATCCGCCAAATGGCGGAAATCCGCCAAATGGCGGACAATTCCCACCCCTGAAAATCCAATTTTTATAATACTACCTACTAGCCAAGGGAATAAGCAAAAAACATGCCAAATATCTCGGCATTATCTCAATAAATGAATGAGCATTGAAAAGATTAGTGAATCTACCGAAGAAAGCAAAATGTTGCCCTGGCACACAGCAATTAGAAAATGCTATTATACTGTGGCAGTGAAGGAGTTAATATTAATAATACTACTACTGAATGCTATACACGCACTTTTCCCAAAATTACCAATCAGGTTCAAAGCGCGGTGATCTGTACCAACATACACGCTCACATGTTTCACCCACTCTAACACACACAGCAAACACACACCTATCACTCAAAGATGTGGTGAAAAGGCAGGGAGGTTGCTATTAGAAGACGGAAAGGATATTGAATTGTTATTTTTGAAATGTTAAGATTGACTGCATCCAATACCATTATTAAAGGGAGGGAGGAAACCGGAGTACCAAGAGAAAACCTGAGATGACCTGAAAAGTCTCGAACCTAAGTCACATAAGTTTGCCCCTTGCGGGAATTGAACCCGCAACCTTTGGTATAGGAAATTGGCGACCAACCCACTGCGACACCCCTTGCTTAATCAAGACAAGAGTTGCCCAAGTCAAACACCTTTATTTTTATCAGCGAATTTGTGAAATCAACAGCCCTTGCCTACCCCTTGGGGTCATGAGCAATCTTGCCACTGTAGATTGTTCAAACCTATAAAGGGAACAGTGAAAGCCACAGTTGAAAACCTGTCTTTCCTTTATAGGCAAGACAGATTCACTGCGGCAACAGTACCCCCGTTGGAGTGCCGGGGTTTTTCAGTATAAATAGTATCCCCACTTTATGGAAATTTAGTGCTTTAAATTCCCACTGTCGCTGTCTTCCTCATTTACTCTTTCCTATTCCTGCTCTGTCCTTCACTCTGCTATACTATCTTCTTCTTCGCTAGATCAATGACCTACCTTTTTTCTTGAAAACTCTTCCTGGACAAGACTCCTTGTTTGTGTATGAGGTCTGTTGGATCAGCTTGGGAGTGTTGGACGCTTTCTGCCGGGTGGTCACTAGGGCTTCCTATGATTGTACTATTTAGCACTATAGGCATTTTATATGTATGTGTTTCATTGATGATTTATAATGATGTTTGTATTCTATTTTGTTTTTGTAACCGGGGTGTTCGCGTAGTTGAGGTCAACCCTCAGCCGTCCCCCGCGTGGGATGTCTTTATTGTAAAGTGACTGGCCGGTGGAGGGCATTCAATTTTCCCACTAGGGTTGTTTCGGCAGATCTTTTATGCGGATTGGGGGTTGTCCGGTCCTGATTTGGCTCGGAGGAGTCCGCTGGACCTAAAGCAAGAATCAATCAATCAAAAAGCCCTTGCCTTCTCCTGGCATAGTAGTCATAGTAAGCATCCCTGGCAGCCAGCTGGTCGTAGTAGTCCCTCTCTCTCTCCAAGAAGTAAGGATCTCGGGCCAAAGCAAGTCTGCGACGTTCATAAGGATCAGCATATGGAGCGTAGCGTTCATAAGGAGGTGGAGGCATGTATCGGCGGCGGTAGTAAGGGTCTGCGTAGGGGTCAGGGTAGGCATCTCTTGAATATGGCATTCTTTCTCCTCCACGTCCGCGACTTCCTCCACGTCCTCTACCTCCTCGTCCACCGCGCCCTCTGTCAATGAAAGGCAAACACAGAATTTAGATAAATTTAAAACTTGCCACAGTGACAGTGACAAGGACTAAAAATGAAGTTTCAGCCATCAGTTCTGTCATATTCCAACATGGCTATGTCTTAATTATTGTTTTCCATGTCATATGAAAACTCTTAAAACCTTATTTTATTTACTTCTAAAACTGCCAAGGTACTTTTGTAGTACTTTCCAATCAGCCAGTCCAGTTTTCTTAATGTCTTGTTTGTTCCTTGTATTCTAGCACAGCCATCAAATCTGAACAATTAAAATTACACATTGGAAGCTAGACAGGAAATTACACCTTTTAATGGTGTATTGCTTTATTTATTTCATTTTACGTTTATACTCAATTTGTATAACAATTATTTCTCTGTGTGTACTTAGATATGAACCACTTATGCAGGGAAGTATTTCATCAAATATCATCTCTACACCTTGGCCTGTACTTTGTAAGATAAGAGTTAAGAGTAAAGAAAATTGCTCACCCAAGTGAAGGACAGTCCTTTGACCAATGTCCAGACTTGCCACATCTGTAGCACTCTGTCATGCTCCCCATGCCTGGTTTGTGTCGCACTTGGCTACGTGATTGCTGTAACAAACAATAACTTATACAGTTTTTGTTTACAATTTGTTTTCAGAACTTGTACTGAAATTAAGATGCCACGCACAACAGAATCATTTTTATTAAGATCACGTACCAGTTACAAAGCACAAAATTTTGAGCCCACACCAATTTACCACATCTTAAATACAATGCAGGCATGGGAATTGGGGAAAGTTGTTGGGGAGTAAAGCCGGGAGGACTATATTGGGGAGGGCCACAATAGGCTCCCTGGTGGAGTGTGAGTCAGAAGGTGACAGAAGTCTGCAATATAACCACTCATTTTGTGCTTATTTTACTTATAGAAAATACAAAACTTTTTATACTCTAGACAAATCAGCACTCAATTGTAGTGAGGAACAACTTTTCATAATACTATAATAATATACACAACCATTTGTTAAAAATAAAAAATAAAAGGAATCATATTTATAACATATTACATTTATTTCATTACTTTTTTTTTTAAAAGCTATTTAATACTGAATTTTATTATGAATATTTTGTATTATTATTGAAACAATTAGGAATTTTTTCATCCTTATTATAGAACATAAAGTATTCACTTACATTGTCCATTATTTACTTTTTTGTGTTCTATTCTTGTGCGCCTGTGTGTGTGCGTTACGTTAGAATGTTGGTAGCCATATATTCATTGTTGGTGGTCCTGGTTCAGCTCTTAATAGTCCGCTGAACTCTTAAACAATGATAATCTACCTATCATACACTTAGCTATGACCTCGGACCTCCAAAGCACTTAAAAAAGAATACAAAATTGATTTCAGACCGAACTCCGTTTATAAGATCAAGTATAAATGATTCCACTGCTTTGATTTATGTAACTATTTTTATTTTAGTAGACTTACTACTATTTTTCTTGCTAAATCAAAAGTGTATAAAACGTAACTTACAGCAGAATTATTGCTGAAAATTCCCATCCAAACAATTCAATAAAGGCTGCATTAGCCTAGTAATACAAAGAACACTTTACGTTTCCCTACACCTTTGCCAACATCAATTTTAATGTATTTTAGTGTATTTTCATCCGCCATCTGTTCCTTTAGATTTTCGATACCACCAGCAGATCTATTTGTACTTCTAAATTATTTGTATCTGAATGACATAACCTATATAATTATTTACAATACTCTTACCAGGCGAGATGGTATTAGAAGACTTTCTAGAACTAACATTCCACTTGGTGCCACTCAGAATTTGCATGTTTACCAAACACCACAACTACTTTGGAGTTGAAACCTCTACCCGTTTGCTACAGGGAATGGTTTGGCCGGTAACGAGTAAGGAGTTGTGGTGTTTGGTAAACATGCAAATTCTGAGTGGCACCAAGTGGAATGTTAGTTCTAGAAAGTCTTCTAATACCATCTCGCCTGGTAAGAGTATTGTAAATAATTATATAGGTTATGTCATTCAGATACAATGTATTAGTATGTTTTTGCAAGGCCTAAAATGACATTGACCTTCAAAATAAAGCAAAGACGAAACATATAAAAGATCAATATTTCTCTAAATACAACAAATTTGGACTTTATATCTCTCATAGTGTAGGGTAAAAGTCACTTCAAAGTATCTATACAAACCAACTTTGGACAGCTCTAGTGACCTTGAAGTGAGGTGGACCAAATTTGCAAAGTATAGTCTCATTGATATCTATCATGCATCAAAGAATCATAAGTTAATTAATAACCTAGACAAAAAAGTGAAACTTCGTGAAAAATTGTCATTTTTGATTAAAATTTGATGACCATGTAACCCTGACCTTGAAGTGAAGACATTGTCACTGATCATTTTCAAGGTCTCATGGGTATACACCATCCTACAAAGTTTGGGTTCGATAGTTGAAGCAGGCTCTGAATACTTGGCAACTTTAAAGTTTGTGCACTGACAAATGGCGGACTCCCATTTTTTTCAATCTAATTTGTTGACTATTTAGGACTCGTCTCCCAGAGATTTGCAAAAATCTGGAATTTTGTGGTGTTGTGTTAGTACATGGACTCACATTGCTATGCATGCGAGTCAAAAAGTTATTAGGGCATACGTGGGCTTTACTTGGGCACTTATACGACATCAGCGGGATGTAAACTAAATACGCAAAATTGCGTACAATTCCCATGCCTGATAATGGGAAAGCTGGTCAATAAACATGTATTGAACTGTAAGTAGTATGTAGCATCTAAAATGTTTACAGACATAAACAACTGTCCACCTTTCATCATCCTCAAAACACACAATGCTTCAAGGGAGAGTGAACCAATCAGTAAAGTAAAAATATCCAAGAGAAATATTTACCTCTACTTTGATTGCGTTTCCATCGAAGTCTGCTCCGTTCAACTGTTCCACTGCACCGTTTGCATCTGCTTCAGTTTCAAAATGCTGAAATATTAGTTTCAAAGAAGATGTTACTATTTTATAATTTAATATATATACACTTAGCTAATAATAATGGATTGACACTTCATGAGGAAGAGAGATTATAAAATTAAAGATGCGATCCTTTTGCAGGATCTTGATGTGGCACCCAAAACTGACTGAAATTAGATGGCTCAGGAGGCAGTAAGCCATGTCAGCAAGCTTGTAGCATATTCAGAAGATCTTATCATGGATACAAAATTTGTTGACCTACAATGAGACACAGACAGGAAACAGGGTGATGAGTGAACACCACAAAATTCCAAAAGATGGGAGGTTATTAACAATACTTCACAAGGCATAATTCTAGGGCCACTGCTGTATGTTATGTACATCAACGAGTTGCCTGGCATTGTACAAAAAGCCTATTTAACCCGATTGTTAGCTGATAACACAAAGAGCTAAACCGGAAATGATAAGTGCCCAGGAAAAACAAAATGAAATGGTTGCATTAAAATACAAATACCAACTTTGATCTTTCTATGCTCTTGACCTCTGGCTCCAAACACACTCATGTACTATCAAATAAAGTACAGCAAAAGTTTTATTATGTCCAAAAAAACTGTGACACTGACATTCAGATGACCTTGACCTTCATGTGATCTCTTACGCATGTCTGATCAAATAACCCAATGTTGTTGCAGAAATGATAAGGAAGCAGGTATAAAGTCTACTCTTCAAAGTGATGTAGAAAATGTACAAAGACAATGTACTATCCAGGATGATCATTCTGAAAGAAAAAAACCTACAAAAAAAAAAGGCTAGTTGTAGTAGCTTCGAAACTGCGTCAAGGATGCCTACTATCTCCAACACTCTTCAACATCTTCCTAGAGCGCATCATGATCATGTCAGATTAGGTAGCGGCAGTCAAAACTTGGTTTTGAAGTGAGAGTGTATGTTTTGTGTTTTCTTGAAGGAAAACTAAAATACAAGCAAATCACACAAAAAAGTGAGTGGATACCTGTATTAGTTCCTGAGATATTGATATTTTAGTATTATACGCTGTCGCGGCTGTTCAAAACTGTAAAATAGGGCAACTTTAGCAGCATGTGGGTACCACATAGTTATTTCCAGCCCTTTCAGCTTTCCAGGATCTGTTATCAGCAACCAGGAATAGAAAAAACACATAGTTCTAGCCCTCTAATCTCATATGGCTTTTGTCAGCAAGCATGCAAACTTAACAAAAAACGCAATTGAAACCATCGCAAAATTGCACGGGAGGGCTACAATGGGTCATCACAATTCACACAATATCTATAGCAGCTGTCTTAAACTTTCAGATATTTCAAATAAATTTGTGTAGAACATGCTCTTTTTTTTTCAGACAGCTCAGTTCAATACTTTTGGAGTATAAGAGCCTCAAAAATGACAAAAACCTCTTTTTGCCGAGCGGAAAAACAGGAAAATTACAGTTTCTCGCACTTCAATGCCAATAATTCACAAACTATTTAAGATACAACCAAAATTTTTGGTGTGTAGATAGATGACAGTGTAATCTTTACAGACATCAGTAGAATTCAGTGTAATATTTTTGGAAATAACTTTACACACAATCATAAAACTTGGCAGAAAGACTCCTGAGACCATGATGTAAAGAAATACAAGTATTATCACAAAGATATAATTATAGACAATATCCAGATATAGCCCCTTATACAATATTAGTTACATATTTCCGACGGAAAGAAGGCATTTATATTGTCTGCAATGTGGGTGTTCATGTATATTATGGCATTCGTTGTGTTAATAGAATGTAAACAAACTGAAAAAAATAAAAAAAGCCAAATGATTTTGGAGCTGTTAATATGATGAGGGGGCTATATCTGGATATTGCCTAATTATAATAATATATTTGTGTTATTATTAATAATATTATCATTATTAATTTTATAACCTTGTTGCAATGCTCTGTGTAAATTCTTCAATGCGGGGTAATAAAAGATTTGTTGACTTGGCTAGATCAGATCATCATGATTTATTTAGCTTGACACAATGGCATTAATGGTAAATTTTATGTTAGTTTTTCAATCATTTAACGCTTAATAATGAAGCTACGCCAACCACTAATTACATAATAGGTGTTATAATAAACTAAATGTATACAGCATTACAAGAAGGGGACGTTTACAGACCGTGTAGGCCTATTCCTGGTCCGTAACTTTACTAAAACTATCGATTAAACATTGGAGCAGACGACACTTTCTATGCACTTCCGGTAAACGGTACTCGAATATTTTGCTAAATTATCAACGTACCACACAATAAACTCATTACAATTTACCAGAAACTGGTCAATCCAAGACTGCACGAAACATACCAATAATGGCACTGATTTTATTGGAAATCATAGCGAAAGTCCAAGCAGCTCGAAGCACAATTTTCACTAGCAGCCATGACTTTCAAAGTTGTTGGCCTACCAGGCACGTGTTATGGGTACTCGTCTTTCATTGGTTCCCGCTCCGCGAGTATGGAACGGAAAACGATGTTTCGTATACCATTGCAATCTGCAGAAAATGACCTTTCCAGCGGGTCCATGGTTTGTATAGTTCTGAACAGCCATTTTTAAGATATCAAGCCGCGAAGTATACATATTTTTTTGCCTTGATTTCAACTGCTTCGCAATTAAAAATACGTTGCTTTTCGAAGAAAATAGATATACGAAAATAAAGCTAGGAGTTTCATCTTTCTATTAAGACTAGTTGAACCAATCAAATTTAAGTAAACAAACACTAACATCGGCGATAAAAATAGACGGTGTTCAACTTTGATGGAGAGCATGGCCGCCAGGCAATGGCGACACGCAACAAAGTACACTGACTGTATGCTTTTCTGAGCCACTTTAGCGACTATTTAAAGATGAATTTATTCGTAAAAACAACATAGAAAGAAAGTTGAAATGTTGATGTTTTTATTGATGTAATTTTTATGTGACAATAATTACATGCAGACCAGTAAATTGCCGACAAAAATGTGGCTTATCAGCTGGTTTCCCGCATGTCTAGTAGGCCACTGCCGCTACCTAGTCAGATGCTCTTGCAGATCATGAAGGCACATTCAGCATAGGGGGTAGAGCAATTTCCAATCTTCGTTTGCGGATGACATTGATGGATTGGCTGGAGAGGAACAAGAACTTGAACAGCTGGTACAGAGGCTTGACACCACCTACAGAGCTTATGTAATGGAAATAAGTGCAGAGAAAACCAAAATGATGACCAACAACACCAATGGCATCAACACGGACATCAAAGTCCAAGGCCAATCCCTCAATACAGTGCATAGCTTCAAATATTTAGGAGCCATTGTATCAGACAATGGGTCCCGACAGGAAGTTCTCTCCAGGATCGCACAAACAACTGCTGCCCTGACAAGGTTGAAGCCCATTTGGAAAGACAGGACCATCAGTCTACATTCCAAAGTAAGACTGCTGCGCTCCCTTGTCATGATCTCCATCTTCCTATATGCTTGCGAAGCATGGACCCTCACAGCAGATCTCCAACGAATAATACAAAGCATGGAGATGAGGTGCTACAGAAGACTTCTGGGCATTTCCTATACCCAACACATCACCAACGATGAAGTCCGACAGACCATCACACAAGCCATTGGACAACACGATGACCTGCTCACAGTGGTGAAGAAACGGAAACTCCGATGGTAAGGCCACGTCACCAGATCATCAGGCCTTGCAAAGACTATTCTGCAAGTGCAAGGCACAGTGCAAGGAGGTAGAAGAAGAGGGAGACTGAAAAAGAGGTGGGAGGACAACATTTGAGAATGGACTGGTTTGACACTGAGCGAAGCCATCAGGGCTGCTGAGGACAGAGAAAGATGGAGTATGCTGGTTAAACTATCATCTGTGGTGCCCCTACGACCTCAGGGTTACGGGACAGGATAGGACTAATCTCACACAGATCTTCAAAAATCTGAATTTTGTATTTTTTGGGGGGTGAGTACATAGTACATTGCTATACATAAGAATAAAAAATCCACGTGCATTCATTAAATTTATAAACACACAGAAAAAAAACAAAATGAGACAAGGCACTAAAGGATGCAATAGCACATGCTTACAATGAAACCATAATTTTTGATGACATCAAATTCTGCAATTGGACCAACTTGTTCAAACATCTGTCTCAGCCTGTCTTGGTCACAGTCATCGGGGAGATTGCCAATGAAGACCTTTGTTCCGGGTGGCTGCAAGAACAAAATAACAAACCAATTATTAACAACAATTAGCCTAACTTTAAAAAAAGGCAAATGAACATACTCTAGTAGTACTATAAGTATTTTACTTAACACGAGTTACGTGTCATAACACTTGCGAACATGATCAACATCAAGAGTACAGTACTACGGTATTCAGTACTACTACTAGTAGTAGTAGTAGTACTGTACTTCTGAAGTGATTTACTGATTAATTAATAATAATATATAATATTAAATGATTTAGAAAGCATTTTTTTCCCATAGAATGTGGCATTTCCAATAAGAGGATGAACTAAAAGTCGTGAAATACTCAAAATAAAGAAAAGAAGAAGACTGATAGAACTGTTATAATAATCATTAGCATGATGAGGCGATCATGAGAGCCCAAGCCAAGGCCGAAGGCGGCGGAATGATGGAATCCATGCTTCAGGCATAGCCACTAAGCCAGGCATAGACCTGTGTAATCCTTGGCAAAGACTTTGCTGTCAGTTTCAGCAATAAAATTACCAAAACCCCTTTGCGTAACTTTTGTTCTGTTCCTCAAGAGACACGCAGAGCTTCCAAATACAAACGCATAAAACATTATTGTACTTACTCCCATCTTTCGAAGTAAAACGAAGTACGATTAAATTTCTCTAAATACTGCAACTCGACCGGGTGACGCAAAGAGCAATAACTCCTAGGTGGCGTTGTAAAGAAAAGGAGGAAGGAATATGTAGTGCCAGTAGTATCTTTTTACACAAATGAATATATTTGTACGCAAATGAATTAGATCAATGTCACAAATCAGAAAGCCTAATATAAAACAAATAATAGAGATATGAAAGTTAAGCACTCGAGAACAATTAAATGTGCATGTTTATGATTATTTTTTTTTCGTGTTATTAAAAATGTTGTTTCTGAAATAATTTATTTTCAATTTTTAGGCTCCAGTGTTGGTGTCACATGACTAGTGGCGCTTATGTACTGCAGCGGTTGCGGTTTTAGGAGTCTAAACGTTGCGTTTGCGGCAGTTTGTAATCGTGAGTGTCTTGCTAAGATGTTAGTTTTTGTTCAATGATAACAATAATACCATTTCTTGAAAGAAAAGTGGGATTTGGCAAGATGACGGAACAATCGAAATGACGGTTGCGGTTTCTTGCCTAGTCAAGTTCTTCAAAGTTCAATAGAAACGGTGAAGAGTTGCGTTGTCGTGGTTTGCGTTCACTGTCAGTTCGTGATTTCGCCGTGGTGGAGCTTCGTCAACGTACAAATAGGTGTCTGACAAACGGCGCGGTTGAGCACGGATTCAACGAGTTGCGTGAATTGCGTGGAGATTCGGCAAACCGCCGGCCGTAAAATGAGCGTAGCTTCGACAAGCGGGCGTGGATCGACGAGACTTCGAAAGCGTGATCCGACGAGCGATCGTGGACCCTTTCATGGAGGCGACGCGGATCCGAGGGCGGAACAAGCATTGAGCCGAAGGGGCAAACAATCGTGCATGCTCAGAGTTTGACATTGTAGGCATGACAGAGCACACAGTGCACAAACATCAATTACTTATCAAACTCCAAAAGATCACCACATAAAGTATGTAAACAGTGACAGCATTGATACAAACCAACAGCGTTGAGATAGGAACATAATCCACTCATACATGTATGGTTGTTGCTTTAGGTCCAGCGGACTCTTCCGAACAGCTCTAGATGTATAGATCGCCAGGGCGTGAAAGACAATGTGGGAGCCACACCAGTCTGCTCCGTTACACTTCCAGTGATAGCGACTATGGATTGATTTGAAGCATCCATCAGCCATAAAATGTCTCGCCTTAATTTATAATTGTTAGACTTGCTAATCTGCACAGATAGAATGATAATAAATATGCTGATAGACAGCTTCAAGGAAAGAAGTCTGAGCCCAGCATTCATGATGCTTCTAGTTGCAGTAAATAGACTGGTGTTTTTTTCAGAATGATGGTTTGGTGAACCATGAACAAAAGTACCCATACCTATCAAGCTCTTTTGGACTCTTACCATAAGATTTTGCTTCCCATAGCATATAAGTTTGAACAAAATACCATAAGAAATGTGCGAAAAGAGGTGGGAGGACAACATTCGAGAATGGACTGGTTTGACACTGAGCGAAACAATCAGGGTTGCTGAGGACATGGAAAGATGGAGTACGCTGGTTAAACGAACATCTATGGTGCCCCTATGACCTCCGAGTTACGGGATAGGATAGGATGGGATAGATCATCCAATGCATGTGACAGTAAACTGCTAAGTACTGATGCACAGTCCAGCTCTAGGCTATAACATAAGACTTAAAATTGAAGTTAAAATCAGCACAATTAAACTTAAAGCAAGTCTGAGGTAATTTTTTTTAACCTTTACACTAATCTAGTAGTAGTACGATCATTAAAGAGTTTAATAATGCACATTACTGATGTAAACTAAAACTTCAAATAGGCATATTTTTTAGCAGCCTAAAGTAAAAGACATTCACTTAATGCCACCTCATGAGTCTAGGGGAAAGGCCTCCTTGATGCACTACTCCTGCTGGGTTAATTGATAGAGCTATAGAACATGTTCATCACGTCCCACTACATTAATCTGTTGGTTGCTTGTGTCGCTATTTTAAAAGAGGTGGTATGTACTGCAACAGCAACCTTTTAAATGGTCATGCCACAAAGTTCAGATCTGACTTTCAAAAGCATTAGGCTCAAAATTCTTCAGACTAGTATAAACTGGGGTACGCATTCCATATGACGGACTTCACAAATCCTGATGCTCCTGGCCTAGACGGGTGAATGCCGGCAACACAAATACACCCAGCAAGCTCTAGATATAAATAGTATCCCCACTTTCTGGAAATTTAGTGCTTTAAATTCCCACTGTCGCTGTCTTTCTCATTTGCTCTTTCTCATTCCTGCTCTGTTCTAACAATCTGCTATACTATCGTCTTTTTCGCTAGACCAGTCTCCTTCCTTTTTTTTTGAAAACTCTTCCGGGACAAGACTCCTTATTTGTGTATGAGGTCTGTTGGACCAGCTTGGGAATATTGGATGCTTTCTGCCAGGTGGTCACTAGGGCTTCTTATGATGTTATTATTTAGCAATGTTATGTAGGCATTTTATATGTATGTGTTTTGTTGATAATTTATAATGATGTTTGTATTCTATTTTGTTTTTGTAAACTGGGGTTCGATAAGTTGGGATGTCTTTATTGTAAAGTGACTGGCTGGTGGAGAGCTTTCGGTTTTACCACTAGGGTTGTTTCAGCAGATCTTTTATGCGGATCAGGGGCTGTCCGGTCCTGATTTGGCTCGGAAGAGTCCGCTGGACCTAAAGCAATAATAATGTAATGTAATAGGGATGTAGGGTTGGATCGTACTGACTAGCACTTAACAATCACTATAGGCACGTTTGGAAACTGTTTTCATAACTTTTTATTTTATTTATTTATTTTTTTTAACAGAGGATGATTTAATAATTAAAATAAAAACAAGACTTGTAATATTTCACTAGACAAAAGTTGTTGTTTGAGTGTATTATGTTGTGACTTGTGTCTCACCTGTAAACTATCTACTGTGGTAATAGTCATGTTGTAATGCAAAAAAAACCAACAACCCAAAAAAAAATCCAAATCATATTCAATAATAAAAGATTGAATTTGAAATAAAAAGTTAGCGGAAAAAAACTAAAACTATGTAAATCGCTTCATTTGCAGTGAAGTTATGCTTCGTTAAAAATTCAGCCAATCTGATCTAAGATAATTAATTATGCAAATTGCTAAATTTAAATTTTACATATTTTTAAACTAATTTAATTTAGAAGATCATTACAGAATGCAAAAATGCTAGTTATTCATAATTAAAGTTGATAATATACTGAATTCGATATATAGTAAATTTATGTTAATTTATGCAGTTAGCTAGTTTTTGCTTTAGTCACATTTCATTGTAATGGCCGCCAATGGATTCAGCACATTTTTTTCACATTGTGTGCCAATTTTTATTTAAAAATTCCTACAAATATCGGAAGTCTGATGAAAAATGTATACTTTTCTGTATTAAACTGGTGCCACTCCAATGCCCATGATCCTTAGTAAAAACTGTTTCTCAGAAGGCCCAAATTTCTTGACCTTTGCTTGACTATAACTTTGGTTCTTCTTGAGCGATTTTCAAAATTTAAACTGATTTTTTATCAGCTTAGAACAGGGGTGGGCAACTTCTCCAGTCGGCGGGCCCGATATGGGAAAATGAAGTCCTTGGCGGGCCGGATTACTAAATCAATACCTTAATCGCGTATTTATCCACCTATGCAAGGAATAAATCGTATTTAATGTAAACTTTAAACTTGTAAACTTAGAGACCAAAAACAGTATTTAATGAATTTAACGTAATGTACTTCAATAGCTGCTGAAGTCAATAAGACATCTGTGGTCGATCAAAGTTGTCAACAAGTTGTTTGAACTCTGGCTGCATGTCGGACGTAGAAATTCTCAGTAAAGACTGCACGTGAACATCAGTTAGACTGGAACGCAGCTTTGTCTTGTTAATGTTCATGGTCGAAAATGTTTGTTCGCAAATGTATGTAGACCCGAACAGAACAAGTAGTTTCATGGCAATCTTTCTCAGGTTGGCAACCTTGGACTCATTCAATGACGCATAAACTTTGTCAATGCTTTCAGATTGGAATTTCTCTTTCAGGGTAGAGTCACACTGCAGATCAATCAGTTCCAGCTGTAGAGCATCCGGCGCCTTTTCAAAGTCAGCTGTAAGCGGTGATGACAAGATATCAAACCCAGCAGCAAGTTTCTGGAAGTCTGCAAAACGATGAGCAAATTTCATTTTCTAGTGCAGATATATTGGTGTACTTCTCAGTGGACATCATTTGGGGTGCCATAATTTCGCGTGTTGGAAAGTGTGTTGTGATATTCTGACTGAGATGGCGAGAAAACAGTTTTAGCTTCACCTTGAATGCCTTCACTGTTGACTACATTTCGTGAGCAAAAGTGCCCTTGCCTTGAAGTCTGGTGTTCAATTCATTCATATGTTCAAAGAGATCAACTGCAAATGCCAGATCTGACAGTCATTCTGATTTTCTGAGTTGGGGATATTCTGTATCTTTCCCTTTCATTTCCAAAAACAGTAAGATTTCGGTTTTCAGGTGCCAGACACGTCTCAGAACTTTCCCCAAACTCAACCAGCGTACATCGGTATGATAAGTGTGATAAACTGTCTGTGATTTAGACCTCTCACCCTGATGAAATTAACAATTTTCACAACAGGATCCACAACATGTTTCATGTCAAGCACACTTTTACACAGCACTTCCTGGTGTATTATGCAATGTAGAAATATCAATTCCCTGGTGCAATCGACCTCTGCAACACAGTCACCCAGTCTCTTCAGTAGACCAACTTTCTTTCTTGTCAAAGATGGAGAACCATCCATAGTAACACTGACCATCACAGTCACTATTACTGCGACGCAGTAAGAAAGTAGTGGGAGATGTAACATGTAACATGTGTTACTAAAATGTAGTAAATTTATAAAATTGGGAAAGGGCATATACTAATAATATTAACAATATTAGCAACATGTTATTGTTGTGAATGTTAAAGTTGGAATGTTAGTAATGTGGCAGTTTTTTTTAACAACCGCATTGTTATGCTTATGTTTTTGTATCCTCCACACCCCAAAAGGGGCGAATAATGAGATTAAATCTTGAATCTAGAGATTGTGGCGGGATGTGGACGCGGGCCACATTACCATGTACGGCCAGAAACAGTCTGCGGGCCAGTCAAAATCCGGTCGCGGGCCGGGTCCGGCCCGCGGGCCGTATGTTGCCCGTCCCTGGCTTAGAATATACTTTTAAAATACACAAAAGGCTTAATCATCAAATGATAACTAAAAAATGGTCTGGCATTGCTACTAGATCCCTTCTTCCTCATGCTCGGTTGCCCAGGATTGTCCTCAGTTGACTGGGCTTCAGACATTGCGCCCAAGTGGGCAGCTTTAGTTAGATCCTGTATTGAGCGGCTCTTGAGGTGGAAACACTCTATATTATAAGAATGATTAAATAAATAACATGTTCAAAAATATTAGACATGCTTTGTATTGTTTTTGCCCAAATTAGCATTCTTATAGTTTACGTATTCCTTTGTTTCTCATTTTTAGAAAAAAAAATGTAGGAATATTAACTTAAACAATGAATAAGACATTTTAAAAATTGTTATTTGTTAGGAAACCTACTAAGAATATTGCACATTATATTTAAGTGTGTTTGAGGTCCTATTCATGTGTGTCGGGTGTGACGAAAAACTTTACTCATAAATAAGAACTGAATGATTAATATTATTCTGCATGTTCAACTCGTTATAGTGTGCATAAATCTCTTCATCCATGATGTTAATTAATTTGATAAATCTAGTAAATAATAGTAGTAGGAATACATTTATCTAGAAGAAGGGAAAAAAAAGAAAGTAAATTTAGAAATGGTGAAAATAAGATATTTGCAAAGTTTTCAGAATTTTGATGAGTAAATTATAAAAATCTTCATCCAAGTGCATAAGACCCACCACTACATGTTTATTTACGTTGCCCACAAACAAAAATAATAGTTTATTTACCATTTACAAACAAAGCTACATAAAAGAGAAATGAAAGTAAAGCACTCTGTTACACTCAGTTCGATGTTGGTGTTTTCTATCAGTATCTGATTCAGCCCCGATGCTTGAATTCCTGATAGTTGTGTAACTCAGATTCGTTTATTCACACAGCCTGCTCAATCAGCATACAAGTCACGAAGTCCACGTATGAAGTTTTCCACTTTTAATCAGCACACACCAACAACTGCATACAATTCTCAATTCAACTCAACAACTTTCACAGCAACTTTCCAAATCACTATCAACAACTTTTTCTCCATAACAATCTCGGCACACGATTAAATAACCTCTCTCTTTTCCGGAAAGATTTCGAATACGGTAGAAATGACGTACTGCCACCAATCGAACTAAAGATCGTCATCACTGACTTACGTCATTACACATTTCTTCTCCTTCCGGATCGTTCCTTCAAATTTCTACAATTATCCCGAATCTTCGATCGATAGTAAACAAGCCGATCCAGAAGATTCTACAACAATATCGACTAACGGAAATTATCAACGTTATACAAAGCCTTTCCTAACAACAATGCAAACTCAAATCAAAGGTAAATAAACTCCATTATTGAATACTTTGCAAAACGAAACGATTAGATCTATCGTACACGTTTCCGACGTACTTTCGTTCGCGTTTCAACGTAACATAACCCCCCACTCAAGAAGAAATTTACCCAATTTCTTTCAACAACGTTGAAACGTAATTCACAAACAATGTACAGAATTAAGACTTATTTCAGCCTTTCTGAACACTATCAACGTTCTCAGTTCATTCACACAGAGTCAATGGTTTTCATCTTCAAATCCGTCTGGATATTGTCAATGTTCACAGTTCATTCACACAGAGTCAAAGTTTCTCATCTGCAAGTCTTTCTGGATACTGTCAATGTTCACAGATCATTTACACAGAGTCAATGTTTTTCCATCCGCAAGTCTATCTGGGTATTGTCAATGTTCACAGTTCATTTACCCAATCAACGTTTTTCATTTTCAAGTCTGTCATTACCAATATTCTTAGTTCGTCCACACAGTCAATGTTCTTTCATTCGCAAGGAAACGACGCCCTCGTCAGTTGCGGTCGTCATCGGCCCAGGGTCAAAGACGATGATCACGTGGGCTTCCCTGGAATCAGTGCGTCCTCCGTTGTCTTCCTCTTCCGTCGGATGTCCGACGCAGTCGACGTTGTCAGCTCCCAGAATGCATTCGCTGGGTCTCACGGTCGGGTTGGCTTCTGCGGGACGGTGGAACTGCTCCCTCAAGGTCTGCAGATGCTCCTTCCAGGTCTGGGTGTGGACTTCATATTCGACCAAAGTCGTAGAGCCTGGGACATCATTGAAGTTAGGGGGAAACTCGCCCATAAGGTCCTCGAGCTCCAACGTTTGACCTTCCGTCAAGCTCGGTCCTAGCTTAACATCATCGATGCCTTCTTTGCTGTGGAAGTCTCCCAGTTCCAACAGTTCTTCGCTGTCAAAGCTGTCGTCGGTCACAGCTGTTGTGGCTGCGTGCACAGTCTCTGATGGCCTTTCCACGTACAGCTTAAGGAGGTTGGCGTGGTATATCTTGGAATGCTGGCCGACCTTCACCTTGTAGTCGTTGATCCCCACCACGGTCTCCACTTCGTACGGGCCTTTCCACTGCATCAGCAACTTATTGTGATCAGTAGGTAGCAGCACCAGCACTTTGTTGCCAGGTTTGAACTTCCTGCTCACGGCCCTACGATCGTAGTAGTGCTTTCCACAGTCTTGGGACTTCTTCAGGTTTTCTCTGGCTATCTCGAGAGTCTGCTCCAGCTTCTCCCGTAGCTCAAACACGTACTGGTAGCTGTTCTTCACCTCTGGGGTGTCTACTTCTTTCGTCCACAGTTCTTTTAGGATGTGCATCGGCCCTCGGATGGTTCTTCCGTACAGCAGCTCGAACGGAGAAAAGCCGGTGGACTCCTGCGGTACTTCTCTGTAGGCGAAAAGTAGGGCGTTGATGTAGCGATGCCATTGTCTGGGCTGCTCGCTGCACAGTTTCTTCAAGGTGGACTTCAACGTAGCATTGAACTTTTCGACAAGCCCGTTGCACATTGGATGGTAGGGTGTCGTAGTTAAATGCCGGATGCTCAGCAGTCTGTTGACCTCCTTCATACAGTCAGAGACGAACTGCGTCCCGAGGTCTGTCAGAATTTCTTCAGGCACTCCAAGTCTACTGAACATGTCCACCAGTGCCTCTGCTACAGTTTCAGTGTCAATCTTCTTCAGTGGCACTGCTTCTGGGTACCGAGTCGCATAGTCTACTAAAGTCAGTACCCATCGATGACCCTCTTCACTCGGAGGTCTTATTTCGCCGATTAAGTCTAAGGCCACCCTCTTGAAAGGTCGGTCGATCAGAGGCATCCTCTGCATAGGCACTTTCGGGACCCTTCCTCGAGGTATGGTCTTCTGGCAAATGTCACATGATCGGCAGAATCGGCTGACGTCCGCATGAAGTCCTGGCCAGTAGAACACCGCCTGGATTCTATCCGACGTCTTCTTGATACCCAGGTGACCTCCCATGATTGAGTCATGCGCTACTTCCATCACCTGGCGCCTTAGGGGTAACGGTACCAAGACTTGACGTAGTGGTTTCCCTCCGTTGACCCTCGGGTGCTGGAAGATTCGGTACAGGATCTTGGCCTTCACCTCAAAATAGACCGTACCACTGCCTTTGGTCACGTGGTCTTGGCGGTTCCTGTACTTGTTTAAAGTGCTATCAGCTTCCTGGAGCTGGATCAGCTTATCTCTGTCCACGATGGCAGCTTTGGAGTTGTCGGCGACCTTCAGTGGTGTAGACGTCTTGTCTCTCTTGGCCTGGGCCCTGGTTGTAACGGCACCGACGATCTCTGGTCGGCAGGGCTGAGCCGGAGTAACCACATTGTCCCGTAGCAGCTCTGAAAGGTCTCCATCGGGAAATGGCAACGGATCCTCCTCCGCAACTTCGACATGTTGGGTTGAGGCAGGACTCCATTCTGAATCGGGGTCGTCGGGTCGTCTCGCGCCGTCGATATTCCCGATCATCAAATCGTATAGCGGCTTCTTCAGGCAAACCGCTTCGACTTCGCCTATGTAGAAAGGGGTGTTGACATGAATTTTTGCAACTGGCGCTTTCACACATTTGCTGTCGGCCATGAGTGTCCATTTAGAATCGCCAGTGAACTGTTCTTTAGCGATTAGGTCTTCTCTGACGATGACCCCACTGCAGCCAGAGTCTCTTAGAACAGTCACTTCATGATTTCCGACGCGTCCCTTGGAAACAGGCATGTTCTGGACGGTCACAGCTGCGCTGGCGACGACGGGGATGGATTTTCCGTTGGCAAGGAGAAGTTGGCCATCAGTCATGCACTCTTGCACGTCCGCAGGGGTAGCTGTGCGCTCGGTCTCACTCGGAAGAATGACGCTCCCGCCGCACACTTGATGGTCAGATCTACTGGTTTGCCGTTGATTGGAGAACCGCCTCTGCCGGTTGCCCGCCGCTGCATTGTCCGTACTGCTCCGCTGTCCGCTATTTCTGCTTTGAGGGCAGCTGGCAGCTCTGTGGTCTGTAGCGTTGCAGATAAAACAGCCTCTTGAGTGCCCTTCCCTGGGAGGAGGCGTGGAGTCCGTCTGTCTCTGGCTCGTCTGGCTCCCTTGGACCTGGTTCCCATGGTTTGCAGTCTTCTGAAAATGTTTCGTCGCGCTGGGTGGCCCCAGGGTTTTCCCATGAGCGATGAGATATCTTTCAGCAGCCTCAGTCACATCTTTAAGCGTCTGCAGCTTTTGTTCTTCTAAGTGGGTCGCTAGGTCCTTGTGACAGGCATTGAGAAATTGTTCCTTCACGATCAGGTCATGGAGACTGTCGTAAGACTTCATTTCGCCTGATAACTCCACCCACTTGTGTAGATATGACGACAGGCGCTCCACAAACTGCTTTGGCGTCTCGTCTGACTTAGGCCGGCATTCACGGAAGCGTTTACGGTAGCCCTTCTCTGTAAAGTTGTAGCACTGCAACAGGGCCTCTTTCAAGACGTCGTAGTTTTTGGCGTCATCGTTCGACAGTCTGGTGTAAACTTCGAGAGCTTGCCCCGTCAGAAGTGCACTCAGTCGAATTGCCCAGTCTTGAGGTTGCCAATTAGAGCTTTCAGCGAACCTTTCGAATCTCGCCAGATAACTGTCAATCTGGTCCTTCCCGTCGACGAAAGCTGGCAATTTTGGAGCCGTGTTGTCACTGATAACTTGTGGCGCATGCTGCTGTTGCTGGATGCGCGCCAACTCTAGTTGGAACTGACGATCAGCTTCTCTTTCCTCACGCCTGCGCTCATCTTCTCTTTCTTGCCGCTGCTGTTCAATTTCCAGACGCTTCAGTTCAAATTCTCTTTCTTCACGGCGACGCTGCTCTTCTACTTCTAGACGCTTCTGTTCTAGTTCTATTTCTTTTTCTAGACGCTTCTCTTCCAATTCTCTTTCTCGTGTTCTCTCCTGAGACTTGACGTACTCCGTCAGCTGCTTGCCTTTTAGATTCAGTTCAACCCCTTTCTGCCAGAAGTCAGCCATCTTGATGCTTCTGGAAAGTTCTTTTCTAGAAAGTTCTTTTCTGGAAGGTTCTTCTTCTAGAAAGTTCTTGACTGTAGAGTTCTTTTTTTTTCTTTTTCTGGAAAGTTCTTGACTGTGCTGTACCTTTCTAGACTGTTCTAGAACAGCACGCTTTCTGCAGTAGCGCTGATGCTTGTCACTAGTCGCCTTCGCTGACGCAGGTCCCGCTGTCCTCGTCGTATGCGACGCTGCACCACGCTGGTGTTGATGTATACGCTCCTGTGCTGAAGTAGACGCGACGTCCGCTCGACGCTCGCTGTAACACTGGCGATGTAGCTCCGAGACTGTCCCTTGACGTAGTCTTGCGGCAGCCACGTAGTCCCGACTTGTTGTTCGCTCACGAAGCAACTCTTCAGCGACTACACGCCCTTGCAGTCAACCCGAACCTATCGGTGATGTAGTCCCAGTATGTTGGCCCCTCTCGACGCAACTCGTTGGCGGCTACCCTCGATGACTGCCTCTCGTAACGTTGACTCGCTTGTTGTAGCAGTTGAACCCTTGGCTATGGCGTGAATCGCGGCTTGACCCCCAAAATGTTACACTCAGTTCGATGTTGGTGTTTTCTATCAGTATCTGATTCAGCCCCGATGCTTGAATTCCTGATAGTTGTGTAACTCAGATTCGTTTATTCACACAGCCTGCTCAATCAGCATACAAGTCACGAAGTCCACGTATGAAGTTTTCCACTTTTAATCAGCACACACCAACAACTGCATACAATTCTCAATTCAACTCAACAACTTTCACAGCAACTTTCCAAATCACTATCAACAACTTTTTCTCCATAACAATCTCGGCACACGATTAAATAACCTCTCTCTTTTCCGGAAAGATTTCGAATACGGTAGAAATGACGTACTGCCACCAATCGAACTAAAGATCGTCATCACTGACTTACGTCATTACACATTTCTTCTCCTTCCGGATCGTTCCTTCAAATTTCTACAATTATCCCGAATCTTCGATCGATAGTAAACAAGCCGATCCAGAAGATTCTACAACAATATCGACTAACGGAAATTATCAACGTTATACAAAGCCTTTCCTAACAACAATGCAAACTCAAATCAAAGGTAAATAAACTCCATTATTGAATACTTTGCAAAACGAAACGATTAGATCTATCGTACACGTTTCCGACGTACTTTCGTTCGCGTTTCAACGTAACACACTCAAGAAAATTAAATTATTCATTTATAGAATAAAACAATGATGTAAACCCTATTATATGTTACAGATGAGATACAGCTCAATTTGACAGATTACTACACTTGATGAGATGAATATGATGATAAATAATAGTTTTTATACACACAGAAAATCTTGAAATAGACCAGTGCATCTTAAAATGAATTATTGCATTGTGTTAAAATAGTGCATCCTAAATTTTAAACTATTTTTACATCCAGTAGGCCTAGAGTGGTCCATGCCATATTAGGCTTGATCTAACAGAAACTCGTATGCTTGAGAGAAAACCGTGCAATGAGAGGACCATTGCAGAATTATGTTGGTGTACCCAATGTATAAAAAAGGCAGGAATGACAAGGAGATGAGGTGCTACAGAAGACTTCTGGGCATTTCCTATACCCAGCACATCACCAACGACGAAGTCCGACAGACCATCACACAAGCCATTGGACAACATGATGACCTGCTCACAGTGGTGAAAAAACGTAAACTCCGATGGTATGGCCACGTCACCAGATCATCAGGTCTTGCAAAGACCATCCAGTAACGCTCAGTGCAAGGAGGTAGAAGAAGAGGGAGACCGAAAAAGAAGTGGGAGGACAACATTTGAGAATGGACTGGCTTGACACTGAGCGAAACAATCAGGGTTGCTGAGGACAGGGAAAGATGGAGTACGCTGGTTAAACGATCATCTGTGGTGCCCCTACGACCTCCGAGTTATGGGATAGGATAGGATAGGAATGACAGGGGTAAAATAATACATTTAAATAAAGTTGTTTGGAAATAATATCTATCAATAATTCATGTTATAATCAACTCATTACCATGTTTATAGTTGTCCCGAAACAAATACGCATGTTAATACTTATTTTATGTCTGTTACTCATGCCATCAATACATGCACCTCTTACCACGATCCCTTTAATGATAAAAAGAAATGTGTAAATAACTATATATATAGTAGGCACAATCAATCATTCAGCCAATAAACATAGTCGCATGCTCATACACAAATGAATTAATATTAAAGAAATAAATGAAAATGGATAAGAAGAGGGTTGGACTGTTTGTTAACTAGTAGTAGTACAAGTCTATTCTGCATATATACAAAAAAAATTATGACGTGGGATAAAATAAGCAAACTGGGAGGAGAGTTTGAGGGGGAATCGATGCAAACTACAAACCCAATAACAACTTCAACAACGTAGGCCCATTCATGATGGTGTCCGACTGTCAGATACCACTTCGCTTCTTCCTCCTTGTTTTATTGTGAGATTTAGGTTATTTTGTCCTAAAAACTATATATAATATATTAGTATTTCCTCTCATTTTGTTACAATTTTGCTATATACCCTTCACATCATGTAGGAGTGCAAACTTAAGATTTTGAGAATGTGTGGGCTCTTGAAGAGTTTTCTAGAAAAGTTACATTAGAGCATTGTAAATGTTACTGAGATAAAATGGGAGATGCAACACTCTGCCACTTTCTACCATACAACTTTATTATATATTCCTAAAATATTTTTCATTGAGCTTTATTTTTAAATTTGTATTTTTTTTTAACAAATTAATTTTAAGTTTGTGTACGTTTTAAACTGCTGCCTGTAATTCAGAAGTAATATATCAGAGTAGTGGCTTTTCTTTTTCTTCTCTATTCTCTATTTAACATCAATTACACACTGTGAAAATTGTCCACAGGCAACCACAAATGACGACCAAGCTGTTCATCGGCAATTTGCCGGAGTTTTGCCTACAAGAGGAGTTGAAAAACAAATTTAAAAAGTATGGCAACGTCGTTGAATTTGACATCATCAGCAATTATGGTTTTGTGGTATGTTTCAAAATATAGTACTCAGTTCGAAGGAAATCATCTGAAATGTTTTTAAAAGTTTGTCATTTGAATATATTTTAAATATCTGTTTAGTATTTACTTAAATACAATTTTAATTTAGTCCACACTCATGCTCATTCAGAAATACAAACATCAAACATTTTCTGAATTATGAACAAAATATATTGGTAGGAGTATTCATTGCTAAGAGTACAATTCTTCAACATGCAAATGGTACGCAAGTTAAAGTATCATCTGTTAATAAATGTTTGTAATAAATAGCTTGCTGTTGAACTGTGGTGTGTACATGTACAATTATGCTACCCTTTCAGCACCCAGTTTAGAAAATATGACAAGCGCTGAGGTATGCTTTTTTGTGGAAATATTTCAGCATTTAATACATTTTAATTTCCTCATTAATATTAAAAGTAATGGCTAAATATGTATGCATTTAATACATAAAAAATTTTCATTCCCTCATTAATATGAAAAGTAATGGTTAAGTGCACGAAACCACAGTCATACACACACAAACTGGAAATGCATATTTTTCAACTATTTTATGAAGGCTTTTGTCTGAGAGTGAGAGTTCTGAATTGGAAGAAGGTAACGATAATAAAGTCTGACTGTATTTGAAGTTCATGCAGCTTGCATGTTTGCTAAATAATACTCAAACAGAATCTATATAATTTGTGAACCATTAATTTTACAGCACTTTGATGATGCATCGGAAGCTCAGGCAGCAGCTGATGCATTGAATGATTCAAGCTTTATGGGAAGAAACATCAGAGTAGAGGTAACAGAATTTGTCAGAATTTTAACTTCCATTTATTTCCTTCTTCTAAATTAATAGTAAACTTAGTTGTTTTTTAAAATATAGCAAAAGAACTACTCACTCAAGGTAAATACATTTATTATACAACATATGACGATTTTCTGAAAGGAATATGAATGTACTAGAAATTAACAATAGTTTTAAATTCATGATATATTATAACTGCAAAGAATGTGACTCTGATTTGGGGAATTTTTTTTTTTTATAATAAAGAAAATATAAAACGTAAAAAGTTCACTGTTGGCATTATTATTATTGATGTTAAATACAGCTGTATTGTACTGTATCGTATTTCAGTGTATTGTATTGTTCTGGGGATGGGCCATTATGGGCTGCTCTTGTCACTGTGAGATTACATCAGAGATCAGCAATTAAATAACCCTTGGGGTCATGAGCAATCTTGTCACTGTAGATTGTTCTAACCTATAAAGGGAACAGTGAAAGCCCCAGTTGAAAACCTGTCTTGCCTTTGTAGGCATGACTAATTCACTGCGGCAACAGTTCCCCCCGTTGGAGTGCCGGGGGGTTTCAGTATAAATAGTATCCCCACTTTCTGGAAATTTAGTGCTTTAAATTCCCACTGTCGCTGTCTTCATCATTTGCTCTTTCCCATTCCTGATCTGTCCTATCACTCTGCTATACTATCTTCTTCTTCGCTAGATCAATGACCTACCTTTTTTCTTGAAAACTCTTCCTGGACAAGACTCCTTGTTTGTGTATGAGGTCTGTTGGATCAGCTTGGGAGTGTTGGACGCTTTCTGCTGGGTGGTCACTAGGGCTTCCTATGATGTTAGTATTTAGCAATATAGGCATTTTATATGTATATGTTTCGTTGATGATTTCTAATGATGGTTAAATTCTATTTTGTTTTTGTAACCGGGGGTTCGCGTAGTTGAGGTAAACCCTCAGCCGTCCCCCGCGTGGGATGTCTTTATTGTAAAGTGACTGGCCGGTGGAGGGCGTTCAATTTTCCCACTAGGGTTGTTTCGGCAGATCTTTTATGCGGATCGGGGGTTGTCCGGTCCTGATTTGGCTCGGAGGAGTCCGCTGGACCTAAAGCAACAATAAATCAATCAATCAGCAATTAAATTCTAGCTGCTGCCACAGTAAGGATCATAATACATTTTGTTTTATGCAAAAACGGTACGACTTACAAAAACAATGTTCAATAGGGAGTTAGTTTTCAATTACCCTGTAGATCAGCGTTAGTTTTCAATCACCCTGTAGATCAGCGTTAGTTTTCAATCACCCTGTAGATCAGTGTTTTCTCATTGGTGCAAAAACATATCTTGCCTTGACTGGCATGGGCCCTCACGGTGGATCTGCAGCGAAGAATACAAAGCTTGGAGATAAAGTGCTGCAAGGGACTTTTTGGCATTTTCTGTGCCCGGTGCATTGCTGGTGGCAGGGTCCGATGGGCCATCACACGGGCCGTTGGAGAGCATGATGGCATGCTCACAGTGGTGGGGAGACAGAGACTCCGGTGGTTTGGCCATGTCGCCATGGCACCGGGCCTTGCGGCGGCCATCCTGCGGAGCAGGGGGCAGAGGAAGAGGGTGACAGAAAAAGAGGTGGGAGGGCGGCATTTGAGAATGGGCTGGTTTGACACTGAGTGGGGCCATGGGGGTTGCTGGGGACGGGTTGGAGATGGCGTATGGTGGTTAAATGATCATCTGTGGTGCCCCAACGACCTTTGAGTTTTGGGATAGGATAGGATTGGAACATTATTAAATAATAACATCATAAATGCAAGTCTGTTGCGGATGTGATTTGCAGTGTGTAAGGCTGGTTGCAGGTATCCACAAGCAAAGTACGACAGAAAGCAGGCATGGGAGATAAGGATGGTTGTTATAGATGTGGAAAACCTGGCCATTGGTGAGTTGGTCCGTCCCAACTAAAACGAAAAGAATTTTTATTTTTTTAAATGAACATTTGCCATAGATATTGTTGGAATCTGGTGAATCAAAAGGTGTTAAAATTGAAACTGTTGCATATTTCGATAATTAATAGTGCAATTTTTAAACCAAGAAGACTGAATTAATTATAATAAATGGATTTGAGTTTTTTCACTGATGACAGGTAGATGAACATTGCTACCAGAAGAGAGAACTAATTAAAGGCTGAAGAACTTTCTATTTTGGGTTTTTAAGCCAATAGTATTTTGAGAAATTACATAATTGATGTTAATTTTGCTGTTGTTTAATGTGGCAGGTCAAAGGACTGCCCCAGAGGACCCAGAAGGCCAAGACCACCAGCTGGAGGTGGTTATGGTCATGACCCTTATGATGACCCCTACTTTGATGACCCTTTTGCTGACCCCTACTACAGAGACCGCTATCTTCCTCTACCCTACCCTTATGATCTTTATTATGACCCTTATGACAGACGACCTCTGCCTCTTCCTCCACATGACCCTTACCGAGACAGACTGGCTGACTCCTATGCCCAGCCCCCAGCGGAGTACTATCGTCGCAGCCCACCTTTGCCAGCCAGTCATGCTGGTCCACCTATTTCTGCTGTCAGGTGAGTTATAGCACACATCTTTAGAACTTGGCCTCTTTTTATCGATATGAATGTTTGAATGTACAATGAAGTCAAAGTAAGTTGCACCATGAATTTGCTGCCAGCGTTGAGTTTGTGTAGCAAATCAACTTACTCATCATCATTTTAACAATTAGCCTGTTAGTTACCATTTTTTGAAGACTAAATATGGCTTATAGGTAAGAATCTAACTGAAAGAAAGTTTAATATTTTATGTCAAATACGAGGGCAGTCCGATAAGTACTTAGCCTCACCGCCCGATGGTGCCAGTATCACAAGAGCAATTTACTATCGTGTAGTACATTCTCGTAGATGGCTACTGTCGAAATTTCAGCTGGATCAGACTCGTAGTTTTATTTTGATCGCGTGTGGAAGCGGGCATGTCCGCGGATTTTAGAAAAAATTTCTCTTCCCCCATGATCCGCCCTCGCCACAGCTAAATTGGTCAAATTGGGCTACGAACTGCTGCCACCGTATTAGCCAGATTTGGCCCCGTGCGACTTCTTTTTGTTTCCAAACTTGAAAAAGTCACTCGCCAGACAGAAATTTGAGTTGAAGGAGGAGGTCATCACCACCACGGAGGCCTACTTTGCAGACCTTGAGAAAACGTATTTTTTAGACGGGTTAAAGAAGTTGGAGCATTGCTGGGTCAAGTGTATCGAACTAAAAGGATACTATATTGAAAAATAAATCTCTACTTTTTCAAAATTTTTGTTTTTCTTTTGTAGGCTAAGTACTTACAGTATTGGACCACCCTCGTAAGTTACACCCACTTTGTCACATTTGAAAAAAAGTTTTACCTAGGCTGATGAACAATCAAAAATACTTTTTATAATGCTTGACTGGAATAAAACATTGAAGTTTTAACATCTACGGTCACCATTGGCGATATGGCAGATGGGATAACCATCCCATGGAAGAGGGGTAGGGACCTAAATCAACACTGAACCACCAAAGCAATTATACTACTGAGATGGACAATTTAAAAAATGGCTATTTTTATTTTTCCCACCAATGGATTCAAACCTGAGTCATCGGTGTACAAGGGAAAAGCTCTATCACTGAGCTATGTGGGTGGGACATGTTTGACTGCTTGTACAAATGTTATCACAGACATTTGCACCAGTTTGCAATTTTATTCAGTCCCTACTCAAACAGTTAATTTACACTGGTCAACTTGACCTAAAATGTATTTGATATTTTTCATCTGCTGTGGACAGGAGTGATTCAAGAATACTTTATTATTTTAAACAGAGAAATTAAGACATGCTTTTCCCCTTATGACAGACGACCTCTGCCTCTTCCTCCACATGACCCTTACAGAGACAGACTGGCTGACTCCTATGCCCAGCCCCCAGCGGAGTACTATCGTCGCAGCCCACCTTTGCCAGCCAGTCATGCTGGTCCACCTATTTCTGCTGTCAGGTGAGTTATAGCACACATCTTTAGAACTTGGCCTCTTTTCATCGATATGAATGTTTGAATGTACAATGAAGTCAAAGTAAGTTGCACCATGAGTATACTGCCAGCGTTGAGTTTGTGTAGCAAATCAACTTACTCATCATCATTTTAACAATTAGCCTGTTAGTTACCATTCTTTGAAGACTAAATATGGCTTATAGGTAAGAATCTAACTGAAAGAAAGTTCAATATAATAATAATAATATAATAATAATAACAGATTTTTATATAGCGGGTACTCCAGCATATGACCAGACTCACCATGCTTTACATAGTCATTACATATAAATACATGCACTTGGTCAAACATCACTTTTGCTACAATACACCAAAAGACGGAACAGTAAAGGTACAAACTATTTACAACTATGTACACAAATGACAAAAAAGACAGAAATAGACTATTTACAACTATGTACACAAATGACAAAAAAGACAGAATAGCAAAAACCTATTCACAGCTATTTATATGCCCAGTTAGACCCAGGAAGAAAAACAGTATAAATATTTACAGCCGTGTATAAACTTACGGATCAGACAGAGACAAAAGAGGAGAGAATGGCAGTGGGATACAAATCAATCTGAATAATGCAGTTTGAAGAGGTGGGTTTTGAGGGCCTTTTTGAATATTTGTGTTGATTGTATGTTGCGGATATGGGAGGGAAGGGAATTCCACTGCTTATGTGCGGAGTAAGCGAATGCACTTTGGCCGTATGTCTTAGTGCGGGTGACGGGAACCTTGAGTGTGCGAGTGTCTGCAGAAGATCTTAAAGTGCGTGAAGGGGAGTAGACAGACAGTAGATCAGCAAGGTAGGAAGGACAAGAATCTGTGAAGAAGTTGTGACAGAGAACAGAGAGTTTGCACTCTATGCGTGCTTGCACAGGAAGCCAGTGAAGGGAATGTAGTAGAGGTGTGATGTGATCGCATTTCTTAGCTCGGAATACTAGTCTAGCTGCTGAGTTCTGAACCTTTTGTAGTTTGTCAATGATGTGTTTTGGGGAGCCAGCGAGGAGAGAGTTGCAATAGTCAAGACGAGAAAGGACGAGAGCGCAGACTAGGGTTTTGGTGGCAGTGACTGTAAGATAGTTGCGAAAGGAGCTGATTTGGCGGATGGCCATGTATGCAGAGCGACAGACGTTGGAGATGTGGTTGTTGAGGGACAGGTCATCGTTTTACCTAGGATGATGAACAGTCCAAAATACTTTTTATAATGCTTGACTGGAATAAAACATTGAAGTTTTAACATCTACGGTCACCATTGGCGATATGGCAGATGGGGATAACCATCCCATGGTAGAGGGGTAGGGACCTAAATCAACACTGAACCACCAAAGCAATCATACTACTGAGATGGACAATTTAAAAAATGGCTATTTTTATTTTTCCCACCAATGGATTCAAACCTGAGTCGTCGGTGTACAAGGGAAAAGCTCTATCACTGAGCTATGTGGGTGAGACATGTTTGACTGCTTGTACAAATGTTATCACAGACATTTGCACCAGTTTGCAATTTTATTCAGTCCCTACGTAAAGGTAAAGGTAAAGGTAGTCCCATAGCCTTGTGGCCGTAGGGGAGCGTGATGTTGGAGATCACACTTATCTTGGGCCAGCGTAATGAGGGTGATGCCCAACTCTCTCCCTCGCTGCTTTACCTTCCCCACCCTCAAGAGAGTAGGTACTCAATCACAGTTGAGTCAACTGGGGGCGTTGTTGTTTGTCGCTTCTGGTCAACTTGACCTAAAATTTATTTGATATTTTTCACCTGCTGTGGACAGGAGTGATTCAAGAATACTTTATTATTTTAAACAGAGAAATTAAGACATGCTGACTATAATGAAGAACAGACAACAATAAAGTAATAAAGGCAACAATAAAGTAATTAAATGCGAAAGGCCCCAATTGAAAACAGTTGGATGGGAAACAAAATTAATTAAGACAATCCAACACATGCACACACACAAACACACACACAAACACGCGCACCATAACACACTTCTATTCTTTCTGAGAGACACATAGTAACGTTTGTTTAATAATTGGATGGAGTTTGGGACAAAGCTAGGTCTGGCTCGTACAGTGGAACACTTGGGTGCACAGAAACGGCGTCCAGATGGGAGAACGTCATACTGTTTGGCCAGAACAGCTCATGCAATCATCATAGCATTTTGCACAACATGACATTCATACAACTCGTGCAGACTCTTCTTCTGCTCACTCACTACTTTTCCGCACACTTTCATCACTCTGTCAAACACATTCTTGTTCTTCACGCTCAAGCCACCATACCAGGATATAAAACCAAATGTAAGAACAGATTCAATAAAACATCTGTAAAAAGAGCAGAGGATGGACTTGTTCACATTCAGAGATCGGATTTTTTGGAGACAGTAAATTCATGATTGACATTTGTTGTGAATGATGCAGAATTGGTATAAAAATTAAGTTTGTTGTCGATTACAGTCCTGAGATATTTGTACTCGTTCACATGCTCTACTTTCATGCCATCAATAAACAGATCTGGGATAACAGGAGGGTTCTGTGGAAGTCAGTCAACATTTATTTTGTTTTCTTAACATTCAGAGCAAGATAGTTCTCTTAGCACCAGGTGGAAAATTGTTGAACCTCATGATAGTAGTGTGAGTCAGAGTTGGAAAGATCTTCGAGAGCCATGTCATCAGAGTTCTTAATAAGAGAGAGGTGCCACTGCCAGTATATTCATTTGTGTAGAGAGTAAACAGGACAGGAGAGAGAACTGTACATTGGGAGGAACCGGTAGAGGTGTTGCAAGAATCAGAGTGGTCCCATTGAAAAATGTACCGCTCTGCAAGAATTCATCTCACACAAGCAGACTGACATCATGTTCATCCAAGAGACTTGGTTTCGGCAGACTGGTGACGAGGGTAAATGCTCTGATTTAACCCCTTCTGGCTATTCTGTATGTTTGTTGCCTCGCTCAAATCGCGGTGGTGGCCTCGCTATCATTTGCAGAAACAGTCTGTCCCGTCACCTTGGCTTCATTACAGACTTTGCATTCACTCACTCGTCCTTTGAAGTTGTTCACCTTAGCCTGTCCGTTCCACAGCAGAACATTCACTTCATATGCATATATCGCACCTTTCCAAGCAAGAAAAATAAATTAACTGATGCAATTTTCCACCAAGAATTTCCAGTCCTGCTTGATTATTGCAACACACTGTCAGGAACATACATAGTTCTAGGAGACATTAACTTTCACTTTGACCAACCCCAGCAACCTTCCACCTCAAAAATGATTGAACTTTTAGATCAGTTTAGTCTTTCTCAGTCAGTCACAGAACCCACCCACAGCTGTGGTCACATCATAGATTGGGTTATGCATAGGCCTCAGGATAATGTTGTTAGATCAACTTCAACAAGGCCCTCAAAACCCACCTCTTCAAACTGCATTATTCAGATTGATTTGTATCCCGCTGCCATTCTCTCATCTTTTGTCTATGTCTGATCCGTAAGTGTATACACGGCTGTAAATATTTATACTGTTTTTCTTCCTGGGCCTAACCGGGCATATAAATAGCTGTGAATAGGTTTTTGCTATTCTATTTCTGTCTTTTTTGTCATTTGTGCACATAGTTGTAAATAGTCTATTTCGGTCTTTTTTTGTAATTTATGTACATAGTTGTAAATAGTCTGTACCTTTACTGTTCCGTCTTTTGGTGTATTGTAGCAAAAGTGATGTTTTATCGAGTGCATGTATTTATATGTAACGACTATGTAAAGCGTGGTGAGTCTGGTCATAGGCTGGAGTACCCGCTATATAAAAATCCGTTATTATTATTATTAGTTAAATTCTGCACATTTTGGAGGATAATGTTTATGTCAAGTTAGCTGCAATTGCAAGCCCTGATGATAACAATGTTATGTCTAGCCAGAGATTTTGAAACTTGTTTATTGAAAGCTTCTTTCTTTATTTAACAGCGATCCATATGCAAATGATGGACTATTGTCCAGACATGCTGCTGGTGATCCTTACGCAGCTCCTGCCAAACCAGCTGTCTCTGCTGGCAGTTACACTGCCCCCTCTGCTTCTGCAGCAGATCCCTATGCTGCTAGGGCAGATCTTTATGCTGCTCAAGCCAGAACAGCTGATCCTTATGCTGATCCTTATGCTGATCCTTATGCAGCACAATCAGCCAGATCTGCTGATCCATATGCTGCATCTGCATCAACAGCACCCTCTGGCGGTTATTCTTCTAACCCTTATGCCAGACCTGCTGGAACCCCGTATACTGGAAACACCAAAGACCCCTACGAGGACTACTACGACAGAAAGAAGTGAGTTGGGGGAAAATTAAGTAATCCTATCATTTCATTATAAAATGTTTATTTCCAGGTAGTTCCACAGTACAGCTTGAAATGAAGAGTAGCATTAAACACTAATTTGATTTGTATAATTAATTATATATTTCTCATAGTTTCTTTGCTCATATTTCCTCTCAGCATGCTCTGTAAATATGCAACTTAAAAATATGATTACTTTCAAACTGTTAAGAGTGTACTATAATGTTATTTTCCAACAGTGTTCTCAGATTTGTTAGAATTAAAGTCCATTATAGATTTCAAAATGTTCTCTCTATGTTGTAACTTTAAACGAGAATAAAACTCGTACCCTTAAAAATGTTCTGGTTTGGTAAAACAGCTTGAAGAAATGAGAGAAGAGAACCACTAATGTCCACCCCTTTTTCTTGCTATTTCAGGATAATCTGATATATGCATGACAATTTTAACAGCAGTTTTGAAAGGTGTTAGATATAATAATTTTATTCAAAATTTTGTTTCCACAGACTGTATGCTGCTGCAACCAGACCAAGTCCCTACACTAAACAGTGAGTAATATCTCTTATAAAAATGTGCAACCGATTTAACTGAATATTTGTTTTGTCTGTCATGATGTATGTTAAATTTTCCCCCATTTTTTCTTGCCACCCCTGTAGTAGATTGATCTAGAAGGGAAACAACTCATGTTTGCTTCTTCTTTTTCATATTCTTTTTAAGTTGTATACTACATTCTTTTCAGCAGTGTTTGCCTCATCGCCATAGCTCAAGTGGTAGAGCATTGGTGTGGCATACCGATGACCCAGGTTTGAATCCCATGATGGGCAAGATAAAAGAGGCCATTTTTAACTGTCCAACAGTATGATTGCTCTGGTGGTTCAGTGTTGATTTAGGTTTCTATACCTTGTTTCCTGGGGTTGTTATTCCAAACTGCAATATTGCTAATGGTGGGTGTAGACTTTAAACTTCATTGTTCATTCAGCAGTGTTTTACCCTTTGTACAACATTAATAAAGCTACGCATTTTAGAGAATTACAAGGAATGTTCATTAAACTGAGAGAGAGAGAGAGAGAGAGAGAGAGAGAGAGAGAGAGAGAGAGAGAGAGAGAGAGAGAGAGAGAGAGATTGTACATGGTTTGATTAAAATTACTTCAATTGAATATAATACTGATGGATTAAAAATGAAATACAATGGAATATGTATTTTAGATAATGTTAGTATTTTGTTTTAATTGCATTTAAATTTATTTTAATGTTAGTATTTTGCTTGCAGTGATGCATCAGGAGGCTACCAAGGACAGACACAGCAGGCCAGAGTGCCTGGGCCTTACTAAACAGTTTCATCAACTTCGTTCTTCATTATTAATTTCCACAATTACTTTTTTGACTCCCATGCTTAGCAATGTGAATCTTTTTTTTTCTTCAGATTTTTGCAAATCTGTGCGAGATGAGTCCTAAATAGCCCATAACAAAAATGTCCATTCCTCTGTCTGTCCGCTGTCCGCTGACAGACTGTGCAAAACTTACCATTGGGTTAATATCTCAGAATCTATTTCAACTGCGACAACCAAACTTGGTAAGAAGGTGTTTATCCATGAGACCTCAAAAATGATCAGTGAATGAATGACTTCACGTTTAGGTAAATGTCACAGGATCAACAAATGTTAGTTTAAAAAAAGATTTATATCAATATTTTGTATATTAAGGTAATAATTAACATTTCGTTGCTGCAGCAAAACTTACATTTTACAGTTCACTAAAATATTATCATGAGAATTTAAAAAATGAAGTTTAAATTTATGTGTGCTAAATATAATTTTAATTGATGTGCCATACCAGATTGTAGTGCATTTTATTTCTAAAACTAAGTAAGATTTTGGCATGATAAAGTAATAAGCCTGTCATGTTATTTCCACATTCCCCAAAGCAACTTTAAAAAAAAAATTAACGTAAACTTATTTAAATGGTTGTCTGCTTTACTCATGTCTGATTGATTTTAATGAAGAATGGACTGTTAATATTTAAACAAACAAATTTACTTCCAGTTGCAAGTTTAACAATTGAATTTATTCACAGTCCACTTTATATTTAGTGAAAAAATGAGGATAATGGTACATTTTCTTTTATGAAAAATAAACATATGTTTTAGAATGATACATTTGGAAGGATGTAATTAGAAAAAAAGGGAGAAAACGTCTTCAGAAGAAGGAAGATAGATCTTTATCATTCCCTCTTCTTTTCATCACACAGACTTGAAAGATCCTGATGCTTATGTCCTAGATGTTGGGTGAGTGCCAAGCAGACACCAATACATGGATTAAGCACTGGTTTGTGGCGATTAGTCTGGGCGCCAGATGATACATCTTATTTAGCAAGTGGGCGCCTTGGGCAGCTAGAGTTAAATTCAGAATTGCCAGCGCCTTGAGCAGCTCTTAAGCTGGAAAAGCGCTATAAAAGGACGATTAAATAAGAAATAAATAATTCTGGTAACCCTAGTGTGATTTTGTGTTTTCAACAGTTCAGAGAATTTGTTCTTTTGCATCTGTTAGTATTTTATCCTAGATCTATTATTATTTTCAACTATTTGCTCTTAATGTATTACTTTTATCATGTATTTATTTACTCTATTTGTGACTATTAGAGAAAACTATAATATTTCATACTGTAAAGCAATATTGTTATGACGGTCAGTACTCAGTTACTGCTGTTGCAAGTGTACTAGTAATTTATGTTACTACTGAAATGAAAGGTCAATGCATGAGAGTGGATTAGTGCTCTAAACTAGCATTATACATGAATATATTTACATTACATTAAAACATTGAATAGTTTAAACATTACTTTAAAACAGGTATGAAATTGTATATAGTTAGTGATCTCATTGAAAGAGAATTTGATTTGGGCAATCTGATCATCAGTGTCTTGAAGCTGTTGATGACCTGGAATGCCAAAACAAAATTAACATTATCCTGAAACACAGTTGGCTCAGTGGTGTATTCAACAACAGAACAATTCAAGCATTAATAATTTTAAGAGATAACATGGTTCAAAGCTCGTTGACTGCCTGGAGTGCTAAAACAAACCATTAACTTGAACCTGAGACACGGGCAATGCACCCCTACTCCTTCAGGTGAGAGTATAAATTGAGGTCTAGTCTGTAAACGCATGCATTGTATGGCATGGACTTCAAAGATCTTGACGCTCATGTCTTATAGGGGTGAGTGCCCGCCTACACAAATACATTCAGCAAGCATTAGGTCCTTTCTCTCCTTGTTGCCCAGGATCATGCTTAGTTGTCTGGGCGCCAGAGAATGCCCTAAGGCATCAAGTGGGCACCTCAGGTCGTTTGAGTTGGCTCCTGTATCGGCCAATGCCTTTAAGCAGTCTTGAGCTGGAAAAGCTCTATAGAATGATTTAAAAAAATGAATACATATCTGAATTAAAATTGTGTTTATAATTCCTCTGAGCATTCATACAATTTATTTATAAAGCCATGAAATTAATGTTGTGTAAATCCATGTAACGAAAAGGGGTATTTCAACAATTGCGTGTATGCGTGCGTGGATAATCCGCGTGTTCTCCCATCTCACAACTTCCCTAACTCATAACAATAAACTATGTTGTCGCACCCTCTATTAAACTATAAACATGAAACAAACAAAAAATAGCACAAATACTGAAATCAACAAGAATCAAAATAGGCTTACAATTATTTCTACTCATGTACTTTCGTATAGCAAATCCGTAGTTGAATAGTCACATACACCACTAACAAAATAACACGAAAAATTCCAGTCACGGTCGACAGAGAAGAAAATAAACGTAAATAAAATAGTCTTACTGTAATTATGCTTGATTTATTTATTTGGCAATGTAAGCATTTTATATTTTTATTTTATATATGTTTTGTTGATATTTTATACTGATGTTTATATTCTATTTTGTTTTTGTAAACGGGGGGTTCGATAAATTAGAATATAGCCTCTGCGTCCCATGCGTGGGATGTCTTTATTGTAAAGTGACCAACTGGTGGAGTGCCTTCAATGTTGCCACTAGGGTGGTTTCGGCAGATCTTTTATGCGGATCAGGGGCGAGTCCTTGTTCAGCGGAGTTGTGGTCTTGATTTTGTGGTCCTGATTCGGCTATACTGGTCATGATTTTGCTCGGAAGAGTCCGCTGGACCTAAAGCAATAATCATGTAATGTAATGTAATGATTATGCTCGATTGTCTATGTATGTCCTCTGCCTACAGCACCTCGACGTCCTTCCTTTCTGTTTCTTTCTTATCCTTCTATATAGTATCTTCTTACGCGCCTTCGTCCTTTCTTCGTCTCCTTCGTCCTTTCATCGTCTTTGTCTTTCTTCTTCGTTTCCTTCTTCGTCTTCAGTCTTCTTCGGCTGCTTCTGTGCTTTGCTGCTGCAGCTTCCACTTCTTCATCTCTCTTCGTTATTCTGCTTCGGCTGCTTATCTCTTTGCTGCTGCTGAAGTTTCCTCTTCTTCGTCTCTTTTCTGTATCCTTTTCGTTTCTTCTTTTCTGTTGCTGCTGCAATGGCTTCTCCTTCTACTTCTCCTTCTTCTTCTTCTTCTTCTTCTTCTTCTTCTTCTTCTTCTTCTTCTTCTCAAGGCCCCCAGAAGGAAACCGCTGCAGACAAAGGAGTTTACCACAACTACGTTTCTTGATACATAAACTTTCTTCGGACTACTACATATACCTCTCTCTTCTCCGTGACAGGACCAGACCAGGAATACAATTCAAATTTCATCCTTGTCGAATACAGTTCACGACATAAACACATTATAAAAATAATTATAACAACTGATTATTACGCCATGACACCAATTAATTTCATTCATACAAATAAATGTAAGGCTATACACTGCAATTGAAGTTTCAACTTCAAATCAAATAATGATCTGACTTCAATTCGTTATTCAAAAACTGACAATGAACCACTCTATCTTTATCTCCTCCCTAATCCATCCTTCACACTAGTATCAACATTATTTATTATTAATTTATATTACATAACCATTACAATGTAATTATTTAAAATACTATTACATTTATAATACATTTCAAATAATAAACAATATATAGCTTCAGACACAGCTGCGAGAAGTTTAACACACCCAAGGCTTAGAGTATTGTCAAGAAAAAAATGAATAGTACTATATTTTTGAATGTATATTGGTGAACTGTCATGTGACCATGCAGCTCAATCGATTAGAATTTAGCTATCAATAAAAAATATTACAAATATCTTCTCACAGAGAAGAGACTACAATAATAGAAAGTCATCGGACCAAAATACTATAAATCCGGTCCGTGACAATCCATATTCATAATATAAAGTCATGTACATTATAAATAAGAAAGTAATTATCATAGTATGTAAAACGGCAGTCTATTTATCTGCTCAGCATCATACCAAAATATCAATGTGCGTGAAAATGCAGAATAAAACGTATTCAGTAATGTTGCTGTTGCTGTTTTCAGTTTGATTAAGATTTTCCATTGATTGTAAAGTAATTGTTTCGCCTTTTTTTGCCAGAAAAAAGGTTACTGCACATTTACAGCTGTGTACAAATAATGCTTGCGTGTAAATAAATGTATTAATAAACATGAATACCACGTCTTTTTGACTCACATGCATAGCAATGTGAGTCTATGTACTCACCCCCCCTTTCCCCTCTCCCCCACCCGCCCCCCCACCCCCCCCCCCCAAAAAAAAAAAATCCCAGGTTTTTGCAAATATGTGTGAGACAAGTCATAAATAGTCCAAAAATGATACTGAAAAAAAAAAAAAAAGTCGATCACCCGTCTAGTTTGTCCGCCGTTCACCTTGTCCCGTCTGTGCAAATACATTAAGTTGGCAAATATAAAGTCAACCGCCCGTCTGTTTGTCCGCCGTCCACCGTCTCCCGTCTCTCCGTGTAAAAACTTTAAGTGGCAAAATACTCAGAACTTATTTTAACTATCACAACCAAACTTGGTAAGATGGTGTATACCCACGAGACCTCATAAATGATCAGTGAATGAATGACTTCACTTCTAGGGTCAAGGTCACAGGGTCATGAAATGTTAAGGAAAAAAATGAAATTTTTAAAAAAATTTCACTTTTTTCTTCTAGGTTATTAATATTAAACTTATGATTCTTTGATGCATGATCAATTTCAATGAAGCACACATACTATACAAATTTGGTCAACCTCACTTCAAGGTCACTGGAGCGGTCCAAAGTCGGTTAGCATAGGTACTTTGAAGTGACTTGACCCTAAACTATGAGAGATATAAAGTCCAAACCTGTTGTAGTTAGAGATGATAGATTGATCTCTCGTATTTCTTATGTTGATCTTTGAAGGTCAAGGTCATTTTAGGCCTTGCAATACCCCTTGGGGTCATGAGCAATCTTGCCACTGTAGATTGTTCAAACCTATAAAGGGAACAGTGAAAGCCACAGTTGAAAACCTGTCTTTCCTTTATAGGCAAGACGCTTCACTGCGGCAACAGTACCCCCGTTGGAGTGCCGGGGGTTTTCAGTATAAATAGTATCCCCACTTTATGGAAATTTAGTGCTTTAAATTCCCACTGTCGCTGTCTTCCTCATTTACTCTTTCCTATTCCTGCTCTGTCCTTCACTCTGCTATACTATCTTCTTCTTCGCTAGATCAATGACCTACCTTTTTTCTTGAAAACTCTTCCTGGACAAGACTCCTTGTTTGTGTATGAGGTCTGTTGGATCAGCTTGGGAGTGTTGGATGCTTTCTGCCGGGTGGTCACTAGGGCTTCCTATGATTGTACTATTTAGCACTATAGGCATTTTATATGTATGTGTTTGGTTGATGATTTATAATGATGTTTGTATTCTATTTTGTTTTTGTAACCGGGGTGTTCGCGTAGTTGAGGTCAACCCTCAGCCGTCCCCCGCGTGGGATGTCTTTATTGTAAAGTGACTGGCCGGTGGAGGGCATTCAATTTTCCCACTGGGGTTGTTTCAGCAGATCTTTTATGCGGATCGGGGGTTGTCCGGTCCTGATTTGGCTCGGAAGAGTCCGCTGGACCTAAAGCAACAATAAATCAATCAATCAATCAATAGGCCTTGCAAAACCATACAAAAAATAGATCATCATATTATACAAAAACATTAGGTTATTTGATCAGACATGCATGAGAGATCACGCGAGGTTCAAGGTCATCCCAAGGTTAAGGTCACTGAAGGTCAGGGTCATCCCAAGGTCACTATATATATATATTGTGTTGCATATTACAACTTTTGCTTTACTTTATATGAGTGTACTTGGAGCCGGAGATCAATGTCATCTCAAGGTCAAGAGCATAGAAAGATCACAGTCGGTATTTGCATTTTAATGTCACCTTTTCATTTTGTTTTTATCAGGGCACTCATTGTCATGTTAATATTGCGCTTTACATAAGGAGCATGTCAGTCATATGGGTTTTGCCCTTCTAGTTATATTATTGTTCCTTTTAGTTTTTAATTTGTGTGTGTGTTATAATATTATTATTAATTATAACTATCCGTTATATATTATAGAACCCCTTGGGGTCATGAGCAATCTTGCCACTGTAGATTGTTCTAACCTATAAAGGGAAAAGTGAAAGCCCCAGCTGAAAACCTGTCTTGACTTTGTAGGCATGACCAATTCACTGCGGGTTGGGGTGCCGCGGGTTTTAGTATAAATAGTATCCCCACTTACTGGAAATTTAGTGCTTTAAATTCCCACTGTCGCTGTCTTCCTCATTTACTCTTTCCCATTCCTGCTCTGTCCTATCACTCTGCTATACTATCTTCTTCTTCGCTAGATCAATGACCTACCTTTTTTCTTGAAAACTCTTCCTGGACAAGACTCCTTGTTTGTGTATGAGGTCTGTTGGATCAGCTTGGGAGTGTTGGACGCTTTCTGCTGGGTAGTCACTAGGGCTTCCTATGATGTTAGTATTTAGCAATATAGGCATTTTATATGTATATGTTTTGTTGATAATTTATAATGATGTTTGTATTCTATTTTGTTTTTGTAACCGGGGGTTCGAGTAGTTGGGGTAAAGCCTCAGCCGTCCCCTGCGTGGGATGTCTTTATTGTAAAGTGACTGGCCGGTAGAGGGCATTCAATTTTTTTACTAAGGTTGTTTCAGCAGATCTTTTATGCGGATCGGGGGTTGTCCGGTCCTGATTTGGCTCGGAAGAGTCCGCTGGACCTAAAGCAACAATCAATCAATCAAAATATATATTATAGGGCTCTTATTCTATTATATAGTTTTAATAAATACCCCTAGAACTAAATGTACGCGTGAGGTGGGTGTGAGTACGGGAGAATAAAAGAGTTGAGAGGGGAGTCAGCTAAGCTTGTGCTTTTCAGTTTATTGTGATTTGTTTGTGATATGAGAGAAAGAGAGAGACAGACAAACAGAAAGAGACAGACTGACAGAGATAGAAAAACTGAGAAGGGCGTGCACGCGCGCACACACATGCACTAACTAGGTTGGAGTTGAAAAGGGGGGTAGCGAAGAGATACTGAGAAAGAGATGGTGTGAAGAAGGGAGAAGAGAGAGAAGACTCAGAATAGTGTCTCACACACACACACACACACACACATACATATACGGATGGGGGTGGAGAGAGAGAGAAAAAAATCAGATTCAACATTCGTTTGATGATTATTGAAAAGAGAGAGAGACAGACAGAGAGAGAGAGAGAGATCCCCAGGCGAGCAGCGATGAGGCAAAGTAATGCCAGAAAAAGCCTGATGAGAAAGAAAGACCCTCTGTGTGCGTGCTTGTCGTTGCTGTAACGTACTTCAACCGCTTTAGAGTCGGTCGAGTTTTGTTTACAGGGCATTCTGTGATTTGTGTTTTCAGACGCATTCTCTGCGCACGTGCAATTTGGCGGAATCGAACTTCTTAGCGGAGTGCTATAATTATTTGCCAGTTCACTAATGACTTGGTAAATAACAGTGCCATCAGATACGCCAAATATCAGGAATCTTTAGAACGTCGCAGAATGTTATTATGACATAGAAAAATGGTAATTTATTGTGTGTGTGTGACGTGACGATCATCTTTGGCATTATTGTTAGAATGCGTGACTAGGTAAATATTTAATTGTGCCTTTAAGTGATGTTTTGATAATTTTGTTATAGTAATTCATAAGTATTCTGAGTGATCGATATGTTGCTTATCGTGACTATTTGATTTGAGAGAACTTATATTTTTATTTTATTTGCTTCTTCCTATTGCGTGTAAGCTTACTAGTACGACCTTACCTAAAAACAAAAAACAAACAAAATAAATTAACAAACCAACAACAAAAATTAAGTGTTGAAAATAGTGTTTGTGGTTTTATGAACATAGTAGTAGATGCTGGGAAGGATCTTTAAAGGCACCTACAATCTTGGCACAAAATACCAAAACATATTAATATGGGATATGGTTTTCTACATTGTAAATTTTTTAAAAAGTTCTAAGTCTACAAAATTTTGAATAATTATGAATCTCATTATTTCAGTGGATCTTGTATTTAACAATTTAAACTTTAAGACCGTACTCAAATAATGAGAGATGCACATTTGAAATATCTTATATTAGGGCCTATTGGTTGAGCGCGTTTACGTAGGTGCGGGTAGTAAGTATGTCAGACCTGTTTACCTATTCCCATGTACATGTTTAGTCCCATTTTCATTTATTAATATTAATACGTACTTAACAATACACACAAAAAGTGCTCAAAGTAGTGATGGTTCTGATTTTAATAAACTACGTGTATTATTATGTGATTCAAAGAAATAAGTTAGTTAGTCATTGTTTATAGGGTCCAGCGGACTGCAAAGAGTCGAATCAGGACCACAACTTGGTTAAAAGAGGACTCACCTCTGATCCGTATAAAAGAACTGCTGAAACAGTGGTAACACTGAAAGCACTCCACCAGCCGGTCACTTTACAATAAAGGTATCCTATGCAGGGGACGCAGAAGCTTTACTCTAATTTATCGAATCCCCGTTTACAAAAACAAAATAGAATATAAACATCATTATAAAATATTAACAAAACACATCCATATAAAATGCATACATTAAAAATAATTATATCATAGAAAACCCTAGTGACTATTTGGCAGAAAGCGTCTAATATCCCCAAGCTGACCCAACAGATCCCATACACAAATGATGAGTTGTAGGAGAATGTTCTAGAAAAAGGGTAGGTGACTGGTCTTAGCGAAGAAAATAGTAGATGGATACAACAGAGCAGAAAAGAGAAAGAACAAAGAAGAAAGGCAACAACAGTGGGTATTTAATGCACTAAATGTCCACAAAGTGGGGATACTAAGTTATACAGAAACCCCGGCACCCCCACGGGGTGTGTGACTCAAAGGATCTTAAAATCATCTACAGACGTTGCAGAAGTACCACACAAAATGTAAAGGATTTTGCAGATGAAGTAGATGTTCTATCCTATCCTATCTTATCCTATCCCGTAACTCTTGAGGTCGTTGGGGCACCACAGATGATCGTTTAACCAGCATACTCCATCTTTCTCTGTCCTCAGCAACCCTGATGGCTTCGCCCAGTGTCAAGCCAGTCCATTCTCGAATGTTGTCCTCGCACCTATCTTTCAGTCTTCCTCTTCCTCTACCTCCCTGCACTGTGCCTTGCAGGATGGTCTTTGCAAGGCCTGATGATCTGGTGACGTGGCCACACCATCGGATTTTCTGTGAGCAGGTCATTGTGTTATCCAATGGCTTGTGTGATGGTCTGTCGGACTTCGTCGTTGATGATGTGCTGGGTATAGGAAATGCCCAGAAGTCTTCTGCAGCACCCCATCTCCATGCTTTGTATTCTTCGTTGTAGATATGCCGTGAGGGTCCATGTTTCGCAAGCGTATAATTATGGAGATGACAAGGAAGCGGAGCAGCCTTACCTTGGAATGTAGACTGATGGTCTTGTCTTTCCAAATGGGCCTCAACCTTGGCAGGGCAGCAGTTGTTTGTGCGATCCTGGAGTAGATGTTCTATGCTGCAACAAATCTGCTCTTTTAAACAGCAGCCACTGTGATAAGAACAGTTTCATGATGGATTGTTCTTCTGTTGAGAGACGCATCTTCGAAATCGATAGTATTAATGTACTGAGTGTTTTAACATGATGTGCGAAGTAGCCCAGCAGGACCACATAGTTTGCTACACACGCACAGACCTCTCGACACTATGTTCCTTCTCATTGCGTTTATAAACAAGATCTTTCCAGACTTTGAAAGCATTGTCAGTGAGTTTGTGAACATTTGATTGGCTGGCTTGGGCTGGAGAGGACCGTAAAATCATCTACAAGCTTTGCATAACATAATAGAAAATATATAGTTTTCGCATTTGCAAATAGAGTCAGAAAGTGTTTTATTAAAGTGCAGCAACAGTAATAACAAAGCTGTTCTGTTAAAAGTGCAGCGACTGTGAAAAAAACAGTCTTAAGGTATTTAGCTTTTGAGAGATGCTGTTCCGCAATCTGTGATATTACTGAGTGCGGGTGTGTGTGTAGGTGTGTGTGTGTGTGTGTGTGTTTAAATTTTATGTTATTTTGTTTACGTGGAATGTGCGATGCAGGCCAACAGATGATGATGATGATGATGATGATGATGATGATGATGATGATGATGATGATGATGATGATGATGATGATGATGATGATGATGATGATGATAATAATAATAATAATAATAATAATAATAATAATGACGATCTGTTGGCCTGCTTCGCACATTCCACGTTGTTGTTGTTGTTGTGGTTGTTGTTGTTGCTGCTGCTGCTGCAGTTGTCGTTCTTATATAGCTTTTTTACCAGCTCCAGAACTTCTCAAGGCACTGGCTGTAACAGGCTCTAACTCAAAACGCCCGAGGCGCCAACTTGCAGTCTTAATCGCATAACCTAACGCCCCAGACAACTGAGCACAATCTTCGAGAATAGAGAAGACGTTGACTTATGCGTGCTTTGTGTAAAGTTGGTGCGATGGAATGCGTGCATACGCAGAGTAGATCTCAGTTTACAGCCTCATCCGAGAAGGACTAGGAAATGCCTGCCTGTCCATCACGGTTATAATAATGTTTCGGCGCTGCAGGCCGTCAGCCTTTATATTTGCCATATTTTGTCTCACACTCAGTCTTATAAATAAAAAATTAAAAAGGCTGCTGCATGAGATGGAGCTTGCTAAGGTGATCTCAAGGAACCATATCTCTTTGTCCAACTGAGGTGGGCAACTTGATGCCCACGGTCATAAGGTTAATTTTGAGCTTGGAATTTTCATACACGAGTTCTGAAATCTACTCTATTGCACAACTCTGTCGAATAAACAAGAATTATTAGGGATATAGAGAAATGAATAAAACAAATATAAAATTTATCGATTTCCACGAGTGTTTTATATTTTCATTGGTCAAATAGAGTATGACTAAAACGGATATTGCATAGTAATTGACCAGTCACAGATGACGATGTTTCTAGCAAACTGTGAAATATCTATCTATCCTATCCTACCCTATCCCACCCTATCTCGTAACTCGAAAGTCGTTGGGACACCACAGATGATCGTTTAACCAGCGTACTCAATCTTTCTCTGTCCTCAGCAACCCTCATATGGCGTCGCTCAAAGTCAAGCCAATCCATTCTCGAATGTTGTCCTCCCACCTCTTTTTTTTGTCTCCCCTTCTTTTACTTCCTTTTCTCGTGCCTTGCAATATGGTCTTTACAAGGCCCGATGATCTGGTGACGTGGCCATGTCATCGAAGTTTCCGTTTCTTCACCACTGTGAGCATGTCATCGTGTTGTCCAATGGCTTGTGTGATGGTATTCACAACTTTCCGGCACCTCTCATAAAAACTCGTGGGTATCGCCATTATAAATTAAAACGAGGTTATATGAAACCAAGTTCCGGTTTGGCTTGTTTTGCTTTTATCAAAGCTTGATGCGTGACTTTTAAATATGGCAAATTGCTGAAAACGACGATTGTTAGAGCCAGAAAACGAGTGTGATAAGTATAAAAACGGTGGAGGAAGTACATGCTCAGTGAAAGAATGCAAAAAACAATCGTAGAGGCCTGTATTTGTGGCGACTTCGGAGGTGCGTCGATCATCGACAGAAAGTGAAACAGGACCTGAAAACTCTTGTAGTTTTCCATAGCTTCGCCGTCGCAACCTTCACAAAACACGAAGTAACTGACTATGTTAGGCTAGCGTTGTGGCCAAGTGGGCTAAGGCGGGACTAACTTGCCTTGTCCACAAGCCAGAAACCAATGGCGCCTGACAGGTGTGGGTTCGAGCCAGCATCTGGGCGTTATGTTTTTCCGAATATTTTTCAAAAATTCACAAATAATGTTAGGTAGGTAGGGTTTAGGCGCGCCACTGGCGATAGAAAGGGATAATAAACTGCCGCAAAAAAAATAAAAATATGTGAGGGTACGATACAGGTGGCCAGTGACACATGTTATTATTCTTGAATATTTTGAAATAACTCACTAAAACACGCGGAGAAAAAAAAACGTAAGTATTTTTCATAGAGGGGATTCCCGTTGGTGCATAGGATAGCAGAAAAGTGTAAATATCGGACTTCATCGTTGGTGATGTGCTGGGAATAGGAAACGCCCAGAAGTCTTATGTAGCACCTCATCATGGTTTGTATTCTTCGCTATAGTTCTGCTGTGAGGGTCCATGTTTCGCAAGCGTATAGGAAGATGGAGGTGGACAAGGGAGAGCAGCAGCCTTACCTTGGAACGTAGACTGATGGTTTCTGTCTTTCCAAATGGGCTTTAACCTTGTCAGGGCAGCAGTTGTTTGTGCGATCCTGGAGAGGATTTCAAGTTCTTGTGTTCCTCTCCAGCCAATCCATCAATGTTATCCGAAAAACCGAATTTGGAGATTGCTCTAAGCGCTATGCTGACTGTGCCTTCGTGATCTGCAAGGTATCTGACATGATGCGCTCCAGGAAGATGTTGAAGAATGTTGGAGAGAGAAGGCATCCTTGACGCATGCCAATTGTTGTTCTGAACCAGTTTCCGATGGCGCTGTTGTGGAGGACTGCACTGGTAGCCTTGTCATACAGGCTTTTGATGACTTCAGTAATGTTAGGGCTGATGTACATGCCAGACTCGGTCAAAAGCTTTCTTGAAGTCTACAAAAACATGATATAGATGTTGGTGCTGTATATTTCTCGCAGATTATTCTGCGGTTGAAAATCTGGTACTTCGCACTGCTCTGAATCCTGCTTGTTCTTCAACTATGATTTGTCAAGCTTGGTGTTTTAACCTTTTGAGTATTATTTTCAGGAAAACCTAGCTGGGATGGCTGACGAGGCTGATGGCGCGGTAATTTTTACACTCCTGAAGGTTACTATTTTTGGGAAGAGTGAGGACAAGCGACTGGGTCCATGTTGTGGGCCATTCCACACTATGCCAGATCTTGTTACAGATAATGGTGAGTGCGTCAATCATCGCTTCTCCTCCTGCTTGAAGCAATTCTGCGGGTATGTTGTCCACTCCCGCTGACTGCCCTTTCTTCAGCGATTGCCTCTGCTACTTCAAGTTCTTGTCGAAAAATTTAGAGGATTTTTCTTCTTCTCTGTTCTCTGGACATGCTAGAGCTGATGGGTCTCCATTTGGTGACTGGTTGTAAAGGTCAGAGCAGTATTCTGTCCATCTGTCCAAGACTTTTTTTTTCTTATGTAAAACATATGCCAGACTTGCTTTGGATCGTGGAGACTTTGGGCTGTTTAGCACTTATCAGCCGCTTCACAGTCTGGTATGCCTTCTTGCTGTTGTTCTTGTACAGACTGTTCTCTATTTCCAGGCATTGATCTTAAATACAATTCTCCTTTGCTGTGCGCATGCCTTTTCGAATGTCATTGTTGATTTTTCGGTAGGCGTCAGCTCCCTGTGAGGCGTTCTTTTTTTCACTTCTCTTCGTTTGTCACACAGGTCCAAAAGTTTAGCTGTGATCCACGGTTTCATCTTTTGACGATGTTTGCCAGGAATCTCAGTGGCGGCATCTGTCACAGTTGAGATGAAGGTCGTGGTCATGGTGTTGACATCTACTTCACCAGCTCCCAAAATGAGCAGAGGTGAAAATTTCACTCCAATTGTGGCTTTGAATATTTCAGCCACCTCTGGGTCTTACAGTTTGTCTAGATAAAACTTCAGTCTGGTGCACTTTGCTATGTTTACTTTTCCGATGGCTGCTCCTGGAAAAGTGCATGTCCTGCCAATGTTGACGCTTGATGTGAAGCGTTTGTTGACCATGATGTAGTCAATGTGGTTGTGATGCTCCCCTAGGGCCAAGTCCATCGTCTGGATGTTTTGTGGGGAAGAGGCGTTAGCGTGTTTGCCATTATCAGATTGTTGTGTCTGGGAAACTCCAAGTCTCAGACCTCGGTCATTTGTCTCGTTGTTGCAGTGGAGCCCACATTTGTCTCCCCAGTTGGGGATGTCCTTAGCAGGACATCCTATCCTACCCTATCCCGTAACTCGAAAGTCGTTGGGACACCACAGATGCTCTTTTAACCAGCGTTCTCCATTTTTCTGTGTCCTCAGGAACTCTCATGGCCTCGCTAAGTGTCAAGCCAGTCCATTCTCGAATGTTGCGGGGCCCAATCCTCTTCAGGCTTTTCACCACAGCCGAAATCCACGAGTACAGTATAGCTTGCCTTGGCCCCAAGAACGTGGTCGCCGAACCGATAGTAACGTGAGGTTCCTCCGCCCTGGCCCGTGACATCTCTGTAGAAGACTGTACTGACATCACCACTGTTAGTCGCCTCTTACTCTTGCCGGGAAACGTTGCGTCTATTCTAATCAGTGCCCGAACTCACAGTGCATATATAAGTCGTAAGAATACAGGACCTACTTTAACCCATTTACGAATCGCAGTCTCCTATGCCTTTTCTGCAGACTGAAAAACCAAGCAGTCTTTTTGTATTTTCCAAGACGCGCTAAAACAGCAAAGTTTTATTCCCAAACGTCACTAATTCGCAAATAATACAGCAACAATGATCTGAAAGAAATGAGGAGTCAACAGAGTAAATGGACTGAGTGAATCAGCGAATGACACTGGCATGTTTTTTCATTGGCTGCCTAAGCTTGAGTTGACTGAAGATTCTTACCTTTAAACAAAGCGGAGACGAATCAATGCATTGCATTGTTTTTCACTGGTGAAGTTTGATCGAAGGCGCCTGTCACGTGTCACGTTCTGGTGTTCATTATTCTTTACTCTATGTATGTGTGTAAGTGGGCGGGTGGGTAATTGGGTGGGTGGGAGAGCGCGCCTGCGTTTATGTTTGTATGCGCGCTGAATAAATGTGAAGGAAATCTTCTGATTTTGGGACTATTTGTGGTTGCGTCTTCGGATGACATTATTGGAAAGTAATGCGTAAAGTGGTCGTTCACACACATCTTTTTCCTCTGGTCTAATTTCAATTACTCTTTTATTTCCAATTGAAGAAGTCGATACGTAAATGTTGTTCGCATCTTAGAGGTGGAATATGAAAAATTGTCACATCTCGATCGGAAAATGTTCCATATCCCACACAAAGATGCGAATAACGTGTATTATCGTTAGTTTGACATTTAACATTCCACGTGCTCTTACAACACAAAACAAACATGAACAGCGAGGATAAGTGGCTTATTCTTGGGTAAAGCAGGAAAGAAACAGTCTTGTTTGTTGGCAAATATCTGCCCAGAGACGGCAGCAACCGCCCTATTCCAAGTATGACATATCTGAAGGCTGATTGCTACAACTAGACCCCGGTAGGTATTTTTGCTGAACACCTATGTTGTTTACCTGCTTTGTTTACATTTTTGCGCCCACTGTGCTCGCAGTTATGAAAGAGCGGACAACACGGACATAATAGGCAGGTATAAAGCGATGTTTGTGTTGCTGAACGTGTTCCTTCGAAACTGCCGACGTGTGGAGTATGGGTAGGTTTAAAGCGTAGATAACTTGGCCTTCAGTTCTGCATAATCCTGTATCATGCGGTGTGTGGCTGCATCTCTCTCTCTCTCTCTCTCTCTCTCTCTCTCTCTCTCTCTCTCTCTCTCTCTCTCTCTCTCTCTCTCTCTCTTTCTCGGAATGAGTGTGAAAGCGTAGAGTTAATTACATACCAACCTAAATTGGCGGACAGTAGGAAGCTGCGAATCAATTTAAAAAAAATTTAATTCTGTACAAATCGATTTTCCTATTTATTTACTTAGTTTTCACTTTTTCTTAATTTAACACTTTATTATGCACTTAGTTTCTGTTGCTCTCTATAACCTGATACTTTGGAATCTTAAAGGCCCTTAGGTCCTTGATGTTATGCATCCTGTTTCTTTGGATATCTGTCTCTATGGCTTCCATTTTCTTGAGAGCATAGACGGGAAAGGGGAGAATATGTACTATGCGCGCCTGTGTTGTTTATTTTCAGTCTAAAATTTACTGTACTTGCTTGAGGTGTTTATTTTATTTTTATTTTTATTTTTTTAAGGGGGGGGTGGGGCAAGGAGAGGTAAGGCTGAAATTAACGGATGCTTACGTTGTTTTTATTGTGATGTGTATACTTATGTTGTGCAGTTTCGAAGGCGCCAGATAGTCTATTTTCTTTGCCTTTGCTCAACTGTCCACATTTTAGCTATAAAATCAGTCGTCTCTGGATGAGTTACTATTTACATGTAGTCTATTCTGTGTTCTGTGCTTTGGCTCAAACGTCAAACAATTTAACTAAAGATTCAGTCTTCTCTGGAGGAATTTGTCTCTGTTCTTGTATATGTTCTAGGCTTTAGTTCAAACGTTAAATAATTTATAACTAAATAATCTAAGGAATTTATAACTAAATTTATAACTAAAGAATTTATAACTTAAGAATTGGAGGCACGGTGGCTGAATGGTTAGAGCGTTTGCTTGCGGATCGGAAGGTCCCGGGTTCGAGCCCAGTCCGGGGCATTATGTTGTGTTGGGAAAGACACTTTACTCCCGTTTTCTACTCCTTCGGATGAGAGTATAAACCGAGGTCTAGTCTGTGTCGCATACATTCCATCATAACTGACTTTAAAGATCATAACGCTCATGTCCTAGACGGGTGAGTGCCGGTAACAAGAACACACCCAGCATGCACCTTGGTAAAAGGTGCCATAATGATCAACACGATTGATTGTGGGCAGATACGGCAAGACAAGACAAGACAAGACAAGACAAGACAATCAGTCTTCTCTGGAGGAATTGATAACTCTGTTCATGTAAGCTTATATCTTCTAGACTTTAGTTTAAAGGTCAACCACAGTGCTCGGTCAAAAAGTTTCTGCTGAAAGAACTTTACTAAATAATACCAGATGCAAAAAATTCGGTAAGCAAAGCTCTACCGTTTAATAGATATCGATCACTGAAAGTGGGATTTCCTACCTGTAATTAAGAGTAAGGGAAGTAATAATCTAAAACGCAGCTATCGCTGATCTCCCCTCGCAGTGACGTCAGCAGCTGAATACAATGGCCGATTGCGAAGAAGTTACAAGCGAGACAAGCAGTGTTTCTTCACTCGATCTGTCGTGTTACAGCAGTGCTCTCTTCTGTTAGAAACGAATTCGACCCCCGAGTACTAATTGTAATAATAAACAAATAATTATACGAGCTAGACCAGTGAATACATACCCTCTTGCGTTCCCTTTTCTGAAAAGCTGCGGGTGGGTGTCTCGGGCGGCTTGAGTTAGATCCTGTATCGGCCAGCGCCTTGAGCAGCTCTTGAGCTGGAAAAGCGCTATATAAGAACGATTAAATAAATAAATAAATAAATAAAAGCTCCTCTGACTTTCCTGACACGCGGCAAACTGATAGCAGACGATGGATGTGTAGTAGCCACTGTGACTGTAGTTCACAGTTGAAGTTGAAGCAGTACTAGTAGGCCTACTACTAGTACTAGTAACTTGAATCACTGTTGCTGTTGTTGAGGCGCTTGTTGCAATGGCACACGGTCTTTGGATCGTTGGAACAGAACCAGGCTTTAATGCCTGTATTGTTTTCATCCCAAAGCTCCGCATTAATTAAAGTGGCACTTGGGGGGAAGCAGTCTTCAGCGCCTGGTCTCTTTTGCATGGTCGAAACGTACTGATCGCCCTGTTCTCTGGTCCTTTGGTAGAAACGAAATGCTCGCCCCTTTCTCTGGTCTTTTTTGATAGAAACGGAATACGGTGCCAACTAGCTGGCCTCTGCAGGGGTAATATTTTGAACTTGGTCATTACATTTTAAAAATGAAAATCCAGAATTTGTGTTCATTTCACATTTGAGTTGATATCCAGAACGATATAACATGACAATCCTTCTAGATTGCGTCTCGAGTGACGAGGTACAGTTGACAAGATCTGAATGTCATCCCCAGTTTCCAAAATTCAAACCCCCGAACCATAAAAGACCTCAGGTCCACTCTACTTGTCTACTTATCTGTCTGTCTGTCTGTCTGTCTCTGTCTGTCACTCTGTCTCTGTCTGTCTGTCTCTCTCTTCCGGAAATATCATCATCATCATCATCATCATCATCATCATCATCATCATCATCATCATCATCATCATCATCATCATCATCATCATCATTGACATTTTGTGGTTGCATTAAAAAACCAAACTCTTCTATACCTGTTTTTTTGGTATTTCTTTCTTTTCCATTCATGCTTTCTTTCACAGGCATCCTGGCTGTGCTCTTACTGTATTTGCACATTCTTTACCCCCCCCCCCCCCCCACCCTTAGTTATATTCTTGATGGCTTCGTACGTGCTTCTTGTCTTTGTTTTCTTAAAGGGTCAACTTATCAAAGATGTTTGTTTAGTTTTAGTGACATCGAGTTTACTTGAAACATTGTTGTCACATTAAAAGATGATCTAATGGACAGTCGCTATTCAAACCGACCGCTAAGCGTCGGTTTGCTACTAGGGCTATACACAAATCGATGCCGTACTATTTATAGAATCAACCTGGATGCTATTAGTAGGGCATTAACACAAGCACTTATGGATTAATATTAGAATCGTACTTTCCAAAGAGGTCTTTTGGTGGCTTAATCCTGTTTTTTTCGAATGAGGCAACACTCACTGTAAGTTTGTTCTGTTACGCTGAAATGTGTTATCTTAGGGTATCTTAAGGAAAACAAAAAAAAGTGGCGGGAAAAAGAAAAAAAGGGAAAGGAAAAGAGAGTGGGGAAAATGTAAACAAGCGAAGAGATAACGAGAGATAAATCACTCCCCTTCTATTGTATAAAGTATCAGATCTCCATCAAATACGACTTAGTACCATTTACGTTTATAGAAATCAGAAACAAAATACACAAAAAACACCAAGAAAAATATAAACTCAAAGACTTTCGAGCTACGCCCTTCTTCAGTGATGAAAAAAAAAAAAACAAAAAAAAAAACAAAAAAAAAAACATGAGGTCAGTGATGATGACGTAAACACTAAACATGCGTCATAGTCAGAAGAGGCTCTCTCTCTCTCTCTCTCTCTCTCTCTCTCTCTCTCTCTCTCTCTCTCTCTCTCTCTCTCTCTCTCTCTCTCTCTCTCTCTCTCACACTCTCTCTCTCCCTCTCTAATTAATAATACATAATAATAATAATAATAACAACAACAACGACAATAATAACAACAACAATAATAATAATAAAAGGCCAGAGAACTCAGACATCGAAAATGCAAGATAAAGCACGGAATGTCACAAACTAATCACCAACCACCCAAGGAAACAGTGCTGAAAACCGTCAGTCAAATACATTCAGCCCCTCAGGGTAGTTGGTGCGTAGTTTGTAACGCCAGAATTTCTCTCTCCGTTTTCTAATGTCAGTCATGTAAATTTACCATTTACATTTATGTTACCATTTACGTTGTGAGTCTGTGTGCTTTTTAAGGAGTTGCGAATCGTTGCAACGATCTCAAGTAGGAAATAATAGTTCTCAGGAGTAGTTACTTGTTAGTTGGTATTAGTCTTCCGGATGAGAGGTCTAGTATGTGCACGCACGCATTCCGTGGCATAAACTTCAAAACTCCTGACGTTCATGCCATAGACGGATAAGTGCTACAAATACATCCAGCACGCACCAGGTCCTTTCTCCCCATCCCCGGTCGCTCAGGATTGTGCCCAGTGGGTCTGGGCGTCAGACTATGCGCCCAAAGATTGCAAGTGGACGTCTCGGGCTGGTTGAGTTAGATCCTGTATTGACCAGGGTCTTGAGCAGCTCTTGAGCTAGAAAGGCTTATTATTATTATTATTATTATTATTATTATTATTATTATTATTATTATTATTATTATTATTATTATTATTATTATTATTATTATTATTATTTTTTTTTTATTATTATTATTATTATTATTGGGTATTTGTATAGCGCACATATTTTGCCGTTCTTGGCGACTGAAGGCGCTGGCCAATACAGGATCTAACTCAAGCCGCTCGAGGCGCCAACTTGCAGCCTTTGGGCGCATCGTAATAACGCTCCAGACATCTGAGCACAATCCTGGGCAGCCAGGGATGGGGGAGAAGGACCTAGGTGCATGCTGGGTGTGTTCTTGTCATCGGCACTCATCCGTCTAGGATATGAGCGTCAGGATCTTTATAAGTCCGGCATGATTGAATGTAAGCTATGCGACACAGACTAGACCTCGGTTTATACTCTCATCCGAAGGAGTAGGAAACGGGAGTAAAGTGTCTTTCCCAAGGACACAACACAATGTATAAGAGCAATAAAATAAAATAAATATTAACTAGCACCAGTGAGATTCCCATATAGATAACTTTCTTATTCTGAGTTTTGAAAACCCCTTTAAGAGCAGATACCGACACGAAAAAATAAAGCTACAAAAAGAAGAAAAAAAAACAACAACAAAATCTCCGAAATAAAATTAAAGAAGGAATGAAAAGAACACACGAAAACAAAATAAAGAAAACAACAGCAAATAAAATAAAACAAAATAAAAACGCAAGAAAGGAAGAAGCGACAAATTAGCAGAAAGACAAAATGAAAGTTTAGAATCGAAAAAAGAAGGTGTGAGGTTCTGAACAAATCAAGAAAAAGAAACAGAAAAGAAAGATTCATCCCAAAACTAGTGTTCGCTGTATTGAACCCCTTCCCTCTTCTCCCTCCTCCATTTCCCGGCCCCTTTTGGGCTAAAAGCACTATGGGCGCATTAAGCCTTTCGTTGTATACAATCATGTTTTATCAAAGTGTTATAATAGCTCATAATAATGAACTAGCTGATTAGATATTGTGTAACACGAAGGAGTTCAGCATTTTAATTAAATGTTAACTATCTTCTTGCCCTCTACATGTTTTCGTTTTCTTTTTTATATTTTCCTCCTCCTCTCCCTCTTGACCCTCCTGCTCTTCCTTCTTGTTCTTGTTCTTCTTCATCTTATTGTTATTGTTGTTGTTGTTGTCCTTCTTCTGCTGTTGCTGCTTGTTGTTGTTGTTGTTGTTGTTGTTGTTGTTGTTGTTGTTGTTGTTGTTGTTGTCTTTCTTCTTCTTCTTCTTCTTCTTCTTCTTCTTCTTCTTCTTCTTCTTCTTCTTCTTCTTCTTCTTCTTCTTCTTCTTCTTCTTCTTCTTCTTCTTTTTCTTCTTCTTCTTCTTCTTCTTCTTTTATTCTTCTTCTTCCTCCTATTATACCTATTTCTCAGTTATCTTTTTCTAGCTCAAGAGCGGCTCAAGGCGTTGAACGATTAGGATCTAAAACTCGACCAGCCCGATCTGCCCCCTTGCAGCCTTTAAGTTGGAACAAAATGGTTAAATTAATGTTACATTATTGGTGAAGAAAAATAAAACAACCCAACATTTGCAATAAGCCTACATAGATTCTGATTCGTTCATGCCTACACAAAATTACATTACTTTTAAGAATATTGTATTTTGAGTAGTTTTACTTCTTAAAGGAAGGGGTGATACCCAACTGATTTCGAGTTCCATGCTTTGGCCTTAGTACAGATCCTAGTCTGGAACTGAATAACAGTGCTAGTCTACTATACATTTCTGTATTCAATAGTAGAGCGGAGTTGGTCATCGATAGATGCGATTACTCGCTGTTTGTGGGTGATTTATTGCAACTAAAGGGGGTATTTATGACTCGAGTGGGTTATTACTCGCGCCTGGTGAGCAGAGAAAATTGCCTCTCCACTCCTGATCGGTGTAGGAGCAATTTCGTCCTTGCAAGTATTTCCACGGTTGAGACGGTGGTCGTTTTCGGGGTCGGTGAACAGATAAATTGGTGCCTCCTCTTCGACTGTCTCAATATACATAGTGTCTAGGCGTTGCTCACAACTCGAGAAGACGCCCCGTGAAATTCAGATTTTCACACTGAGTTGGTCTTTTGATAGCCGGTTTCAGATTGTCTGTACAGAAATAGACAATTAAGTCAGATTTTATTTTTTACGAGCTCGCAACAAGCGGGTATTATTGTGCACACAATTGTACACGGCTATGTAACAATCGGCCCTCTCTTACAGCAATTTACACTAATGGATGCAAAATTGTCGATTATTATTATTATTATTATTATTATTATTATTATTATTATTATTATTATTATTATTATTATTATTATTATTATGGCTATTGACGCCTAATCTAAACAAAGCCCTAGGCGTTTACAAAGTCAAAAATTTACAACCAATCAAAAAGAAAACATACAAAACAAGAAAAGAAGATATTTTTTTCACTGATAACCACCTTCTGCAAAACACACACACATAGACACACACACGCACGCACACATAATCACTTCTATAATAAAGAAAACAAAAAATAAATTAAATTAGTCACTGCGAGAAGCTAAGCACACCAAACATACTCAAAGACAATCAAAATTAAAGACTATGATGGAAATAAATAAGTTTTGATATGTTTTTTGAAGGTTGGCAGGGAGGGTGAATGACGGATGAAGTGGGGGAGCTGGTTCCAGGTAACAGGGGCTTGATAAGAGAAAGACCTTTGGCCAAAAGTTTTTGTCCTGACAGTGGGGATCGTAAAGATACGAGAGTCTGCAGAAGAGCGAAGCTGACGGGATGGGGTGTAGAGATGGAGTAGGTCAGATATATATTGTGGGCCAGAAGCATCAAGGGACTTATAGCAGAGTGTGGCAGTCTTGTGAGAAATTCTCTGTTGAACAGGAAGCCAATGGAGAGAGTGTATGAGAGGGGAGATGTGGTCAGATTTAGAAGAGCGAAAGACAAGCCTAGCAGCATGGTTCTGGACACTTTGGAGCTTAGAAATAAGATAGTTAGGGCAGCCTGAAAGAATAGCATTGCAGTAATCTAAACAAGACAGTACGAAGGCACAGAGAAGAGTCTTAGTTGAATCTTCAGTAAGTAAATGACGGATGGATGAGATTCTACGAATTTCGTAGAAGCAGGTTTTACAAATATTAGCTACATGCGTCTGAAAAGAGAGGGTTTGATCAATGGTGACACCGAGATTGCGGACAGAGGTTGATAGAGAAATGTCGGTGTCGCAGAGTGAAACAGAACAAGGTAAGGAAGAAGATGAAAAGATTTTTTGAGGAGCAATGATGATAAGTTCAGCTTTATCCTCGTTAAGTTTGAGCTTGTTCTGCGTCATCCAAACCTTAAGCTGGCGGTCGATAGTGTCTAAATACACAAAAGATATATCGTGACATGTACAGGTACACTAGTAGGCATCCGTCAGTCTTCAGAGACCATAGAGTTGCGTTTCTAGGAGTTGATCCTGGTGTTGAGTCTGTACAATGCAACCATGAACTACATTGGTGCTTAAGACACAAGAGGTAAGCTACATTGTCCTCGTCCAGTCTGCATCGATTTGGATAAGGAGACACAAAAGATACAGCACGTTTGAACAGGAGCACGCTATGCTAATGACATTAAAAGACAAACGAGAATGTGTTACTACAAAAATGCGTAAGAAGAAGAAACCCGCCTAGTTCGCAAGCCGTGTGTTGCGCGTGTGTTTTCAATTATTGCTTGACGTATGCGCGTTCATCCGTGCACGGCGCCTGTAAGTTTTGCCATAATGATTACAGAAGCTCTACGTTTTAAAGGGATTGCATTATTTTCTTAGTTTACAGTAAGATGATATATATCTTAAGAGGTTTGTGCCATTTTATGTGTTTAAGGTGTTATGTGTGTTAACAGAATTGTGCCAGTTTCTTATTTACATCAAGGTGCTGTATGTCTTCAACCTGGGATTGTGCCATTTTCTTTGTTTATACTGAGGTGCTAAACATCTTAAAACTGACATTGTGCCATTTTTACTTGGTTTAAGATGCTATTTATGTTTAAGAAGGGTTGTGCCATTTTCTTTAAGATGTGTGTTAAAAGAGATGACATCATTGTCTTTGTTTTATGTCGATGTGCTAAATGTCTGTAGTGCTGGGATTAGGCCATTTTCATTTTTTTAAGTTGATATATCCTTGTGTGTTAAAAATGATAGAGTCCTTGTATTTGTTTACTTTAAGAAGCTATTATATCATTAATGTATCATGTCATTGTGTTTGTTTGCATTATTTACGGTACTATTTGTGTTACGATACGATACGATCGATTACTGCCAAGGTAAAATACAAGACAAGGGCTTCGGTGCTTCAAAGGTAATTTTAATGCGTGCCGCAATGCGGATCTCATAGGCTATATCGGAAGTCTCACTGGTAATAAGCTCACTTTAAGGGGGAATGTGTCTTACCGGTACTGACTAGTGCAGGTAGGGTGCAGCCGCACAGATACCAACGTGTCAGAGTCAATTGCAGTGATTGCGACATCCTGTTTTACATACCCGTCTTTTCCCTTACCACGCGCTACCCTAGCCTACCTCAAACTACATCACATAGTTTCTAACGTGTTCCGATATGTTATTATTTTATTTCCAAAACACCATGCCGCTCTTTTTTTTTCTTTCTCTGTTCTGTTTTGTAAACATTAACCTAATTGTTCTGATCTGATCACCCCACCCATCCAGCCACACTTCAACCTATATCTTATACCATTCCATAGCCCAACTAAGCCATTGCCCTTTGTTCTACGGTGTTGTTAACTTGATCAGTACTTCTTCTTCTTCTTCTTCTTGATGTTGACCCAGCGCCGTAGCTCAGTGGGAGAGCGTTCGCCTGGCACACTAGTGACCCATGTTTGAATCTCACGGTGGGCGAAATAAAAGTGGCCATTTTTATTGTCTCCCTTAGCAGTATGATTACTTTTGTGGTTCAGTGTTAATTTAGGTCGCTACCTCTCTCTTTTCGGACGGTTATCTTCATCGGTCGTATGTTCATTCATTCATTCATACATTCATTCATTCATCATCATCATCATCATCATCATCATCATCATCATCATCATCATCATCATCATCATCATCATTCATCAATCATCATCATCATCATCATCATCATCATCGTCGTCGTCATCATCATCATCATTCATCAATCATCATCATCATCAATCATCATCATCATCATCATCATCATCATCATCATCATCATCATCATCATCATCATCATCATCTTCTTCTTCTTCTTCTTCTTCTTCTTCTTCTTCTTCTGTCTGTCTGTCTGTAAACTAAGATGTCCCATCTCCTTTCGTTCAAGACAGGCGCACTGTGGATATGCACACTTTTCCGCCAGGAGTGGAAGCTTTTATGCAGTAAATGTTTTAACTGAAGGTATTGGTTAATATTGGGAGAGGGCTTGAGGTTAGTAGAAAGGTTTGAACTCCTATTCCATTTCCTTTGTGTCCTGGTTGGCAGCACTGACACTCCTATAATTTTTGCTGCGAAAACGATGTGAATTTTCCATTCACGTTTTGGTTCATGCGCTTCAACCCATAGTCATATCTCACCAGCTCCCTCCCATAATCCTGGCAAGCGCTGCACACACTGTGTGGCGGCTGCAATGCTTTCCTTGAGAAAGAGAGACCCGAATTTCACTCTTGTTCCGTTGCCCATAGCGTAGATGAGTCTCGTCGAGAGCCTCTCTCTCTCTCTCTCTCTCTCTCTCTCTCTCTCTCTCTCTCTCTCTCTCTCTCTCTCTCTTGTTAAAGATAAACGTACGCCTCATCAGTTCTCTGCTACGCAGTGTGGTTCCGCTGCAGTCCTCCTCCTCCCTCCTCCCCCAATTTGTCCTGCGTGCTTGAAGTGCATCGTTTGTAAAAGACAACTTGAATCTCTCTCGCTCTTTACCTGGGACAATTCCGTTTGCAAGCTTTCTCCACCTACACTGCACGCACAGTAGTCACCCTCTCAGACTGTCGCCGAACCAATCAATTCTTCTCTTTTCTGTTAGTACGGCGCATGCCTCGGCAGGCCATTCTACATTACATTCACCCATAATTCGCCCACCGCTCCCTCCTCACCCCGAAAATGCTGTCAAGGTAAAGAGTGTGAAAATGAGAAGATGAAGCGATGCCAACTAAGCGTGTAACAGCATCAGCCTCCCGACATTCTTCTTGCCTGTGAGTGATTGCGATACTTCTAACATGATATAGCCCTTCTTTTCTTCACATTGACCTCAGTCTTCTTCGTGTTTCTGTTCTTTTTTTTTTACATATTATTATTATTATTATTATTATTATTATTATTATTATTATTATTATTATTATTATTATTATTATTATTATTATTATTATTATTTTTATCATCATCATCATCATCATCATCATCATCATCATCATCATCATCATCATCATCATCATCATCATCATCATCATCATCATTTTTGCATCTTTAAATTAAACCAATTTCGAAAATTAACACTTTAAGAATACGTTCAGCTTTGCGTTTAACTGTCTGGAGATAAATTTGAAAGTCTTACCATCTTGTGTGGTTTTTATTTGCTCATTCTTGTTCATGTTGACCCAATTCTTGTTCTTTCTCATCCTCCACTTCATCATCATCATCATCATCATCATCATCATCATCATCATCATCATCATCATCATCATCATCATCATCATCATCATCATCATCATCATCATTTTTGCATCTTTAAATTAAACCAATTTCGAAAATTAACACTTTAAGAATACGTTCAGCTTTGCGTTTAACTGTCTGGAGATAAATTTGAAAGTCTTACCATCTTGTGTGGTTTTTATTTCCTCATTCTTGTTCATGTTGACCCAATTCTTGTTCTTTCTCATCCTCCACTTCATCATCATCATCATCATCATCATCATCATCATCATCATCATCATCATCATCATCATCATCATCATCATCATCATCGTCGTCGTCGTCGTCGTCGTCATCAACAACGACAACAACAACATAATCATCACATCGACCACCTCCACCTCCACCCCCACCTCCACCACCACCACCACCACAATTACCAACAAAACAACACTAATAACACTTAGTAGCAACAGCGGAAGCAGCATTATCGCTCCAGTTTTCTTCCATCTTATACAGGTCTGTCATTTTCGTCGCATTACTGGCTTAGACATGACTGTTCTCCTTTTCGTCTTATTTTTCTCTTTGTCGTAATCCTCCTCCTTGACCTCATCATCGTCGTTGTCATCATCATCATTATCATCTTTATCAGCTTCTAGCAATATTTTCTTTGAAGGATGGCATAAAAGCTGTCACATTGTTAATTCTTCAATTATTTACCAATTTCCCACCTCAAAGCCGCATTTATCTATTCTGACTCTCTTCTTTTTCGTTGTTTGCGTAATGACGGTAATATAGCCGGCAATTAATGTATTGTAAATCCATCGTGGCGCAGTGGATAAGTCGCCGATTTCCTATGCCGAAGGTCGCGGGTTTGATTCCCGCAAGGGGCGCACGTATGTGACTTAGGTACGAGATTATTGAGGTCACCGAGGGTTTTCTCCGGGCACTCCGGTTTCCTCCCTCCCTTCAATAATGGTACAGGATGCAGTCAATATAAAAATTTCAAAAATAAAAATTCGATTTTCTTCCGTCTTCTAATAGCAATCTCCCTGCCATTACACCACCTGTTTGAGTGATGTATGTGTATTTGGTGTGTGTGAGGGTAAAATGAGACAGGTGAGCGTGTATGTTGGTATAGATCGCCGCGCATTGAGCCTTGGGGGAAAGGCGCGTACATAGCATCCTGTATTATTATTATTATTATTATTATTATTATTATTATTATTATTATTATTATTATTATTATTATTTATTATTATTATTATTATTATTATTATTATTATTATTATTATTATTATTATTATTATTATTATTATTATTATTATTAAACCATAGTGAAAACTGGACAATTTCACTTACCATTTTCAATAAATATTACTTAGTTTATTTATACATTTTGCAAATGTTTAAACAAAACAAACTATAACACTTTTTGGTGAAACTAATTTGTATATTTTCAGGTAATGTTTGGAGATACTTTGAAATAGACGTGAATCAGAACGAACCCAATGTCACAAACAGCGGTCACGTTGCTTTCAACCAACAGTCGTGCTCTTATATAGAGTGGAGGAAAGTGTCCCACAAAGACTTTCACCTAACCTTTACAGTATAAGGCCGTGTTGTACTGTCAGCCTTGGCGGAAAATCTTCATTTTTGAACACCGAGTTATTAGTTCATTTCTACACGTCGGTCTACCTGGAACAGTGTTCCCGATTACGCACAGTAGTGCGTCAATTACGCACCAAAATATGAAAAATGACACAGGAAAATTTGTATGTGTGCGTCCTGTGGACGCACACATTTTATTGGAATCGCTGATGTCATAAATACGACCAACGAGTGGCGAACTAATTCACGGCATAATCAGAATCAGAACCCAACTGAGACTGCCATTGGAGACGATTAAAGATTGTGTCGGGTGTTGTCGTCCTTAAAAATCGCATGCGCGCGCATTGTAAACTTCCTCCAAGCAATACATTCACTGAACAAAGGAAATCTTCGTTAATCCATTCTTTGATACTATCATACACGATCATGTCACTTCTGACTTGGTTGACGGGGCCCAAAACCCGTTCATCCACCGATTTGGGGACTCACAAAATTTGCACAAGGACTCTTAAAATTTTATACCTGGGAGTCCCAAGGACTCTCAAGTTTTTGTGTGTGGAGGGAACACTGCTGGAAATACTTCCAAATAGTCGTCAATCAGAACGAGCCCCAATGTCGGTCTGTCGGTCTTTTCACGTGACATGCGCTGCACATAACTTTTCTTGTAATAACTTGAGGACAAATAAAGATCTGTATCTTTATTGGATATGTATCACCTGTTGTTTTAATACGAGTTGCACTCACCTGCTCTTGTTTGTTCTTTTCCTTTCCTGGTCCAGTTTCATTTGCTGACATTCTTGTTGTTGTTGTAATCGGTGCTTGAAACGTTATCTCGAGATTTTATGCCCTTTCACCTTGTGTACAAGGTTGAATTCCGCCCCTGAGTATAAGTTATAATGAGCATGTTAGCATACAAAAGTTTTGTTTTTTTAAACAACATAAATCGCATATTTTGACCCTTAGGGCTGTTTTGTATTTCAGCGACTTATGGGTGATTTAGGACAAATCAGGTCACATTAATGTATATACCTAAGTCGGAAATACACCGAGGGACATCTTTAGTTGGAAATTTTTCAGTGACCGACGATACCAATTTGGTATCAAGGTCATAGGGGTTAGTTATTTTGGGTTATAAACATTCAGGATGATCATGAAATACGGAGTCAAGACTCGATATTATTGGCATACAGATGATAGTTTAAATGGCTCGTCACTCTGTGTGATTTGTGTGAGTGTCTCCATGTCAGTTTAAGGTGAGTTTAAGGTGCTCGTACACATAACAAAAGTTGAAGGTGTTGTTAAACAAGGGTCTCGTTCCATATAGGATTTGAGCCTATACAAAGTCACAACAAGGAAAACACCCCTATCCTGTATCTTTTTGACCTGTGCACGCCTCAAACTTTTGATTGTTTTCGACTTTTCGATCTATGTTAAAAGATACCTTCACTTATGTACGCTTGCGTTTCTGACCTTTTTCAGGCGACAGCAATCAAAGGAAAAACAAGCGTGGTACAGCAGTGAATTCAGCGACAGGTTTCTGACTTTTAGGGGAAAAAAACCATTGCTTTTTGGAGGAAAAAAGTGAATTGGGCAATTCACTGTAACGTGACCACAATTTTGTGAGTTATGATTTTGTGCTGACTGGAATATTGTCAACTTAAAAGAGACTTCTGGGATTAAATGTCACAGGTCAAGTGCCAAGTATTATTTGTCCCAGCAAACTGCATTTCTACAGAATCTATTGGATTTCAATACAGTGGCTACATTCTGGAGTACAGTGCTGCTGTCATTGTGTACCATCTGCCAGACATTAGGTGTAAAGACACTATAACAGAATACCCCAGTTAGCTGTAAACAGTTTTGAACTGTTCTTTATTCCCCACACACTTTATGTAGCTCCAGCTACCCAATCCACACTACATTTTATTGACTGGAAAAGAAGCTTCAAATCAAAACGAGCAATTGTATTGGACTGAGTTGGACTGAATTGTACGAAGCCTGCAGCATTCATTCAGGAGTCCGTGAAACTATTCCGGGAACAAAGAGAGACAAAAAGTTTGTGTAAAACGCAGGAACGAGTCGTCTCGGCTGTCTTCGCACACATTCCGGAGTTAGCATCTTGTGAATGTTACAGGATAAACTATAGTTACTTTCTCTCGTCTAACTCTACAGGGCGAACATCTTAATAACCGCTACCAATAAATACCATGACGGGCAAATCAGACGCTGAAACCGGACTCTCCCCTCAGTCCGCGGCATCTTCCTCTCAAGGCCGGAGGATTTCTGCCAGCAAGATGCTGCAGGTGCCCGGGGCAGGAGGAATGCGGGAGGATGAGGGTCAGATCATGGAGGTGACAGAGAAGCACGGGATTTTGTACAACGCGATCCCCTGTATGCCGCTGCCCGTTGCCATTCTGTGCTGCGTATTCAACATCATCGTCCCCGGACTGGGTCAGTTTGCTTATTTGCTTTTCCTTCTCTGTTCGTTCAATCCTTTTTTCTTCTATTTTCTTTCTTTCTATCTACTCACATTTCTGTTGTTTGTAATTCTCACGATTATATGTTACAGTCATGCTTCTCTTTTTATTTTGTGTTTACAGGTTTTAGTGTCGGTAGTTCTGAAAATGTTGATTCTTTTTGTCTCTCGTGTTCTTTTAAATATTTGTGTTGCCGCATGACAAAACCCGGCTAAAGACGCCAGGATTGATTCGCTGCTACAGCCGTAAAACACTAAAAATAGGCTACCCCATCAATTTTAGGATTGTTGCCTCTTTGTCTTTATTTAAGACTTTTCTTTAATATCCCAAACGGATTTTGTTAAAAAATTACTAAAACATTGTTTATTTTGTTGATTTTGATAAGGGTGTTGATCACACCTTGCTAAAACAATGGCACTAATTGACCTCCGATACCCCAACTTTTCTTGTCCGACAATGAAGGGAAATCCCCAATGTGGATTGATATACAACGTCTGGAGAGTGAAAAGTCCCTATTGCTACTACTTTTTGGTACATAAAAGTGTGTGGCGTATGAATTTTTCATGAAATTCCTTGTTCCGAAGCTTGCTTGTGACACAAGTTGTGTTTGAATGTGTCTCTAGCAAGGTCGTGAAAAACTGAAGTGTTGCCTATAGATTTTCGACGACTTTTAGTTCAAAGTGAATTTTTTAGTGTAGATAAACTCATCATACATCTATTTCAAGTGTTTTCTTGCAATATTTATGTTGCATTTGTTAGAAACAATTTGTCAAAGTAAGTGACCGATTCTTTTTGGAAACCGGAAGTGATGGCTTCGTCTCCAGCGTCAGTAGATGTGTCGTCTGCTAGAGTAGCTAGGGCCTTGAATCGACCCGGTTTTGCTTCTGAAGAGCTCCAAGACCTGCTTTCAGACTATTTTTATGATGGTGCCAGTGGGAACTGTGATGAGGATTATGATTCTGACGAGCAGAAGCTTGATCCCGTTATTAAACGATACTGTTTGTTTTCATTCAATGATTCATGTTTCGTAGGCCTCTTCGCTATTGGCGTTTCTTTAATAATCCGTCATTCTACTTGCATAGATTTAGGTAAAGGTTGAAAAGGCGATATCACTGAAAGAATTACAGTAGGAGTGTGGAAAATATTTCAGTAGTATATTTTGTTGGGTGGAGGTGGGGTGGGGTGGTTGAAAAGGTAAGTAGTCTGGCCTGCATTCAATATTACTAGCATGACAAGTTGACTATTTTCTCAGTATTTATTATTGTTGGTTTGTCTGTTTTAGGAAATGAACATGAGGACTATTTACCAAATTACTAGTAATTAGTATTTGCTTTGATATTTGTGTTTATTTAAACGTTATAGAGCAAAATGACATGTTATTTTGATTTACACCTGTGACGCGACAGATTTATTCGACGTGCGGAAGGGAGTGGAGAATCGGGGAATTATTAAAGCTTGATTATTAGGACTGAAAACTACCTAATGAAACTTTTGTTTTAGGTTTGTAATCTTTGTTTGACTTTTGACTATTTGAACTGAGCTGATGTAGCTGCTTGCAATTAAACAAAAGATTACTTGACGGACGAGGGATTTAAGAGGGGGGGGGGGGAGGGAGGGGGGCATTATGATAGGGTTTATTTTAGAAAAATGATTGATTCAGGCCATGTTCTTGATATATTATTATGTGTTTGAGTTATTATAGACTTGCTAAACACTTGTTTTATTTCTAATATGTTTAAAAACACTATGCATTATGGATGGGTACAGAATAATACTGTTTTAATTTGTTTATGGTTAATATTGTGTGGATGGTGTATAATGTGAAATTTCTCATCTTATCTCAACTCACTGCCATATTGCTGCCATCTTCCTGATTGTTTTGATACCAAATACATGCATGGGAAAATTCTGGTTGTGAAGTAATGATCATTTTACAATTCAAAACTTTGAAGGCAATTTCTGGAAATTAGCCCCCGAGAAAATAAAATATTAAGAAAAATCATAAAACATCAACCAATAAAGATAAAACAATTCTGTTTTTTGCATTTTGAAGATTAATTTTAGTACTTTGTTAATAAATAAATAAGTAATTTTTCATATTTTGACACTTTAGCCTGGTTTTCTCATGCTGCAACACATTTTGTGTTTAGTTTTGTTTTTCTTTTTTTTAATCTCTGTCTGTTTATCTGCTTGTCTACCTCTCTCTCTCTCTCTCTCTCTCTCTCTCTCTCTCTCTCTCTCTCTCTCTCTCTCTCTCTCTCTCTCTCTCTCTGGAGGATTTGGGACATTGAGGAGGGTGATGGTGGGCGGGATATCAGACTGGTTACTCCGGTCCAAAATATTGTAACTTATATCCAGCAGTCTATTCAAACAATTACAAAGTCTGATCCATGCTACATTTAGCTGATGTGACTGTATTAGGAAAACAGCTTGTAACCGAACACTAGATAACAATGCAGGAAAGAACTCTGGCTAGCCCAAGTCGGTGTTCCCACTTAAGGTTTTCAGTCTCCACATACAGCGACCCTACTATATAGAGTGGAAGAAAGTGTTCCAGGAAAAAACACATTCACCTACGAGCGTTTTAGTGTGTTTGAATGCGCTCTATAATATTCATTTATCTAACCATGAAGTATACAGCAGTGTGATACTGTCAATGTCGATGGGGAATTATCATTGGTAACACTCCAGTTAATCGTTCATTTTCTTCAGCTGTTATTTCAACTGAGAGTGTAGAGTATTTTTCATCGTTTTGTAGGCAGTAAAACAAAACTCTTATTTTTGTCTTGTTTTTGTGGTTGCTGTTTTGGTTGATCCAATTCCCTTTCAGTTCAAGCGGCCTTTTCTTCGGAAGACAGGAGTGAGACTTTGTGGCCAGTGTGTGTGTGTGCGTGCGTGTGTGGTGGTAGGGGGAAGAGTCGGGAATAGGCAGTTGCTTTAACTGAGAAATCCCCAGTTTCTCTTGTTCAGTCCTTCTCTTAACCCCCTCGACTTCACAGTCTAGAAAGGTTAAAAGAGCTTTTTAATGTTGACACACAAAAGAGTTTTTAGTGACCCTAAAACACTACGTATCTTATATATTATTTAACATCGAACTATGCGTGTGTGGTTGTGTGTGTGTTTGTGCGTGTAAGTATGTGTGTAAGTATTTGTTGGTGTGTTGGTGTGTTTGTATGTGTGTGTACATTCAATAGAAATCTATAGTTCGCCCTAATACACTTTCAGTTCTTTGTATCACTCTTAGATCACCTGGGCACATCTCTCTGTGTCTCTGTCTCTGTCTGTCTCTGTCTGTCTCTGTCTCTGTCTCTCTCTTTCTTTCTTTTTCTATCTCTCTCTCTCTCTCTCTCTCTCTCTCTCTCTCTCTCTCTCTCTCTCTCTCTCTCTCTCTCTCTCTCTCCTCACTGTTTTCAGTTAATTATTGTCTGAGGCACCTGCCGTTAGATTTTACGAGGAACGCAGCTGGCTGGAGAAGACAATGGCTGGAGCGGTGTTTCACTCACAATTTAATATAATAGCGATTGGTTCACGCCACTAATACTATTACCTGCTTCAAGCCTGTGTTTTACCGAGGATCCACGATAGGAGCCCAACTTGTGTAATGTTCCTGTGCTTAAAGCTACACTTTAAAAAAATTCAGCGTAACAGATCCTTTTAACATTCACAGTGAGTGATGATGCTACACTGGAATTTTATGTGTGTTTTTTCTCAACAAAACATACCTCTCTAGTACAGTTCGCTGTCTGGCCTTCAATCTCGGGAACAGACCATTTTAACATTCTTAGTGAATGTTGACCCACAGAAAAAACTTACAACTTAACGTACCTCTTTCAGTAGTATAGCTCGTGGTCTGGTCTTTTCTGCAACAGATCTTTTAACATTCACAGTAAGTATCGCCCCACTGAAAAATAAACAAGCTTTCAACTCAAAATTTCTTCTTTCAAAAGTATTATTTGCTTTGGCCGTCTCTAGCTCTGTATACAGAGATGCGTTTAAATAAGACGAAACAGAAGTCGACAATTCACCACGTACCTGAGCGGTGGGTTCGAACAACAAATGGCAACGATATATTATATTGTCCTATCCTATCCTATTCTATCCCGTAACTCTGAGGTCGTTGGGGTACCACAGATGATCGTTTAACCAGCTCAGTGTCAAGCCAGTCCATTCTCGAATGTTGTCTTCCCACCTCTTTTTCGGTCTCCCTTTGATGTCTTTGTTTATGCCATTGGTGTTGTTGATCATCATTTTGGTCTTCTGTGCACTTATTTCCATTCCATAGGCTCTAGAGGTGGTGTCAAGCCTCTGTACCAGCTGTTTAAGTTCTTGTTCCTCTCCAGCCAATCCATCAATGTCATCCGCAAAACGAAGGTTGGAGATTGCTCTACCCCCTAAGCTTACTGTGCCTTCGTGATCTGCAAGGGCATCTGACATGATGCGCTCTAGAAAGAGATATTATATTTTCACTCACTAAAATGCAAATTTTATGGTGAACTAATTTTTGTTAAAATAATCTAATAATTCAAAGTGGGCACCTTTAATATCTTTAATGTTAATAAGATATATTCCTGTTTGAAGTACATTGATATGGTTATTCCACAAGACTCCATAGTCGCTCCAATTGTATTTTCTATTCTTATTTATGATCTTCCATAATGTTGTACAGTATGCAGATGACGTAGCTATTTGGGTTAATATTAATTTAAGGAAAAATACGTGCAAGAGAGTTGTGAACTACCTGAACTAAATAAATTAAGTATTCCTTGCAACATTGGTCTTGTAAAATAAGAACACATATTTTATTTGAAATTAACTTTTTAATACATTATATTATACCTTAAGGTATTGGAGTTCCCCTTTCTGGATTCCTTTTCACTCCGGCATTTATTGGAAAAATGTGTTTGGTAAATTGGCGAAACAAGAAAAAATGAAAGCTTACAATGTTATTACATATAATAAAATAAAGTTTCATTATCTGAATTATTATTGTTATTAGAAAACTATATGTAACCAATGTTACTTTTTATGGTTATGGTTGAACTTTATGTTCTTAGACTTGCTTTTTTGTTTGTTTGTCCATGCGTGATAAAAAGTGTATGGTCTAAAATCGCATGCACGTAAAAAGACGTTAAAATAGATTATTTAATTCAATTGAATTCAAACTTTTAATACCTTTACCGCTGTCAAACTATGGATGCATAAGGCGAAAGCGACAGGGAAGCGAGGCGCCCACACAGACTACGGAGGAGTAGGCTATGTTTCTAACTGGTTGTGCTCTATTGCTTATAAATAAAAAAAGATGAACAACTTTTTTTTATGTACCCTGGCGTCGCCTCACTTCGGTTCATGTTGTTTTCTTGCATATTATCCACATTATTCCTAACAGGCTCTTCTATCGTTTACCTTTGGTTCCTTTGGTTTAAAGACGTCCTTGTCTTTCTAATTTTTCTGCGTCATTCCCTCCTTCTAACGCACTCAACAAAATAATTGGAGTCGTAACTAGCTCTCTCAGAAAGACGAGTGAAACTTGATGGACAGATCAACGAGCACTAACTTCATCCGTGGATTCCTGCCCTATACAAGACTGCATCGTCATCATCATCATCATCATCATCATCATCATCATCATCATCATCATCATCATCATCATCATCATCATCATCATCATCATCATCATCATCATCATCATCATCATCTTCATCATCATCATCATCATCATCATCATCATCATCGTCATCAGAGTCATCAGAGTCATCAGAGTGGTGATTATTGGCTTTAAATGCTACTAGTGGATTTCAGCATACATACAGTTACAATTATATGAATCATACTTCGTGCTCGCGAACAAAATGTTAACCATATTATTTTATATGCATACTAATTACTATGGTATAATACTACTATTTATTGTTGTTTTTGTTGTAGAATGATTGATTAATAACATAATTAGTGGCTTGTTTTTACTGTATCTAGTTCACGTTGCTGATCTTAGCTGTAATTCATTTTTTGTAACATAATAAATTATGTGCAATGGTTGTATTCTGTGATAATTTTTTCTAGCAATGGCTGTCCCTGTGTGTGTTTGTGTGTGTCTGTTTGTGTGTGTGGGCGAAAGAGAGAGAGGGAGTGTGTGTGTGTGATGTGTGAGTATGTGTCTGTGTTTGTACGTGTACGTCTATGCGTGTGCGTGCGTGTGTGTGTGCGTGTGCGCGCGCGTCCTTGTGTTTGTGTTTGTGTGTATGTGTGTGTTTGAGAGTGTGTGTTTTGAAGATTGTTTATATTAATTAATTAATTTATTTTTTAATCACTTTTATATAGCGCTTTTTTCCAGCTCAAGAGCTGCTCAAGGCGTTGGCTGACACAGAATCTAACTTAAGCCGTCCGAGGCGCCCACTTGCAGTCTTTGGGAGCATAGTCTGATGCCAAGACAACTGAGTACTATCCTGGGCGACTGTCGCGAGAGGTTAGTTCAACCCCGGTACTAAGGCAAGCCTCCAACGGTCAGTCTGCTTTGACTTATGTAAGTTAAGTCGCTGACTAGCAGACGACCGAAGTTAGGTTGTTCTCAGCATGGGTAGGCTACAGTTTCACTAAGATAAGCTGTGACCTCATCCAGCTGACCAATCACCCGCAACCCCCACTAGGTGTCGTTACTATTCTCGTAGTCTCGCACGATAGCAGACCCCAGCTGGAGGATACTTAGTCTTTGCCTGAACAGCACGGTAGAAGGATGCACGTTGTAAAATCTCTCTCAGAAAGACTAAAGCAGGTGACGGGTGAAAATCATTCATCGCAGTATAGCCAGAGCCTGACATTGTCAAGAAGGTAAATGATCAATCGTTTGTTTCATCGCGATTTATTGATATTATTGCTGTATTATGTTTGTGAAGTTTTGCCATGTTTTAGAATTGTGATTGTTAGTAAAATGTTCCTGACCACATGGCGTACACGCGACCGGTTTCGGCACCACAAGGTAGCCTACACTGTCCAATCGTTGTTTCTCTTATGTGTATATTGTTAATTGCTTCTCCATGTGTTTAGTTTCGCCATGATGTAAGTATATGTATAGGAATTATGTTTGAGATTCCAGTGGACCACGGACTTAGAAGAATTGGTCGTCCCTTATTTGTATAAGTGGATGCGATCTCACTGAGAGCTGTTTCTGCCAATAGTGAGACGCTCTGCACAACCTTTGTAAACAAGGCGTTGCAGAAATTCGTCTCATATTTTGCAGACGAGCAGGCATCTTGGTCCACGGCAGGGAAAAAATCTTACAGAGAGGCAATCCTGACACGTGTCCTGCAACCTTGAGCAGCGAGAGCATTGTGCTCCACTAGCTCAATAGTCAACTACCAAGAAGAAGAGACAACAACACCGCACATCGCCGATAAAAGCTAAGTTCTCCGAAACCGTGCACACACACTAGTCTGCAATAGTCTACTCGTCCAGAAAAACGAATAATAGGACAGAAAGAACTCATAGCCCAATGATAAGACAGTAACAAATACAAACAGACAGTAGCTGCATAGACCCATCAAGGAGCGAACTACTCGAAGTGAAATTTGGACATTTCAGTTAGTGTAGAGATTAGAAGACTTTGTATAGAGTAGAGAAAATAAATGTGTGATATTTAATGTTAACAAGTGGCTGGACTACTTGTGTTTCATAGCTGTGCAAGAGCTATTGTGTCAGTGAATCTTTACCATTTTCTCCCTATCTCTGTAACCCTATCCGCACACAGACCAAGCTAAACTTATAAATGTATTAAGATTAGTCATAGGGTGATTACACTAACCGATCTCCGCCGACGATAGACGAGTGGGTAATAGCCTTCCATTGTGCAGAGCCCAGCAACAATAGACCCACCGTCACATCCTAATTGACGAGCCTTGCCAGGATCTGTGTAATAGGATAGGAAAAATAATAGTGGTAGATTATAGATTAGACTAGTAGTAAGTGTAGCAAGGAGACAGTGTTGGTGTACCATTCTTTTGTTAAAAACATTTTTTGCTTCAATTATTTTTGTGCTTGTATGCTGCATGGTTCTTTTGCAGGTTTACTTTAGTAACTATTGTATGCCATTTGACTTCTTGTTTTATTCTATTATTGATTACGAATTTTGTTGTATTTGCATTATTTTTTTTATTGATTTGCCATATTGCTAGTGTTTTTGTAGTCCACGTGAGTCAGAGTTTGATCATAGATACTTTTGACAATGTCAGACCCAGTAGCCTGGACATTGCGCTTCAAGGAACTAGGAGAAGCATTACACTTAGCAGGAGCGGATTTAATTGCGTAGATCAATGAAGAAGTAGAGAAGGAGGAAGCTAAGGCAGAGAGGGCAGCAGAGAGAGAACAGAAGAAGCTAAAAGCGGCAGAGAAAGCAGCAGAGAGAGAAGCATAGAGAGAACAGAAGAAAATATAAGCAGAGAAAGAAGCAGAAGTTAGGTGAATAGAAGCAGAGAAAGAAGCAGAAGTTTGGCGAATAGAAGCAGCAGAGAGAAGCAGAGAGAGAACAGAAGAAAATAGCAGCAGAGAGAGAAGCAGAAGTTATAAAGTGATTACACTAGCCGATCCGCGCCGACGATAGACGAGTGGGTAATAGCCTTCCATTGTGCAGATCCCAGCAACAATAGACCCACCGTCACAGCGACCGGGGATGAGGAGTGCATGCTGGGTGTATTTGTATAGCCTGCGCTCACCCGTTTATAGGACAGGGTCTTTAAAGTCCAAGCGATGGAATGCGTGCGTGCACATATTAGACCTCGGTTTATACTCTCATCCGAAGGAGTAACTTTACTGTGTATTACTACGAGCGTTTCTTTATGTAAATTAAAGGTGTTTTTAGTTTTACACAGGGTGGGGAACTCTCCTCGGATCCGCTGATTTCAGAGGAAATCGGCAGCCATTTCAGAGGGAAAAAAAAGAGTTCAGAGGAAAAAAAATTTTATTGTCATAAAACACAAGTGTGTGTGTGTGCTCCTATGTTTGTTCAAGCTTTTTCTAATAATTATTACTTTTCTTTCATATTTGGTTGGTTCAGTTCACTATACATTTACTGCACTGTTACTATGCCACTCTAGGTATGGCTTAAAAACGTGCACATTTTACAGGGGGCTTTGCCCCCCTGGACTCCCTACAAGGGCCATGCCCCTTTACCCCGCCGGGGCCTAGGCGGCCCCTGGACCCCGGCCTTTTCAGAGTTTTTCTCAATGAGTTGTTCCCCACCCTGTTTTACACTATTTTATTGTAATCTGTGTTCACACTACGGTTTAATTGCTCTTTGCGATAATAAAGTTTTTGTATTCCTATTCAAGGCCATAGCTATCAAAATACAGCATGGAATAAAAACAGGCGCGTTAAAGTCAGTGTCAAACCCACGTCAGTCGTCAGACCTCACTCTAAAAAGTATTCCTAGTGAAAAAAGCAAAGGATTTCTGATCGTTTACGTCCCAACCAGTTCATCCAGAGAGTTACTTAGTAACCCTTTCGGTGCGGCTGATGCTATGCTGCACCAAAGATAGATACGATGCTTAATCCTCATCAAACTCGAATCAGAAACATGAAAGTTGTAACTGTCTGATTCACCAACATAGTACATAACCTTGCCTTAATGCAGAAGCCCTAACTAGATTGCTGCACTTGATATTCTGCTGCAGCCAGTAGTGCCCGTAGGGCTACTACTAAATTAATGTATTTATGTTTGGCTCACATGAACATGGCGCATTTTGTGCGTGAGTGTGTGTGTGTGTGTGTGGTGTGCGTGGGTGTGTGGTGTGTGGGTGTGTGTTGTGTGTGTGTTTGTGTGTATGCGAGTGATGCGGAAACCCGAAGGATGAAAATTTTCTTACCGTGAATAACCGTAATTATTTTTTTATACCTTTTTAAAAACAAATATTTTTGTTATTGTAGGCTTATACTTATCTACTTGTATCTCAGGTTTGATTGCATGTGAGTTTAGTGCGACACAAATGGCTGTATGTAATTCCTATTATGCTAATATTGGTAATATAGGTCCATTGATTTGCATTGAATTGAATAAACTAATTATATGTACCCTTGCTTTGTGGCACATGTAATTTTGCGATTCATTGTGCTGTATCACAAAGCAGCACCACCATGAAGCAACTCTTAAGTTCTGTCTGAATGATGGGCACAGAAAGGGTTAGGTCAGCAGACTCCCGGTTTGTGGTTTTAATAGCCTGTTTTACATTAAGTAGTCAGCGAATGCTGGAATCATTATGGAGATTGAACAAGCCTTGCTTTCCAGTGCGTTGACTTTTCCGCATTCGCATTCGTTATTTCCTGCTTCTCATTACTACGTCGACATCGAAGATTCCAGCGACAGACAGCAAGCTGGTTTAGTGGGATTTTATTGGAAGCTGAGTGTGTGTTTTGTGTGTGTGCGTGAGTGTGTGCGCATGTGTTTGTTTGTTTGTGTGTGTGAGAGAGAGATTATGTGTATGTGTGTGTGTGTAAAGGCGCGCGCGTGTGTGTGTGTGTCTGTTTGTCTGTCGGTGTGCGCGCACGCGCGATTGAGTGTATTTTCATACGTGCAAGTTTAGAAATAAAGTCATTAAATTTAATGTAATCACTTTGATGCATTCAGCCACGCTTGACTTGTTCTTTAAATTAGAGTCGACAAGCGAATCAACTGATCCGTTTTATATTTCTAGTTTTCAGTTCTCCTGCCTGTTGCGGTTAGTTAGATTTGCACGCTAAAGGTCAAGGACTCGAGGACCATCAGCAGGATCATTGGCGGCATGTCATCAAATAAAAAGTAGGAAATGAAAGGTTGGGAAGAGGAAAGGCCTCTTTAAGGTCCAAAGTAATAGTAATAATATCTCTGTGCTCAGGACCCTTTATGGTCCAAAGTAATAGTAATAATCTCTCTGTGCTCAGGCCCCTTTAAGGTCCAAAGTAATAGTAATAATATCTCTGTGCTCAGGCCCCTTTAAGGTCCAAAGTAATAGTAATAATCTCTCTGTGCTCAGGCCCCTTTAAGGTCCAAAGTAATAGTAATAATATCTCTGTGCTCAGGCCCCTTTAAGGTCCAAAGTAATAGTAATAATCTCTCTGTGCTCAGGCCCCTTTAAGGTCCAAAGTAATAGTAATAATCTCTCTGTGCCCAAGCCCCTTTAAGGTCCAAAGTAATAGTAATAATCTCTCTGTGCTCAGGCCCCTTTAAGGTCCAAAGTAATTGTAATAATCTCTCTGTGCCCAGGCTATATAGGAAAGAGTTGATGTTGTTGTTTTGTTGTTTTCTGCCTTTGTTGAAAATAATGGGATAAGTTCAAAGAACGGATTCACCTGTGCGTGTATTCTAAGGTAGATATAAGCCATTTACTGCTGTAGCAAACGACCTTTATAACGGACACGACCTATAGATTCCTATCCTATCCTAACCCGTAACTTAGAGGTCGTAGGGGCACAACAGATGATCGTTTAACCAGCATACTCCATCTTTCCCTGTCCTCAGCAACCCTGATTGTTTCGCTCAGTGTCAAACCAGTTAATTCTCGAATGTTGTCCTCCCACCCCTTTTTGTGCCTTGCAGGATGGTCTTTGCAAGACCTGATGATCTGGTGACGTGGCCATACCGTCGGAGTTTACGTTTCTTCACCACTGTGAGCAGGACATCGTGTTGTCCAATGGATTGTGTGATGGTCTTTCGGACTTTGTCGTTGGTGATGTGTTGGTTATAGGAAATGCCCAGAAGTCTTCTGTAGCACCTCATCTCCATGCTTTGTATTCTTCGTTGTAGATCTGCTGTGAGGGTCCATGTTTCGCAAGCATATTATAGGAAGATGGAGATGACAAGGGAGCGCAGCAGTCTTACATTGGAATTGATGGATTGGCTGGAGAGGAACAAGGACTTAAACAGCTGGTACAGAGGCTTGACACCAACTCCAGAGCCTATGGAATGGAAATAAGTGCAGAGAAGACTAAAATGATGACCAACAACACCATTGGCATCAACACGGACATCAAAGTCCAAGGACAATCCCTCAACACAGGGCATAGCTTCAAATATTTAGGAGCCATTGTATCAGGCAAGGGGTCCCGACAGGAAGTCCTCTCCAGGATCGCACAAACAACTGCTGCCCTGGCGAGGTTGAAGCCAATTTGGAAAGACAGGACCATCAGTCTACATTCCAAGGTATTCCTATAGATTCAAAATTTGCAAATTTTAGATCCCATAAAATGTACGAAAGTATTTAGGGCAGCGTGTTGTATATTTTCCCCCTCCCTTCTCCCCTCTCCCCTCCACCCCCTCGCAAATTTGCTATATAAACCTCAGACTCACGTTAATGACGTCCTATCCATTATTATTAGCTAAGTTAGCATTATTAAGAGTTGGCCATTTCCCTACTTGCCTCCTCACTAGCTAAGTAGCTTGTATTGTTAGGAGTCTTGCTGGCGACCAATCTTGGCTACATGTAGTACTGCTAGAATGATGAACAGGAAGTGATGATGGTTGTAGTGGCTGTAGGTTATTGATCTTAGCCGTCTACCGTGTTGATGACTAAAACAGTCCCTGCCTGATGTTTACATGTTGAGCAATCAAGTATAGACTGGAGCGAGTAGCATGAGAGAAGGAAGTTAGGACTAGGAATTAGATGTCTTGTGTAGGTAAAGTTGTTGTTGTTGTTGTTGTTGCTGCTGCTACTCTTCATCTTCTTCTTCTTGTTTTAGGAACCTGGAAAACCCTTCCTTAAATAACAAATATTTTTGGTTTCTTATTGCAGTCACTTCAGCCTAAAATATGGCAATCCTTACAGTATACACCTGCCTTTGTGGTTTATTAAAATAGACTTTGGCAAGACAACTAAGGAAATGACACATAAAAAAATATGTTTTTGGTTTTGGTTTACGGAAAACTTACAAAAAGGCTTGTCCTTTGATTGAGAAGATTGTGCCAGTCCAATATAATTGTTAAAAGGTCAAACTGCTATGGCACAACAGTAAAAAGCGTAACAGTGGGTGTGTTTTTTTCTTCATAATTGTGTGTTTTCATATGTATGAGTGTGGGGGATTGCGGCTATAGGAAAGGAGGAGAGGGAGGAGGTTGGAGTATGGGGGGTTGTGAGGGCGGAGGGGAGAGAGAAGGGTGAAAGCGCGGGGGTGGCTATTGTGTTTTGCGATGCGTGGGAAGAAAAGAATAAAAAAAAAACATTCAAGAATAAGATAATTTTAGAGGAAAATGTATTCAAGGAACAACCAACCAACCTGATCACGTTCAAAAAAAGAATCCGGCAAACGTGCTTTTGTCGTGGTGCCTACACAAACACGTTAAGGAAATTACAAAGAGTTAAAGTTATTGCTGATTCTTGTGATACCAACAGCTTTTTTTTAGTCCAGTATAGAAGATACGGTTCGAGTGTTAGCTCACACACACTCGTTGAAGAATGACATATCACGATTGTGGACCCGTACGATAGGTTTTGGGTTTCTATGATGCAGGTCTAAAATGGCTTCCACCAGTTGATCTTCTACATCGCACCAGTTGGTAGGTTATTTTTAGTTTTGGGTTAACAACTTGCACAAGCATGTCCCAAAGCATAATTGGTGTAGTAATTTATACTACGGAACCCGAAGACCCTGGCATCTGTTCTGCAGTCATTATCAGTTTCTGGGGAAGACACATGCACATGTACACGATTACGAAAGGGCATAAGTTACAAAACAAAAGGGAAATAACCGTCTCGCATGCTTTAATACCTTCCCTTTGCACTCGCATGACTGGGGGGTCAATAGTTCTTCGCGCTCAACGTCCTTTAATTCGTTCACATCTCTTAACCTTATCTGCGCCATGCTGCGGAGTGCTTGTATCCCGAATTTTTCACTTGACTGTGAACATTTTCCTTTCGCTTATTGCAGTGTAGTGTGGGTCGATAAAGCCCCGGTGTTGAATGTGCTGCAGAGTCCCGCAGTACTGCTGAAATGCACAATACAATACAATACAATACAATACAATACAATACAATACAATACAATACAACACAATACAATACAACACAATAGAAGGCCATACAATGCAATACAATGCAACCCATCTTTATTGTCAGATGTAAGCAATAAAAGCACACGAGAAATGATACAAGTGCAAACAAAGTGCATTGGAAGAAAGGAAGTAGAAAAAAAACTTCACACATCAACACACACACGCGCGCGCGCACAAGCACACACACATCCCCCATAAACACACGCAGCATACAAACAAGCAAAGGCAGGTTTGCAGGACAAGAAGCAGGAAGCAAAATCACCGTAGCACAATTTGAGGATGCACCAGCCACGCCACTGCTCCATTTGCATAATGTCGCTCAACGAAAACGAGACTGCACGTGCACGACACGCCTCTCATTAGGGGAGATTACCCAAAATCTGTTTCACTCATCCTCCCTAAATGGGATCCAATAGTTTATGAAAATATCATCTGTTTTGAACGAAGGTTATACGCATTGCATCTCTCTAGCTGTGTTTCGTCTGCTTCGATTATCCTTCCTTATTGGCAGTCTAATACTTTTTTTTTATTTACAAAAAGACCATCTGCTGCACTGATGCTAACTAGCATGCGTCTATCTGGCTGTGTCGGCTTGATAATTTTGGGTGATTTGCTGTCTGTTGTTTCATTGTGCGCAGTAGCGCAAAGGTAGTCGCTTGGCAGTTGACTGGCACAGTCTGTTTCGGAGCCCGACCAGCAGCAAGGTCCGTGGCTCTAACTGAGAATAAATTCTGCCATGTATGAACTAAGACAATAAGAAAGCTGGTACTAAAGCTATAGGAAAAAAACCCCATCATAACAACATTGATCACAACGCGATTTAAACTGAGATAACTGTTATTGTCTATGACAATAGGACTCCTCCATGCATCACGCCTCAGAGGTCTGCCAGGTTAAAGCATGGAGGAAGGCGAGGGTGTTTTCACTGCTTTTTCACGGCCTTTTCAGGAACATCCATTTAAATTAAACATTACAAGAGCAAAGAGTAATCTTTGACCTTATTAAAATTGTACCCGTGTTGTTGTTGTTGCTTTTCTACTTCTTCTTGTTCCTCCTCCTCCTCTTCCTCCTCCTCCTCCTCATCATCATTATCATCATCATCATCATCATCATCATCATCATCATCATCATCATCATCATCATCATTGCTTTTCTACTTCTTCTTCTTCCTCCTCCTCCTCTTCCTCCTCCTCCTCCTCCTCCTCCTCATCATCATCATCATCATCATCACAGCGAGTTATTTCAAAGCTGATCGGGCTTATGTCGTTTAATGTTGCTGCAGTGTTTGGCTGTGCTGTCTGTTCGGCCCTTTGAAGGGAAGGATATTAGATGGGTTTGATACAGAAAACAGCTTCAGATGGAATGTCTTTGAGTTCGAGTCTGTTAGGACAGCAAGATAGTTTTTCCCCCAATTCTTCCCCCCCCCTCCCTGTCCTATTCACGTCATTATCATCATCATCATCATCATCATCATCATCATCATCATCATCATCATCATCATCATCATCATCATCATCATCATCATCATCATCATCATCATCAGGTTATTGTTATTGTCGTCGTCGTCTTTGTTGTAGTAGTAGTAGTAGTAGTAGTAGTTGTTGTTGTTCTTCTTCTTCTTCTTTTCTATGTCTGTCTGCCTACCTCTGTCTGTGTGTCCCTGTCTTTGTGTCTCTCTCTCTGTCTCTCCTCTCTCTGTCTCTGTTTCTGTCTCTGTTTCTGTCTCTGTCTGTCTGTCTCTCTCTGTCTCTCTCTGTCTCTCTCTCTCTCTCTCTCTCTCTCTCTCTCTCTCTCTCTCTCTCTCTCTCTTGTCCCACATCCACGGCATCGTGGTACAGCGTTCGCCTGGCACACATAGGTTCGAATCCCGTGGTGGGCAGGACTGTCCATCTTAGCAGTGTGAGTACTCTTGTAGTACAATTTTGAGTTAGGTCCCCATCCCTTCTTTCCTACGATGGCTACCCCTGTCTAGTCTGCCATATTGCCTGACCTAAAGCAATAATCATGTAATGTAATGTAATATTGCCTATGGTTGGCCAATAGCCCTCCACCCTTATGTGCGTAAAAGCGCCACCCTGTTCCTGTTGCGAGCCCACGATTACACCGCGGCCTTCATCCACGCCATTCTGCATCTTCAGCTATACCATTCTTCGAATCTTCTTTACCCTCATCGATATCACTCCTACTGCCTGCAATTAACCAAATCCCATATATGCGAAAGTGTCCGGGGACGGTAATCTAACGAACGAACGAACGAGCCTATGGTTGTTAGATGTAGACGTCAAACTTCGAAGTCCTTCAATTAATTCTCTTTCTCTCCCTGTCCCCATCCCTCTCTCTGTCTGTCTTTTTTCTCTGTCTCTCGGTTTCTGTCTGTTTGTATGTGTCTGTATATGCCTACTAGATTTTATGTACCCCTTACTGCAATAAGGTAGTCCAGTAGCGCAGTGATCTGGGAACAAGCTAGATAATGTTTCTTGAAGCAACGTCGGGACCGGATAGCACATGGATGGGTCACCATGCTTGGAGTAAAAACCATCGAACGACAAAAAAAAAAAAATGAAACGAGCACCCAACACACCCCAGTCAACCCAACTGTGAATGGGTGCTGGCTCTGTTTAGAACCGGAGAAGGCAAAGCAGCGGCGAGGGAGAGGAGATGGGCACCGCCATAATTAAGCTGGCCCAGTATAAAGAGAGGTCTCGAACGCCTCCCTCTACAACGACCGAAAAGGTTACGAGCACACCTTTACCCTTTAAAACAAAAACCGTAATAGGCCTACTTGTTAAAGTTAAATGCACCTTTCTGTCGCTTTGTTTTTTCCCTCCAAAGTTGCAGACATGACGACACACACGTTAAGGAGGAGAGTTTACAGAACTGAAAGATCGTTTAGTAAACGATCCACCATCTTCAAAGGACTACCATCCAAGCACACGACTTCATTTTAGACGTTAAGGCGAATTTTAGAGATATTTTGAGGTTCGGGTCGCTGTTTCCGATCCACGTCATTACAAAACCAGGCAACTGCGATGTTTTGTTGTTGTTGTTGTTGTTGTTGTTGTTGTTGTTGTTGTTGTTGTTGTTGTTGTTGTGTGAGCGTATAGTTTTAAAAAAACTAAAAGTACATGTGTTGTGTTGTGTAGCAATGAGTTTGCTTAGTTTGCGTCCTATTACGTTGTATTGTGTGGTCGTAGGTGGGAAAAGAGGGAAAGGAGGGCGCGTGCCTGTGTGTGTTTGCGTTGATATAGGTGTGCACATTCGTTTATATTCTTGGCACTGATGATGCATATCCTTTTGTTTGGGCTTCTTATATAATCAAGTTTCATGTTACTTTTTTTTTCTTCTTCCCCCCCCCCCCCCCCCCCCCCCTTCGTTCTTTCTTTTCTCTATCCCTTTCATTATATTCTTTCTATTTTCCTTCTTTACAGATAGACTACTTTAGACTGTATAAAAACATTTCCGTTTCTCACTTTGCAAGTCTTTTGATTCCAACAACACTCCTCCTGCTCTGCATTCCTCTTCACTCCACTCCCTTATTTTATCCTCCTCCAGCCTTCCGTAGACCTAGCTCTCTGTCTCCCTCTATCCTCTTTGTCGTCTGTTTTTCATTTCAACCCTCTTCCTCCGTGTCTTCTGTATCTCTTTTATCTGCTAATGGCGGCCGCACGCCTTTTTACGCTTTGATCGCCATTACGATGATGGCGTCACTTCCTGTCTTACTTCCGGTCTCCACTTGGAGTTCCATTTCCGTTGACCTGACACATCGAAAATCCCACTGTCTTGAAGTTTTTGCATTCAAATTGGAGAGATCATTTTAGTTTGGTATTGGTACAGAGAAAGAGGGAGGTATTGTCTGAGAGAGAGAGAGAGAGAGAGAGAGAGAGAGAGAGAGAGAGAGAGAGAGAGAGAGAGAGAGAGAGAGAGAGAGAGAAATACACACTTACAGGGATAGCAGCCAGAGAGAGAAAGAGACAGAGAGATGCAGATAAACACACGCAAAGTGACAAAGACAGCCGGAGAGAGAGACAAAGAGAGAGAGAGAGAGAGAGAGAGAGAGAGAGAGAGAGAGAGAGAGAGAGAGAGAGAGAGAGAGAGAGACAGACAGATAAGAGACAGAGAGTACGTTAAATTCGTTTGAAAGTTTTGAAATTGGAACGAAGTTTTGTCCCCTTAAAATTCTAGGTAGCTTCTCTTAGCTTTTCTTGAATCTATTCACAACTTTCCGGCACCTCTCATAAAAACTCGTGGGTATCGCCATTATAAATTAAAACGAGGTTACTATGAAACCAAGTTCCGGTTTGGCTTGTTTTGCTTTTATCAAAGCTTGATGCGTGACTTTTAACTATGGCAAATTGCCGAAAACGACGATTGTTAGAGCCAGAAAACGAGTGGGATAAGTATAAAAACGGTGGAGGAAGTACATGCTCAGTGAAAGAATGCAAAAAAACAATCGTAGAGGCCTGTATTTGTGGCGACTTCGGAGGTGCGTCGATCATCGACAGAAAGTGAAACAGGACCTGAAGACTCTTGTAGTTTTCCAAAGCTTCGCCGTCGCAACCTTCACAAAACACGAAGTAGTTGACTATGTTAGGTGAGCGTTGTGGCCAAGTGGGCTAAGGCGGGACTAACTTGCTGTCACGCCAGGGAGGAATAAAGGATTCTGACCACTCAGAGATAGTTAGATTTTATTTTCTGATTTCGTTGTTTATATTGATTTTCCTTCTTTCAGTCAGACAATATTTACGTTACACAACAATACATTACATCACCCATAACTCTACATACATATTTCATGCAACATCACATATTCCATCACTCATAACTCTACATACGTATTTCATGCAACATCATATGTACATAATTAATGCGAAAGTCATGCATCCACAAAAGTTTTTCAATTTAGAATGTTTATACTAATTGATGCCTCTCTTCCTTGCACTGACGACGATCACTGTTTTTCTCTTTGTACGAAAATGAAAGGTCCACGTCGATCGTCGTCTGCTATATCTATCATAATCGCTTCCATACCTTGATTGTTGATCATATTGTTTCTTGGTTTACACTAACTTGTCATCTCCACTTGCGCACTGTCGTCTCTGTCCTAGTCCTCACACTTTAGTCCTATATCGTCTGTTGATTTCACCTCTCACTCTCGAAACAGTCCATCTCTAGCATCCTCCATATTCCGTACTCGATGCGGAAGAACCCAGAAAAAAAACATCTGTTGAACATAATAAATAAAACCTTCCATCAGTAAGCGTCGTCTCGTTGCTAAGCTATTTCCGCCGGAAATCGATGTTCGAATCCATGGTAACGATAGCGGTCTCCGTAGATTGACGATCATCTCCGAATGCTTCCGAATTCGAATAAACGATAAAACTCAACAAATGGCATGCACCCGTATAACGATAATATATTTTCAACATAGCAACCATTCGTTCACGCGATCCAATCATACTCAAATCACTTGGCTCGACGAAACGTTCCACGATCACCAGACCCGCCCCTTGCGCCCGATTATCAGTTCGGTCCCGATCTGCCGACGCGCGCACGATTGTCAATGATTTCCGTACTGAGCCATTTCGCGAATTTATCTCATCTTTACAAATAAATAATCCTACCTACCCAAATGATGTGTGATATGAATTTAGACTATTCGTGCCACTGTGTCCAGATGCCCTTGTCGGTAACTGCCACAATCACAATGGTCACTGGTCGTCACTTCCCCCAGTAGACACGGTTTTCTCCATACTCCTCAGCTATGAGAGAGCTGCACATGAACTCTTCTCATAGCTTAGATATCTCTCCTCCGAAATATCTTTCCGCAGGCACCCTGCTGCTGAGTATGTTCCTCCAAGCCGCTGTCCACTCTCGAGATCAAAAATCTCCTCACGTTGTCTCAACGCTTTTGTTTACCACCACTCTGCTCATGCGCGACCCACGTCAATTTTCAGACTTCATGACATGCGCTCATATCGTCACTTTTTGACGCATACTCCATATCTTATTTCCGTCTGCATTGATTAGTAGGCCTACGTCGAGAGAATGCATAATGAAATGTGACACTTGCCTTGTCCACAAGTCAGAAACCCATGGCGCCTGACAGGTGTGGGTTCGAGCCAGCATCTGGGCGTTATGTTTTTTCGAATATTTTTCAAAAATTCACAAATGATGTTCGGTAGGTAGGGTTTAGGCGCGCCACTGGCGATAGAAATGGATAATAAACTGCAGCAAAAAAAAAAAAAAAAAAGTGAGGGTACGATACTGGTGGCCAGTGACACATGTTATTATTCTTGAATATTTGGAAATAACTCACTAAAACAAGCGGAGAAAGAAACCGGAAGTATGTTTCATAGAGGGGATTCCCGTTGATGCATAGGATAGCAGAAAAGTGTGAATAATTCTCTCCTCTGTTTCTATTTGACTCCTCATTTCCTTCGTGGCAACTGGTTGTCTAAGTGATCTTTGAGGGCGCGGTAGGCAGTGCGCAAGATGCATACAGAAAGTTCGCGTTTTGGTCAGTTCGTTCTTGATTTCGGCTAGCGTTTGGAGCAGGTCTTTGAGCTGGTAGGCCTAATAATGATAAGGAAATGACTTTACCATCCTTTCTCATGTTCTATCTGTCCAGATCTGTTGTTCCGTTTCTTTCTTTATTTCCCTATTTCTGTGTGTGTGTGTGTGTATGGGTGTGTGGGTGTGTGTGTGGGTGTGGGTGTGGGTGTGCGTGTGCGTGTGTGTGTGTGGGTGGGTGTGCGTGTGTGTTAGTGTGTAATATTAGGTCATTTAACGCCTTGAGGAGCTCTTTGAGCTGGTAAAGCGGATTATAAGAACAATTAATTTTAACTCTTACTACCCTGAGATACCCATCTTCAAACTAGATCTTGGTTGTCTACCGTAAAAAGGAAACCGCCATCGACCGGAAGAAGAAGACGAGTACCATCGACAAGATTGTGATTGCCTACAGGAAGAAAAAGATTTGCCTTGGACAATGACATCACTCGTGGACAACACCATTATATCAGAGGTGACAATAGTCGGAAAAGCGAGATGGTAAAATAATGATATAGTTCTGTCATTATCACTCCTTCTTGGCTTGTCATAGTATCGCTCCTTATTGATTACATTACATTACATGATTATTGCTTTGGGTCCAGCGGACTCTTCCGAGCCAAATCAGGACCAGACAAACCCTGGTCTGCATAAAAGATCTGCTGAAACAACCCTAGTGGTAAAACTGAAGGCACTCCACCAGCCGGTCACTTTACAATAAAGACATCCCACGCAGGGGACGCTGAGGCTATACCCTAATTTATCGAACCCCCGTTTACAAAAACAAATTAGAATACAAACATCATTATAAATTATCAACAAAACACATAAATATAAAATGCAATTTATTGCTAAATAATAACATCAAATGAAGCCCTAGTGACCACCTGACAGAAAGCGTCCAATATTCCCAAGCTGATCCAACAGACCTCACACACAAATAAGGAGTTTTGTCCAGGAAGAGTTTTTAAGAAAAAAGGTAGGTGACTGGTCTAGTGAAGAAGATAGTATAACAGATTGATAGAACAGAGCAGGAATGACAAAGAACAAATGAGAAAGACAGCAACAGTGGGAATTTAAAGCACTAAATTTCCAGAAAATGGGGGAACTATTTATACTGAAACCCCCGGCACCCCAACGGGGGTTCCTTATTGATATCGTGTTTACTAGAAACACTCATACAATATACCACGAGTATACTGTTATCAATACTTTTCTAGTAATAACCACATAAATAAAGAAAAATATGGTGGGGTGAGGGTTGCTATAGGGATTGGTGTTGTTTATTGTTATCATTCTTAGAGGGTTGGGTTTGGTGGGCGCTTTGATTAGAGAATATTATGATGGCGTACTAGCGTCAAAGCCTCATAATTACAATTATCATGGGATAATTACAAGTATCACGGGATAATTACAATTATCACTGAACAAATTACAAATATTTTCGCGTGATTCTGTTAAATTTTCAGTTTTGGCTCTTGGAATCCGCCTGGAAATGTGCCAATACCGAAAATTGTAATTATCACATAATACAATAATTACAAACTTCACTTGATAATTACCATTTTTACGTAAACACGCTTACTTCTGGCTAAGGCGGCTTTCTAGCGCCAAAAATGGTAATTAACACGAGTTCTGTGTAATTCACGGAGATAGGCGCTTTAGTAGCGCCAAAACCTACCGAACAGTTCCGTGGAGCACGACATATTTATAATTAGCACGTAACAATTGTAATTATAATGTGAATATTACAATTGTCGGTTTTGGCGCATTTCCAGAGCCAAAACTGAAAATTAAATATGATCACACAAAGATATTTGTAATTTTGAGTGATAGTTGTGATTATTTTATAATAATTGTATCTCACGACAATTGTTATTATTACCCAAAAATGGTAATTATCAGGTTTTGGCGCTAGGAAGGCATGGCAAATACTGATATTTATTAATTAACACTGTGGATAACCGGTAGCTCTGTAAATTACACAGATCACATGTTAATTTCAAGTATTTCGTGATACTGGTAACTCAGTTTTTTTGGCGCTAGTTGGCCGTCATCGAATGTTCTTGGTTACTGACATCATACAGCCAACTAGCCAGACAGAAAATGACGTTCTTAGGTTTAGAAAAACCGGCATGAGTTGGGTAGTAAGTAATTTGAAAGTTGGTACCTGTTTCACCCCCACCCTCAACCAAACACCCCCACACACATAAGCCCAACGTGGTGTATGCGTGTTAATCGGTGTCTCTCATATGTACAGTTATGACCGGACCGACACAAATGGAAAGTGGAACAGCGCCTAAGGAGTCATTCCGCCGATTAAAAATGTCCATTCCGGTGAGAAAGTTTTACAAGAATCGAAAAAGAGTCGCCCGTTCTCGAGTTAGGTGCTACTTATGCAATTCGACAACGCCGCACCCGAATTACATAAAAGTTAGGTTAGGTTTAGATAAGATTAGATAAGTACTTTGGAACGGTAATAGAGTAAGCGCTGGTTGCGCCTGCGCGGTCTTACATCTTGCCCTTGGGTTTTGTAACATTGATTAATTATTAAAAACATACAAATTAATGTTATAACATCATGGAACAATAACGATAAAACGAGGTCATATTAGAGAGTGGGGTGGGTTCACGTGAGGTGGAGTAGGTTAGGGTGGAGTGTTGGTCTTTTATGCTGACATTGACTATTATGTGTTTCAGACAATGTAACAGAGGTTGGTGAGAGCGAGAACATGTATTGCGAAGCGTAATAACACTTTATCTTTCATGTACATGCTGCGTTCTGCACCAACTGCAACAACTGTAACTGACATGCTACGTAGTTCTCACTGACATATAAGACCAATGATATGACGAGAGAGAGAGAGAGAGCGAGAGAGAGAGAGAGAGAGAGAGAGAGAGAGAGAGATGTTAATTGGTGGGTGGTGACAATATTTATACTGTTTTCCTTTCCTGGGTCTAACCGGGCATATGAATAGCTGTGAATAGGTTTTTGCTATCCTTTTTTTTATTTTTTGTCATTTTTTTGTACATAGTTGTAAATAGTTTTTACTTTTACTGTTCCGTTTTTTGGTGTATCGTAGCAAAAGCGATGTTTGATCGAGTGCATGTATTTTTATGTAATGACTATGTAAAGCGCGGTGAGTCTGGTCTTAGGCTGGAGTACCGCGCTATATAAAAATCCGTTATTATTATTATTATTATTATTATTATTATTATTATTATTATTATTATTATTATTATTATTATTATTATTATTATTATTTTGGTGGGTGAAACGGAACAGTGCTTACCCTCTTCCCAATGATATCGCTTGGAAAAGAAAGCTGGTATCTGAAGACGGTATGCATACTGTTTAGCCAAATTCCGTCGTTGTTGGCATGGAGGAAAATGCCGATATAAAGGCATCAACGTTTGGGCAATGAGCAGTCTCTCCTACAGGAACGCGTTAACCGATGCTCCCAAATGGATCATTATTCTGTGTTCAGGAAGCAAGCTTACTTCAAATGCGTTAAAAGGCCCCAAGTCCAAGGCGTTGTTTATTTTTGTCCAAAACGGGTTTAACATAAAATTCGCATTGCTATTACAGTGATAAAGTGGGCTTTCGTTATTACATTAGTATTACAATGATATTACAATTATTACAATGATATTACAATTATTACAATGATATTACAAATATTACAATAATATTATAATGATATTACAATTATTAAAATGATATTACAATGATATTACGAAGATATTACAATGATTACAATGATATTACGAAGATATTACAATTATTGCAATTATTACAATAATATTACAATGATATGACAATTATTACAATGATATGACAATTATTACAATGATATTACAATTATTACAATGAATTATTACAATGATATTACAATGATATTACAATTATTACAATGATGCTACAATGATATTACATTTATTACAATGATATTACAATGGTATTACACCCATTACAATGATATTAAAATTATTACAATGATATTACAATGATATTACAATGATATAACAATTATTACAATGATATTAAAATTATTACAATTATTATAATGATATTTCAATGCTATTGCAATGATATTACAATTATTACAATGATATTACAATTATTACAATGATATTACAATTATTACAATGATATTACAATTATAACATTGATATTACAATTACTACAATGAATGAACAATGAAGTTTAACGTCTACATCTATGATTGGCGATATGGCAGACGGGGATAACCATCCCTGGGAGAAAGGCGTTGAGACCTAAATCTACACTGAACCATCAGAGCAATCACACTGCTAAAGTGGACAGTGAAAATGGCCACTTTTTATCTTGCTCACCACGGGATTCGAACCAGGGATCATCGGCGTGCCAATGGAACGCTTTACAATGATATTACAATGACAACAATAATAAAGTGAGCTTTGGCTCAAACCAACCACTAAAGTTGGAATTTCCTATTTCGATCCTGACAGGTAGTGATTTCCCCTGTTTTAACGATACTTCGACACCATAGCCCTGTGACCTTTGACCCTATTTTTGAGTTACGAATACGTCTTTGGTGTCTGGGGTAGGATATGGTGTATTTGTATTAATAAGCCCAAAATCTACGGAGTTTATTCCGAAAAAAATTTACTTTCGAATGGGTTACATTTTGTTATAAGCTTATTGTTTTCAGTAGGGCAACATTCACTGTAAATTTTAAAAGGATCTGTCGAGGGGACGTTGTCAGAGTGGGTTCCTTTAAGCAACGATAGCAAGTTTACCGGAAAACCGTTACAAGTAACCTACCTTTTTAACAGTTATTGTCTGAGAAAAGATCTCGCACATCATTGGGAAAAAAACCCCACCACCTTAGAATGAAAGCGTGAGCCGGAATTTTTTTTTAGGGCTGTATTTCCAAGCGCGATGGGTTTCAGCAGTGACTACGTATAGCCAGTGTGTTTGAGACGTAATTACCCCCCAGCTCAGCCTAGCATTTATTCACAATGGATTCTGCCGACCTAGTTGTTTCCTTAGCCGCGCGCTTTCTCCCGCAGTTCTCAGCAGGTTTATTGTTCCCTTTCCTGTCTGTCACTTCCGGTGAACTTCCCGTCAGCCACTTCGACTATCCTTGCTATTTCCGGTTCCTCTCTCGAGACTTATTAGTACGTGCTACTAGGCGGAGCATGATTAGTTTTTTTTAAAATTTTGTTTGATACGCAGAGAGGGAGAAGGGTGCATAAGTAGAACCAAACTAGGACACTTTTTGTTGAATTTGATTTTCTGTTCCATCTAGTGCGAACTGATCGATTAGATTTGTTGCCAATATAATCTTACATGATTTTATACAAGAAATAGCTTTCTTGAAACATTTGTCACAATAGACACGATGAAATTCAGACTGCCGTGAGGCCGTATGATGACAATAAAAAGTAATTATTTTGTCCAAAATGGATATTTACATCCTCATGAAACGATTGAGACGCAACTCTAAAGTGAATTTTAAAACTTGGACCTACTTAGATAGTTGGGATCTAGACAAGTAAGTCATCAAAACCAAATCGGACACAAAGTAGACTAAATCATTTTGACATATTTGACTTTCGATTTATCCAAATTAGCGTCGCTCTATCAACAACACAAACAGACAAGGAAGGTAAGGATATCTCCGTGGTTCAGGGTGCAAGCCTTGTGTACGTAAACCTTCGGCGACGTGGGTTCGAATCCAGACTTCATCAAACTATATTGTGCATGCTGGCTAGTGGCCAGCGCTTTGAGATGCTCTCTGAGCTTATAAGTGCACTCTGTAAGAACGATCACATTTTTTAAAAGACAACAAAATTATTTTTTTTTACAAAAGTGGGCATGCTTTGTTTAGCCATCTGATGGCAGGTTTCTCAAGTACATCCAGTACACGCTTCGATTAACCTTAACGTTACAACAAGTTAAGAACCGGAATGTCTAGAGACTCGAAGCACATCACAGGCGCTTGTATCTAAACAAGCGAGCGCCTATGCCTGTGACGCGTCTCCCTTTGGTTATCTATAATACAACCGAAGGGAGACGTGTCACAGGCATGGGAGCTCGCGTGTCCAGATACAAGCGCCTGTGAAGCACAAGCCTGTAGGAAAATGGGATCCGACCTTTCCACTCTAGAGCCCATTCATTTAGAATTCCAGTCGCGTCGCTGTTAGTATGCAGTGGCACGCGCAAACCAAACTGATCGCAATACCTGGCCTTTTCTTGGCAGTACTGCCATTCTGTGCAGAATCGATGACAGGAGGATCCGATAGAGCAGAAGTAGGAGGAGGAGGAGGAGGAGGAGGAGAGAGTGATTGCTATGGTGAACTTCTTTGTCTTTTCTTGACCATACCATAATTTTGTAAAGGATCAACAGTCGACAATGGCAAATGAATCAGGGGAGGAAAGGAAGATATGAAAAGAAGAGGGAGGAAGAAGATTTTAAAAAAAAATGAGGACGGGAGGACATGACTGCACCGGGGCAATTCCTTGTCTTTTCTTGGCAGAACTGTAATAATTCCTTCAATAATCGATGACAGGAGGACCAGAGCTCAAGGAAGAAGAAAAGAGGGAGAAGAATATGAAGAAGAAGAAGAAGAAGAAGAAGAAGAAGAAGAAGAAGAAGAAGAAGAAGAACCACGAATATGAAGATAGAAGACATCGATTTATCTCAGGTATTGATAGTTGTGGTCGAAAGATCAAGAAATCAGAAGACTTAGCAGATTGGTTTCGTTGTAGGCAAAGGTCTCCACAACCCATTTGAACGAATTGGAATTAAACGCCTTAGCTTTCAATCGGTATAAAAAGAAAGAGATTTCTCTTATATAGCGCACTTACAAGCTCAGAGAGCTTCTCAAGGCGCTGGCCCGTAATATCCAGCAATCACAAAATAGTTTGCTGAAGTCAGGATTCGAACCCACGTCGCCCAAGACGCACTCACACAAGTCGTGCGCTCTGACCACTGAGCTATCCCTGCCGAAAAAGCGATGATCAGCGATGGCAACGATGAACGGGCGCATACGTGGCAATTTAAGTTCAGTGAATACCTTTGAGCATTAACGTTATCTGAGGCGGTAATGTCGCTGCATGAGGACAGATTGTGTACTTTGTGATCCTCAGTGTTGGAGGAGGGTCACAAACAAAACATTTCATTTACTGCTTTACTTCAAGAACAACTAATTTCAGAATATCAATTTAAAACTAACGTAAAGCAACGAATAAGAGACCAATTTGTACAGTCAATGCAGCAGTGTATATTACAATAACCTTTGTGTGTCAAGTACCTAATATTTAAAGATAATTTTTGTTTTGAAGATCACTTAATCCACTTGTCATTGTTGTTGAGAAGAAATGGTTGGTTGGTTGTTTTATTAACGTTTTCTTCATCCAAATAACCAAATAATAAGACGCGCACTCGCACGCACTCACGGACGTACACGCACGCATGCATATGAACACACACCACATTAAATTTAAATGCTAAAATAATAATACTAATATTTTAAAATCCCTAATAAAATAAACCGAGCTACTGGGCAATCAATTAAAGCTTTTGCTACCCTAACGCTTGCCTCAAAACTTATGTTCTCAATAGATATCATAGTTTGTAAATCAGTTGGCAAAAACGGACTGCATTCAAGTTGTGACGGTGGATCTATTGTTGCTGGGCTCTGCACAATGGAATGCTATTACCCACTCGTCTTTCGTATGCGGAGATCGGCTAGTTTAATCACCCTGTGATCACCCATCTTACTACATTTATATGTTTAGCCCGGTCTGTGTGCGGTGTCACGTGGGGTTTATGGGCTCTGCACAATGGACTTATGGAACCTCACGTTTATTCGGTGGGAACTGCTAGTTAGTCACCCTATGAATTACTTTAATAAATTTATTTGTTTAGCTCGTTCTGTGTTAAGGTTGGGGTACAGAGATAGATAGAAAAATGGTAAAAGATTACTGTCACACTAGCTTTCACACGGCTATGAATCATATGTAGTCCAGCCACTTGATAACAGTTAAAATCACACATTTATTTCTTCTACTCTATACAAGGTTTTCTAAGTACTAATCTACCTTAAACGTTAAATGTCACTGTGAATAATTCGATCGCTGATAGTCTATGCAGCTGTTATTTCTTCATCGGGCACTGGCTTCTAGATTTCATGAAGATTGGACTACTGTGGTCCGTTTTACTACAGTTCTGAAGAGTGGACTACTGTGGTCCTTTTTCTATCAGTTTAAGTGCACTGATTCCTGGGCACTTAACTTCTGGTTTGAAGGCCCTTTGATGAGGTAGCTTCTGGTACACGATGTGTCGTCGTGTAGTTGGGTCCCTTGCCACGCTGTGGGGTCTTGCAGGGGTTTTTCCAGGGTTGCTCTCTCAGACTTGTGCTGTAGAGGCTACACAGCCAACTCGCCGTTTCTGTGGAGTTGGGCGCACGGGATAGCTCGCCTGCTCGTCTGTAATATAAGAGACGAAATTCTGCACAACCCTGAATAATCGGTTTGTGCAGAGCGTCTCACTGAAAGCCAAAGTAGCCCTCAGTGATAGCTCCACATCTCTATACATAAGCGACGAACATTCTGCTACTTCCGGGGTCCACTGGAATCTCAACTCTAATTTTCTATACATACATAAATATCAAACGTGGCTAACTACACACATACAGAATTAATAATAATATAAACATTCAGTGGTACAGCCACTGGTCTGCAAACATACATATAAGTTCAACAACAGTGGTTCCGTACGGTATACAACATGGCGGCGCAACCGGTCGTGATTCGCCTCGTGGTCGGCTCTTCCACGTGGTACGGCAAATTCGGATTAATAATTCACATTCATGCATAGCAAATTCTACAAACATAATTTCAACAATAATATAAAGATATCACGATGAAACAGAAGTATGTTCATTTACCTGTTGACAAAGTCAGGCCTCGTGGTGACTTAATAGAATTCTAAGATTCTTAAGTCCTGCTTCCTGGTCTATGAGTGAAGATATTTCTCTGCCAGCTATGAAGCTGTTAACTCTTCCTCGTCTCACACACAACTGACTCAAGCTATGCTAGGGTTTGACCCATTCAGAACCGGCTCTAACCACTCTGCCTGAGCTCTGATTGGTTACGGCGGTCAGATTCAAGGCCCACAGTGCTGACGTCACTACGCTGTGTGGGCCAGGCTCGCAGTGTGTGGACCTCTGTGTGCTGTACTTAGCTGCTGTGTAATACTCTAACTTCTAAAGTTACAATGACTACACAAGGCTAAATAGTAAATAGGCAGAGTAAAACTAGTCATCTCGTCACATGCGGATAGGGTTAAAGAGATATTGAGAAAATGGTAAAAGATTCACTGACACACTAGCTCTCGCACGGCTATGAAACATAGGTAGTCCAGCCACTTGTTAACAGTAAATATCACACATTTATTTCTTCTACTCTATACATCAGTTTCTTAACACTACACTAACTTAAATGTCCAAATTCACTTCGAATAGTTCGCACCTTGATGGGTCTATGCTGCTATTGTTCTTGATATTTGCTACTGTCTCATCATTGGGCTATATGTTCTGGTTGGCTTACTGTTCGTTTTCAGGAGAGTGGACTACCGCACAGTCCTTCTAGATCAGTGTGTGTGCAATTCTTCTTGTGGACTTAGCTGATTCGTTGAGGTGTGGTGATGGTGTCTCCTCCTTTGGTGGTTGACTATTGGGCTATCGGAGCTCAGTGCTCGATGCTCCACTGCAGGCCGAATGTCAGGGTTGACTCCCAGTGGTCTATCTCCTGCATCGGACCAACAAGCCTGCTCGTCTTTTTAACTATGTCAGGCTGTGGCTATACTGCGATTAATGAATTTCACCCGTTGCCTGCATAGTCTGTTGCGAGATCTTTCAGAGCGTTCTCGTGTGAGAGTTAGGCACAGAATGACTCCCTAGTCTGGTGGTCAGCCAAAGCCCGCGAAATCTCGTGATACCTGAGCGCCTCCTAGCAGGGGTGGCTGGCAAAACGTCAGCGGGATTAGGTCACTGCCTACCTTATCTAGCCTACACATGCTTAGACCAAACCTTTAACTTCTGTCGCCTTCTAGGCAGCGACTTTAAGTTTACAAAGGCTACAGCAGAATGAACTATTTGAGGCGTGAAGTCTTAGTGCTTGGTCCAAAATAGCTTTCTCACTGATTCACGTCATGTCAAATTCCTTTTTCAGTAGATAAGATTGTACTTCTGGTCTTATTCTTAATTTCGTGATTTTTTCATACTTGTTGCATTGCCTATGATGCAATTAAAAAAACATTATGAATTATATATATTTTATTGTTGGAGTAAGCATAATGAATTGGAAAAGTGGACTGTTAACTATTGACATTACGTCTGTGAACAACGAAGGATTGTGCAATATTGTGTTGTAAACTGTAATTTTTTTTCTATCGTGTGCTTGGTTTTATTGAAAAGAACTAATGGAAATGTGCGCGTGATCTGAAATATATTTTTATGTAGCCATTCAGACTTGTTTCAAGTATTCCCCCCTCCCTCACTCCCCATGTTCCCCCCCCCCTTTTTTTTTCATTTTTATTGGTTATGAAATAACAGGACAAAGTTCTAAAGAAACTTTGTGGGAGGTCAATAGTTGATTTTTAAAAGTTGTATAGTAGTTTCACCATAGCCAAAGTATCTTGGCGGAAGAATTTAAAAATCCCATACAGGACATAAACAATATTTGAACAAAGATCTGCGTCCCACCAAACGGATCTTACTGTATGTACATTCCGCTATAGTGCTTCAAAATGCCCATCCATCGTTTGTCGATCAGAAAGTCTCCTCTCTGAAAATCCTTACCGGGAAGAGAGGGGACTATAAACTGATTAAATAAATAAATAAAATCCATCGTTTATACCGTAGTCTTTTCTATTGTGCCTTGTTCCCGAGAGGTTGGTTATAGCTCGGTCTGCTACCGTACTTGACCTGATGTTATTGGTATGATCGCATTATTCCGCTGTCCATCATGGTATGTTGACAAGAGGACGGCCCTTGCCTAGACTAGAGTCTTTTGTTGAAACTGGAGGGATACAAAGGATTCCATAAAACTAACATGACCCTGAACCAATAAAATAAAATGCATTAATATTCTTACATCGCATGCACTTGCCAACCCGAAGTGCTGCTTAAGACAGCTGGATCTAACTCACACGGTCCAGAGTGCAAATGACAGCATCGGGCGCACCAGAACTAGTTTGTTGGGAATGTGGCTGGAGTTACATTTCCTCTTGTGAGAGGTGTGCCGTGTAAAATTGTACCATATAATTATTATTAATTGACTTCACTTGATGTTTTAAGGATCGGTCACACCCGATTCTATCTCCCACCCGACGCACAATCTCTAGCACCAAGACTAGCCTCCACCCATCCTTGTTTAAGAATCGAATTCGGGTTGGTGGAGAGTGCGACGTGATGTCTGCGCTGTTGATGTGATTATGCATGAAATCATGGCCCGCTACGAGTAGGAACCAATCATATTGTCCCGTCAGATCCAAGGTGCCATCCCTATTGCCCCCTCCCCTACTACCATACCTCACCTCCCACTCCACCACCCCCACCATAACCACTCCTTCTCCGCGCTCCCTCACGTCTGGTGTTTTGGGCTAACATACCCCACAAGCCGCTAGTCTTCATTGACATCTTGAAATAAAGTTTACTTTTGCAAAATAAACGGCCAAAGTTACATTTCCCAACATTGCCAGATTATTTTCTCTTCTTTGTCTTATTGTTGTTATTGTTGTTGTTGTTGTTGTTTCTTCTTCTTCTTCTTCTTCTTCTTCTTCTTCTTCTTCTTCTTCTTCTTCTTCTTCTTCTTCTTCTTCTTCTTCTTCTTCTTTCGCACAGCAGTACTCACAATATTACTCTAAACATATTGTACTGTCTGCAGTTGGCCTGAATCTCCAAAATCTGCTCTTTCAGTAATTTCTCGTTTTCATTCGCCAAGTATTATTTCATAATATTCCTACCCAAAAAAACTTTTTCATAGAATCCTTTTTTTTATTATCTGCAAAACATCAATTTTATGAATGTATATATTATTATTATTATTATTATTATTATTATTATTATTATTATTATTATTATTATTATTATTATTATTATTATTATTATTATTGTAGACAATATGTTGTATTTTGATGACTCCTTTTAGCTGTCGTTGCAAATATATCACAGTCCTATGCGTCAACGATTTGCATATGACTATTCTTAATTTTGCTTTTTTAGTGAGTATAGAACTCCACAAAAATACGTTATCAGGAAATTTGATTCTACATGTTTTATTTTTGCAACGATATCCCGGTTTGCTAAAGAGTTCTTGTCTTAGAGAATGGTATTTCCCATGCGACAAAGATTTGCATAGAAGTGCGTTCTTGGCTTTGGACGAGGGCAAAAATCCACAATTATACTTGGTCAGAGACGTCCATATTTTATTGTCTGTAGCGTCCTGAATGGCTAAACCCGGTTGTCACTGTGGATTTGTTTGATTCGCGGTGTGGAGTATAAAGACATTCTCATGCGTCGAAAAATATTATTCATATGTCATCTGGTCGTCTGTCATTTAGTCGGACAGTCTAAAAATTAACAGTTAAACAATATTTAGAATAATTATTGTCCATGCTACTACAAGCCTCTTGCATTGCCAACTCCTATTGTATTTTGATGACCTCTTTGTTTTGTTGTTGGCACCGCGCTTTACAGATTTTATTGAAAGTCTTATTTCATACGTTTGAGGATGCTAGAAACTCAGTTTGACTGATACCCACAATCACACGACCATTATATAATATTAACGAGCTGTCTATAGTCTTTCCTATCCTATCCTATCCCGTAACTCGAAAGTCGTTGGGGCACCACAGATGATCGTTTAACCAGCGTATTCCATCTTTCTGTGTCCTCAGCAACCCTCATGGTTTCGCTCAGTGTCAAGCCAGTCCATTCTCGAATGTTGTCCTACCACCTCTTTTTCTGTCTCCCACTTCTTCTGCCTCCTTGCAGGATGGTCTTTGCAAAGCCTGATGCTCGGATGACGTGGCTATACCATCGGAGTTTCCATTTCTTTACTACCGTGAGCATGTCATCGTTTTGTCCAAGGCCAATCCCTCAAAAGGGTGCACAGCTTTAAATATTTAGGAACAATTGCATCGGACAATGGATCCCGACAGGAAGTCCTCTCCAGGATCGCACAAAAAACTGCTGCCCTGACAAGATTGAAGCCCGTTTGGAAAGACAGGACCATCAGTCTACATTCCAAGGTAAGGCTGCTGCGCTCATTTGTCTTCTCCATCTTTCTATACTCTTGTGAAACATGGACCGTCACAGCAGATCTACAAGGAAGAATACAAAGCATGGAGATGAGGTGCTGCAGAAGACTTCTAAGCATTTTCTATACCTAACACATCACCAAAGACGAAGTCCGTAAAGATCATCACACGTGCAATTGGACAACACGATGATGATGCCAACTATAGTCTTTGCTTTGTAATAAATCTTAGAGGACATCTTGGTTGGTCGTTTTGTTTTGTTTTGTTTACCGCGTATTATAATGATTGACAATACACTACAGATGTAAATTTAAGTAGTTGCACTTTGCTTGCAGTAATTAAGCTATGCAATGTTCACCCCGTCCCTTTCTCCTAACATATTAGTTAATTATTCTCTTATTTATTCATTTGTTTATTTCTGTATTGATGCGCCTGTGTATTGTATTTTATGCATTCGGTGATTTGGCTGTTGACTGTGGTAGTGGATGAATAGATGAATTATGTGCAGTTTCGATTACTATGTTCAAATGTTAATTTAAACAATGTTCACAATATTATTTGTGCCAATATATAGACTTGCTGTCCAGAGTTTTAAGCATTTGGCCTCGTTTTACCTTGAGAAAGAGTTTTAAAATAAACTCGAAAGCTAGGTTTTTATACGACGACTCGTGTAATTTTTATCTTCTCCTTTTGTGCCCTTGCTAATGTACAGTATAAAGGTGTACCCGTAGCCCATCGGTTGTTTGGGAGAAAGGCGTTTGGAACATCCCCATTTCTCTGGGCCAACTTAATGAGGGCGTTGCCCCATCTTCTCTTCTAAACAGAGTCAGGTAGGTTAGGTCCCCATTCACAGTCGGATTGACTGGGGTATGCGTAGTGTGGTTGCTTTATCTTTTGTGTCGTTCAGTGGTAGCATCCGTGCAAGAACTTACTGCACAACAGTTGGGCATGCTAGATACCCTCGCACTGCCCACCCCCCTCTCCCTCACCCGCTCCTCCAATTGTGCAATTTAAAAAAAATGTACCTCGTGTTCTCTGTGTGCCATGAATCGTCCATACTTATTGTCTTTGATGAACTATTTGGTTATCCGCTTGGGCTACTCCCATGCGCCAGCGATTTGCATAGAAGTGATGTGTCATTCCGTCAGACTGCTTCCTGGGAAATGTTATCGAATACCCCGAACATCCTCTTGTGTGCATGGCGTGGATGTAGGAGTGGGGAATGCTGGTGTTTGTTGGTCTCTGTAAGTCTCTGTCTGCCTGTCTGCCTGTCTGTGTGTCTCTTAGTCTCGCAATGGGTCTGACAAATGGCACATGTCGCTTTTTGGGGTGGGTGGGTGGGGGGTGGGGGGTGGGGGGTGGGGGGTGGGAGGTGGGGGAGGGGATTGGGTAGGGGGAGCGGGTGGGTGGGAGGAAGGGGGAAGGGGGTTTGCTATGAAAAAGGAAGTAGCCTACTCCTAATACTAAAAATTGACCATAGTTGGCAAAATCTAAAACCAAAATTCTGATTTAGAAAAAGTCCGTTCGCAAGCAAACAAATTTATTTTATTTTTGGACAAGGCACAGTGAAAGGATGTAGAAGAAGAGGGAGACCGAAAAAGATGTGGAAGGACAACATTCGAGAATGGACTGGTTTGACACTGAGCGAAACAATCGGGGTTGCTAAGGACATGGAAAGATGGAGTACGCTGGTTAAACGATCATCTGTGGTGCCCCTACGACCTTCGAGTTACGGGATAGGATAGGATAGGATTTTGATTCTGAGCAATGTCATGCTGAAAGAAGTTATGCAGAACTCCACGATAATCATACATCAAGATAAAAAGGTATTGATAATGTAATCCTAACCTATCCAGTAACTCTTAAGGTCGTTGGGGCACCACAGATGATCGTTTAACCAACGTACTCCATCTTTCTCTGTTCTCAGCAATCCTGATTGTTTTGCTCAGTGTCAAACCAGTCCATTCTCGAATGTTGTCCTCCCACCTCTTTTTTGGTCTTCCTCTTCTTCTACCTCCTTGCACTATGCCTTGCAGGATGGTCTTTGCAAGACCTGATGATCTGATAGGTCATCGTGTTGTCCAATGGCTTGTTTGATGGTCTGTCGGACTTCGTCGTTGGTGATGTGCTGGGTATAGGAAATGCCCAGAAGTCTTCTGTAGCCCCTCATCTCCATGCTTTGTATTCTTCGTTGTAGATCTGCTGTGAGGGTCCATGTTTCGCAAGCGTATAGGAAGATGGAGATCACAAGGGAGCGCAGCAGTCTTATCTTCGAACGTAGAATGACGGTCCTGTCTTTCCAAATGGGCTTCAACCTCGGTAGGGCAGCAGTTGTTTGTGCGATCCTGGAAAGGACTTCCTGTCGGGACCCAGTGTCTGATACAATGGCTCCTAAATATTTGAAGCTATGCACTGTGTTGAGGGATTGGCCTTGGACTTTGATGTCCGTGTTGATGCCATTGGTGTTGTTGGTCATCATTTTGGTCTGCTCTGCACTTATTTCGATTCCATAGGCTCTGGAGATGGTGTCAAGCCTCTGTACCAGCTGTTCAAGTTCTTGTACCTCTCCAGCCAATCCATCAATGTCATCCGCAAAACGAAGGTTGGAGATTGCTCTCCCCCCTATGCTGACTGTGCCTTCGTGGTCTGCTAGGGCATCTGACATGATGAGCTCTAGGAAGATGTTGAAGAGTGTTGGAGAGAATAGGCATTCCTGACGCACACCGATTGTTGTTCTGAACCAGTTTCAGAATCAAAATCAGAATCAAAATAATAAATCGGTGTTGTCCTCATAAAACAAAAGGACATGCTCTTCCGCAATGTCACCATAATGGTCGTCATATAATTCTTTCGCTTGAAGTGTATGATTTTGTAGAAAGGTCAATCGTATAAGCTTAAAGTTAGCATGCCTAGATAAGAAACAAAATAATAATAATAATTTAGCTATTTTTATCCTGGGAACTTTTTTAACGCTTTTTTAGCATTTTTTTGTTTTACAATCCTGTATGACATTGTTCAGGGTAAACGTTTAAAAACAAAAATTGTGGAAGAAGGTGGGGTGCAGAGAGGTGGATGTCGTCATCATCCATGCTGACAAAATTAGGTTTGCATTCTCTGTTAATGTTTGGGTGAGGGGTTTGGGAGTGATGAGGAGTGGGCAGGGACATGCTTTTTGACATTTATTGAGAAGAGAAAGTTCTCTTGCCCTCCCCTTGTTGCATGTAAAGTTACGCACACGTGAACTAGACTATTCAACGACCAAGCTGAATAGGAAATCTGATGATTAAGCTTACTGGTCCTGATTTGGCTCGGAAGAGTCCGCTGGGCCTAAAGCAATAACCATGTAATGATTAAGCTTACTAGTATTATTTTCTGAAATGATGAATGACGTTACTTGCTTGCCATTAACTCGTACCATAACAGATGGAGGGGAAATGTGCACAATTCATTTGGGCCAGGAACAAAAAGCTAGGACACATCGTACTTGTGGGTGTGTGTGTATGTGTGCGTGCGCGTGCGTGTGTGTATGCGTACGGGCATGCGTGTGTGTGTGTGTTTGTGTGGATGTGGGGGAAGAGGCTGTAGACTTGTATTGTTGTTCTGTCCATTCTCTTCTATAATTCTGTTTATTGTAAGCTTTCTCTGTGCACGTTTTATATTTATATACGAATGAATGAAATTGTATTAATTAAGCGAGTAAAGATTTCCACACAAAAAGCATGATCGCAGCGCTGGGGTAAAACATTAAACCAAAAACGGAAACTTTGTGTAAGGTGAGCTAAGATTACACAGCATGCATACACTCTCTCTCTACCTTTCTCTCTCTCCCTCTCTTATACACATACACACGCAGGTCACACCTCTCTTTCTCAACGTATTCAACAATACAAATAAATCCACTATACTCCATCAAAGAAAAAAAATAGGGGTTGGGGGATGACTTTAAATGATTTTTTTAAAGGCAGCAATAATAATACAACTTCTAACACACCAACTGTTTTAATGCATTCTACAAATTGTATCACTAGTCTATGTTACTCTTTCAACACACATGACACAACATGCTTTAGCACATAAAATAGAAAGTGCCCAACCCTTTATTTACCTCCTTCCTTCCCATTTTTGTCTCCCTGTCTATGTCTCTGTCTGTCTGTCTGTCTCCCTCCCTCCCTCTCTCTCTCTCTCTCTCTCTCTCTCTCTCTCTCTCTCTCTCTTTTTTTTTTTTTAGCTCGCTCTCATAGCTCCGACAATTACATTCTTCCTCCCCAGTCTCCCGTACAACTCATATCACAACCTGAACTTAATGCTAACAAAAATAGCAAGTATTTTTCAGCAGGAAAATTGTACAATGAGGGTATTTGCATTTTAAAAAAAGATTCGTCTTTAATCTGGCACGGAACGTCCTGACCTCTAAGTCCTTCTTAAGCTCTTCCGGGAAACCATTGTAGTACGAGGGAGCGGTGGACCAACATTTTCTCTGTCCATAGCGTTTAGATTTGACCTGCTGGGTTCGGGAACGCGAAGGAGAGTCCGAGAAGCTGACCTTAGGCTAAGCGAAGGAATGTACGCTCAATAAGCTGGGAGAGATACTCTGAGGCAACCCCCATGAGCCATCTTTGAGTTAGCGAAAGAACCTTATGTTGGATGAATGTTTGCACAGGAAACCAGTGTAGGTCAGCTAACACCGGTGTGATGTGATCATATTTTTTGTGTGTGTGAAAGAACTCTGGCGGCTGCATTTTGGATACAAATGATTTGCGTCTGTAGCAGTAGTCGATGCGGGACAGAATCAAGCGTAACCGCAACTAAAGAAGCTGTGGATTTGTTTATGTAAGGACGTATTTTACTCAAAGATCTGATGTGAAAATAGGAAGTCTTAAAAATGCGAGAGACGTGGTCTTCAAGTGACAGATTAGCATCGACGTAAACGCCAAGGGCCTTGACAACGTTAGAGAAATACATTTTGGCTGTGCACACAGACAAACCGTAAAATGGGACCTCAGCTCTCTTTGCACGTGGACCACAAAGCAAGACTTCAGTTTTCTCATCATTTAGTTTAAGCATGTTTGCATACATCCAGACTCTGACATCACCACAGCGCTTTCAACATTATCGCTTTTATAGCAGCATCTGGGTCCTTTGTAATGGCTGTATACATCTCCGTGTCATCAGCGAAGAAGTGATAGTCGACAGAAAAGCTCTCTGGTGTACAGGAAAAACAGGAGGGGCCCTTACACTGAAGCTCTGAAGAACTCCGCAGAGATGATTTATTATATATTGGATTAAGCTTGTCAATGTATCTGTTTTATTTCAAGAAGTGTCCCTCACTGCACTGCGCCACCCTCAACGAATTTTGAATTGCGACTATTAATTCAAAGAGTGTATTTACCCGACGTTCTCAAAGAAAACCCAGTTGAACATCGCGACGAATGTGGCAGGACATGTGGAGACCTACCAGTCTTATCTTCCTACAACTACACTAATTGCATTGTTTATTATTCACTCCCTGCCTAATTCTATTCTTATTAGTTCCCGAGCTGTAAACTATTGTTTTTGGCTTTGTCTGTCTGTCAGGCGTCCGGCGTCCTGAGGTGATGTTTGCTCACTTCTCTCTGAATCTAATAAACGAATTTCTTTTAAACTTGGTATTTAGTTAGGAAGTAGTGAATCCTACCAGATGGCAATATGTATGCATATCGGGGGACGTCATCATGGCGACGTCAGAATTTGTGGTGTTCTTTTCTCCCAAACTACCGGAGGGGTTTGATTCAAGTTTGATATGTGCTTAGATTTTACTTGTGCCTCCAAGTTTAAATCAAATTTATTAAAATCGAGTGATTTAATCATTGTGACTTCATATACAACAGACAATGCTAAACATTTTTTTAAAAACTTCCTGTTATATACAGATGCCTTGAGCCTTATGGTATACTGAGTGACATCTCCGTGTGGTGTCGTCATGGTGGGGTCATAAATTGTTTCTTCTAATCCAATTTCCTCCCAAACTACTGGAGGGATTTGGTTTAAGTTTAGTATAGACTTAGACTTTACCTATGCCTCCAAAGTAAAACCAAACTTATGCAAATCGAGTGAACTAATCATGAAGACGTCATCTTTAACTTAAAAAAAACACCAACAATTTCCTATAAACTCTGTATGCAATGATTGTATTCGTAGACTTCAAAAAAGGCGTTTGACCGAGTCTGGCATGCCGCTAATAATAATTGTTGGATACTGCAGCAGTTTTTGTTATTTAAACAAAAATATTAAAACAAGTGAACATTCCACTGTTGAACTGCTGCAGTATCCAACAATTATTACCATAGCACAAATTATTAGCCAGTCTCAAGTGAGCAAATTTTTGTGATTATTTTGTCTGATCCTTGGATGTGCTTTTTGCATTTTGCGTGTGATTGTGTGTATGCATGCGTGTATGGTCTAATATCACTAACTGTGAATAGACGTTAAATAAAATTATTGAATTGCATGCCGCTCTGTGGGCAACCATGAGAGTGTACAACATCAGCCCTAAAATTATTGAAGTAATAAAAGCCTGTATGAAAAGGCTACCAGTGCAGTCCTCCATAGCAGCGCCATCGCATACTGGTTCAGAACATCAATCGGTGTGCGTCAAGGATTCCTACTCTCTCCAACACTCTTCAACATCTTCCTAGAGCGCATCATTTCAGATGACCTTGCAGATCAAAAGGCACAGTCAGCATAGGGGATAGAGCAATCTCCAACCTTCGTTTTGCGGATGACATTGATGGATTGACTGGAGAGGAATAAGAATTTAAACTGCTAATACAGAGGCTTGACACCACTTCCACAGCCTATGGAATGGAAATAAGTGCAGAGAAGACCAAAATGATGACCAACAACACCAATGGCATCAACACCGACATCAAAGTCCAAGGCCAATCCCTCAACACAGTGCATAGCTTCAAATATTTGGGAGCCATTGTATCAGACAATGGATCACGACAGTAAGCTTCTCTCCAGGATCGCACAAACAACTGCTGCCCTGGCAAGGTTGAAGCCCATTTGGAAAGACAAGACCAGCAGTCTACATTCCAAGGTTAGGCTGCTGCGCTCCATTGTCATCTCCACCTTCCTATACGCTTGCGAAACATGGACCCTCACAGCAGATCTACAACGAAGAATACAAAGCATAGGGATGAGGTGCTACAGAAGACTTCTGGGCGTTTGATTGATTGATTGGGTAGATTAACGTCCCCGGACTTCTGGGCGTTTCCTATACCCAGCATATTACCAACAACGAAGTCCGACAGACCATCACACAAACCATTGGACAACACGATGACATGCTCACAGTGGTGAAGAAACGGAAACTCCGATGGTATAGCCACGTCACCGGAGTATCAGGCCTTGCAAAGACCATCCTGCAAGGCACAGTGCAAGGAGGTAGAAAAAGAGGGAGACCTAAAAAGAGGTGGGAGGACAACATTCGAGAATGGACTGGCTTGACACTAAGCGAAGCCATCAGGGTTGCTGAGGACAGAGACAGATGGAGTACGCTGGTTAAACGATCATGTGTGGTGCCGCAGCGACCTCCGAGGTACGGGATAGGATAGAATAGGATAGAATATGATGTAATAATAATGTACAGATGCGTTGAGCCTTCGTCAAACTTATGTATATCGAGTGACCTCATCGTGGTAACGTAATATTTTAATTTTCATTTAGTTATTAATTTGCGCACTTTCTCTAAAACTAATGGACGGATTTCTTTGAAACTTGGTATTTATTACAAAATAGTGAACCCTACCAGATGACAAGAACTTGTGCATTTCGGGTGACAACATTATGGTGACGTCATCATTTGTTGTGGGTTTTTTTTTCTAAACTTATTTTCTCCAAAACTACTGGAGGGATTTTCAGCTCAAGAGCTGCTGTAGGCAGTGGTCGATATAGAAACTAACCTCAAAGCGCCAGCGTGCATTCTTAAGCGCATCGTCTAACGCCTCTGCACCGGTTATGGTCCGGCAATTGTTATTTATTACTTCTTTTACAACCACAGTCGTTGTATACCAACATGCAACATCGTGCCTGCTGCACAAGCAGCAGCAGCAGCTGCAGTACCACCACCAGACGCAACAGCAATAACAATAACATCACGACTATCACTACCACCACCATCACAACCAACAACAACGACACCAACATCAAATCCATCACTACCACTACCGCCGCCACTACCACCATCACCTCAAATACAACAAAAAGCAATCGTATTGCTTATCGCAACACAACAGAACAGAAATATGGATTGCACCCATCAGCCTAATAAAACAATAAAATTGAAATATGAGATATATGTCGAATCACTGGCCCTTCCTCGTTTACATTTTGTTATGCCTTTTTCGTGAGAGAGAGCAGCAAAAGCTGTCAACACCTCTAGAGACAAAATTGTTATTAATTACTCTGTATTATTCTGCATTTCTTCTTGTTAGTGAGAAAATGTTTCCTTCTACACTAATCACTTCTTATTCCGCACTTTTCTTGCTTTCTCTGAGAAGAACGCGAATTTCGCCCTCACGAGTGATGAATATAATTATACAAAATCCCAAATTCCATCACAATCTAGCGACAAACCTTGGGGGCAAATTTCGGGTTGCCTTCTAAGGGCATTGTGGCGCCATCCAGGGTATGATTGAACAGGACGCAATGCTTTCAGGGTGCAGACCACCCAGTACTACACCCAACCACGGCCATAACCCCACAATCTTTCTGTTCTGTATTTTCTTCTTGCGTTTAGTGACAAATGTGCCTCACGCGACAGCCAGACACGTATGCTGCACGTTATCGACGAATAGTTCAGTAACGATACCATTGGGGACATAGTTGTCTGACAGATGAGGGATATCAGTGTGTTTGTGTGTGTGTGCGCGGGTATGTGTGTGTGTGTGCGCGCGCGCATGTGCATCGGTGTCGATTTGATAATAGATAATGCAGATAATACGCAATTGGGAATGGGCATAGTTGTCTGACAGTTGAGGGGTATCAGTGTGTTTGTTTGTGTGTGGGTGTGTGTGTGTGTGTGTGTGCGCGCGTATAGGTTTGGGTGCGTATATGTGTGTGTGAGTGTGCGTGCGTGCGCGCATGCGCATCTGTGTCGATTTCATAATAGATAATGCAGATAACACGCAATTGGGGATGGCAGCCTGATAGATGAGGTGTGTCAGTTAGAGTGCGTGTTGGGTGTATACGTGCGTGTATGCGTGTGTGTATGTGTGTGTGATATTTATGTCTCTGTCTTCATATTTAACTATGTGTGTGTGCTTTCGTGCGCGCGCGTGTTAGTATATATTCATGTGTGTGTATCGGATAGCGCAGTGGTTGGAGCACTCGCTACTGTGTCGCAAGTTAAGCGGTTCGCACTTGGATGGGTGACCGCAAAACGTGAAGCGACAAATAACAACGCCCCCAGTTGACTCAACTGTGACTGAGTACCTACTCTCTTAAGGGTGGGGAAGGTAAAGCAGCGAGGGAGAGAGATGGGCATCACCCTCATTACGCTGGCCCAAGATAAGTGTGATCCCCAACATCACGCTCCCCTATGGCCACAAGGCTATGGGACAACCTTTACCTTTTACCTTTTCCATGTGTGTGTGTGTGCGTGAGTGCGTGAGTGAGTGAAAGGGAGAGAGAGAGATAGAGACAGACAGAAAGACAGACAGACAGACAAAGAATATTTGATGTATGGCAGTTTTTCAGTGTCAATAGTCTGAGTCACAGGAGGCAGGAATGGAGAGCTGAAGCAGTTAGTGCCACAGACGAATAATCCAGAAATTATTGAATTGGAGATTGTTATTTGGTCTGACAGTTCTGGTGTGTGTGTGTGTGTGTGTGTGTGTGTGTGTGTGTGTGTGTGGGCTGTGTGTGTGTCTGTCTGTCTGAGAGAGAGAAGAAGAAGGAGGAGGAGGAGTGTGTGAGGTAGAGAGGTAAACTCATATTTGGACTTTATTTCAGATTTTCATTTTTCGATATAGAGACGAGTGGGCCAGGGATGAAAAAAAGGAAGCTATATAAAAACCACTTCCTGCTAAAAGTGGAGCGCCTACAGTTTGAATCCTGAAGAACTCAACGAGAGAGAAATAAAAAGCGGGATGAGAGATTGAATAAGTTTTCAGGATCACTGAAGTTCCCAGAGCGATGCGTTACTTTCTATAAATTATGATGTTCTGAACAAGTGTGTGGTGAGTGGCTGGGTTACCTACGGGTGTGTTGGCGGCGTGGAGTGAGAGATGGTGGCATGTCTACGTTTGTGTGAGTAGGGATGCTGTGTACGAGCGCAGGCGGCGCGCGCCGCGTATGTGTGTGTTTGTTGTGTGTGTGTGTGTGTGTGTGTGTGTGTGTGCATAAGCCTATTTGTCTGTCTGTCTCTTCGTCTTACTATGCTAGATTGCACTATGATAATTCGATTCAAGTGCCGTATAAAGGGACACGAGAATGAAATGAGAAATTGATTGGAGATCGAATGTGATACCGAGATATTATTATTATTATTATTTTTTTTAAACAATTATAAAGTGATACATATAGCGGTGGTTATTGTGGTTTGGCAGAGATGTGGGGTTACGATTATATGTGGATGTGTGTGTATGTGTGCGTGCGCGCGAGCGCGCGTGCTTATCATATTGTGTGCTTGACCACAATAATAATGAATTTGATCACCTGGCCGCATGGGAGAATTGGGGAAAATATGGATAACGTAGTATTACTGAATTCAACATATTAATTTTCATATGATTGTGTTTGTGGGGGTGGGCTGGGGAGGAAGATGAGCGTAAGTTAGTGTAGGCCGAAGAGAGAGAGAGAGAGAGAGAGAGAGAGAGAGAGAGAGAGAGAGAGACAGAGACAGAGAGACAGAGAGACAGAGAGACAGACAGACTGCTTGTATAATTGTGCCGGTGTGACGTACTGAAATGACTCCCCTACCACTTTTACTCCCAGGAGTAGTTTCAGTCCATGCCCAGATTAACTCCCCGGGAGTTAGTCTGGTTATGGCGCAGAATGCCCCCCGCCCCATTCTATTTCAAATCAGCCCTCACCAACATAACCGGTTCGCTTCTACTCAAAATAACAAGTCATTCGGGAGTTAGAACAGTTCCAGACCAACCCTTTCCCAACACAACATGAGAGTTAAACTGGGACTAGTCTAAAACAGCCCACATGGGAGTTTAACTGGGACATGGATAGAACAGCCCCCACCCCAACACACCTAGAAAGCACTGCAGGGGAGTAAAACTAGAACAAGTCAAGAGAATAAACCAAAAACCTATAAAACATAGAGTTAAGCTGGGATAGGTCCACTGCCCCTATACAACACGAAAGGGGAGTTAAACGTGGACAGATTCAGGTCAGCCGCAAGCTCACTAAATAAACAAAAGCTAAACAAGGGAGTTAAACTGAGACAAATCCAGAACAACCCCTGACTTTCTTAGAAAACATAACACGAGAGTTTAACTGGGACAGGTTCAGAAATGCCTCATGCACTAACAAATATAAAACACGGGAGTTAAAATGGGTCAACCGTCTCCCCCTTCCCCTTCCCTTCCTCTCTGAAAACTAAAGGGAGTTAAACTGGAACAGGTCAAGAACCCCCCCCCCCTCACCCTGCCACTCACACATTTCTATAAAACATTACAGAGGACTTAAACTGGGACAGGTCAAGAACAGCCACCACCACCTCCCACCCACCTCCACACACTTCATTAAATATTCAAGGGGAGTTAAACTGGAACGAACAGGATTAGAATAGTCTTTCCCAGACTCTTATATAGAATTAAAAGGCGATTAAACTGGGACGAAATAGAGTTAAACTGAGACAGGACGAGAACACCCTCTTCCCCCTCCCCACACCCTCTATAAATACATATAAACACACACACACAAGCCTCCATTATACATTACAGGGGGAGGGAGGGGGGGGTAAAATGAGTTTAGAATAGACGCCCCCATACTCCTATAAAGCACTAAAATGGAGTTTAACTGGGACAAGGACAGAAAGGTTCACACCTCAACACACCTATAAAGCACTACAAGGGAGTAAAACTGGGACAAGTCCAAAACATATCCCAAACACTTATAAAACATAGAGTTAGGCCGGGATAGGTCCACAGGTCCTATAAATCATGACAGGGGAGTTAAATTGGGACAGGTTCAGGTCAGACCCAAGCTCACTGAATACACAAAAGCTAAACAGGGAATTAACTGGGATGAGTATAGTACAATCCCTGACTTTCTTAGAAAACATGAAACGGGAGTTTAACTGGGACAGAGCCAGAACAGCCCAATTCCACCCCCCATGACACTAAAAGGGAGATAAAGAAGGTCAGATCCAGAACAGCCTCCAAACATACATAGAAAACACTACAGGGGAGTTAATCTGGGACAGATACAGAAAAGCTCACCACACACAACTATGATACACTACAAGGAAGTTAAAATGGGGCAGGTACTGAGCATTGCCCCCCCCCCCTTCCTCTATCCATTACCTTTATGAAAACTAATGGGAGTTAAAATGGCACAGTTCAAGTTATCCCCCTCCCTTTTTCACACACACGCACCTCTATGAAACATTACAGAGAAGAACTGGGATAGGCTTAGATTAGCCTCCCCCACACACCTACAAAACATTAAAAGAGAGTTAAACTGTTACAAAAGTGAGTTGAACTGGGACAGGTCAAGAACCTCCCCACCCACACACTCACCTCTATCAAACTTTACAAGGAAAAAACTGGGACATGTTTAGAATCGCCTCACTCCACACACCTATAAAATATTAAAAGGTAGTTAAACTGGGACGAAAGAGAGATAAACTGGGACAGAGCCAGAACTGCCCCCGCCTGACCCCTTCCTCCTCCCTCCCACCCACCCCCCCATAACATTATAGCGGAGTTAAATAAAAGATGGCCAGATCCCAAATGGCCTCCAAACACACCAACAAAACACTACAAGGGAGTTAAGATGGGACATGGCCAGAATCTATAAAACACTAAAAGAGAGTGACACTGGGACGAAAAGTAGTTAAACTGGGACAGGTCAAGAACAACCCTTCCTCATCTCCCCCCTCCCCTCCCCCCCCCCAGACACACGCAGACCTCTAAGAAACATTATAGGGGAGTTAAATTAGGTCAGGTTTAGAATAGCCTCCCCCCACACTTATAAAACACTAAAAGGGAGTTAAACTGGGACGAAAGGAAGTTAAACTGGGACAGGTCTAGAACACCTCCCCCCCCCACACACATACACGCACTCAAACCTCCATTAATAATTACAGGGGATTTAAACTGGGTAAAGGTTTAGAATAGCCGCCCCCGCTCATCTATAAGGGAATATAAGTTGAGGTTGATAGTTTTGTTTAAAGGGGCTGTCCTGGACCTGTAACAGGCTAACTCACCTTTTGTGTTTTGTGTGTTGTGGTAGAGGGGCTGTCCTGGACCTGTCTCAGTTTAACTCCCCTTTTGTGTATTTAGTGTGCGGCTTTAATTGTGCTTGTGGGCTGACATGGTCCTTTCCCAGTGTACGTCTCCTGTAGTAGGGTTAATAGTTATGGTTTTAAAAAAGGGGGGAGGTGGTGTTCAGTATTTGTCCCACTTTATCTCCCCTTTTGTGTGAGGTAGGCGGTTCCGGACATGTCCCAGTATAACTCCCCTGGTGAAAGGTGTAGTGTTTAATAGTAAAGTTGGAGTTTAACTCCCTGAGAGTTTTGTTTAAAGGGGTTGTTCTGGAACGTTAACATGCTAACTCAACTTTTGTGTTGTGTGTGTTGTGGAGGAGGGGTCTGTTCTGGACCTGTCTCTTTTTAACTCCCCTTTGTGTATTTGTGTGGGGCTTTAAGTGTTCTTGGGGGCTGACCTGGACCTGTCCCAGTGTAACTCTTCCGAACTGGGGTTAATAGTTATGTTTAAGAATGGAAGGTGTGGGGGGGGCTGTTTTTCACTGGTTCCAGTTTAACTCCCCTTTTGTGTAGTTAGTGTGGAACTCTAAGTGTGCTTGGGGGCTGACCTGGACCTTTCCCAGTTTAACTCTCCTGTAGTGGGGTTAATAATTATCTTTAAAATGGGTGGTGGGGTGGGGTGGGGTGGGGGACTTTTCTGGACTTGTTCCAGTTTAACTCCCATTTTGTGTTTTGATAGTTTTGTTTAAAGCGGCTGGTCTGGACCTGTAACAGGCTAACTCACCATTTGTGTGTTGTGGGGGAAGGACTGTTCTGCACCTGTCCCAGTTTAACTCACCGTTTGTGTATTTAGTGTGAGCCTTCAAGCGTGCTTGTGGGCTGACTTGAACCTGTCCCAGTTTAACTCTCATGTAGCAAGGTTAATAGCTATGTTTAAAAGGTGGGAAGTGGGAGCTGGAGAGGGGTTATTCTGGACTTGTTCCAGCTTAACTCCCCTTTTGTGTTTTATAAGTGTTCTTGGGGGCTGTTCTGGACCTGTCCCAGTATAACTACCCGGGTCGAGGGCTGTAGTGGTTAAAAGTTTATTTTTGTAGTGGCTGTTCTGGGCCTGTTCCAGTTTAGCTCCCTTTTAGTGTTTTATAAATATGTTTGTTCATGGGCTGTTCTGGACATGTCCTGCGCGTCCTGCATTGACTCTGCTCTTGCTAACCTATAAGCTATAACCATTGCTAATCAGATGGGGGAGGGAGGGGGAGGTAGGAAGTGCCAATCTGGATCTGAACCAATCTGGACCTGATCCAATCTGCCCCCCCACCTTTTCCAGTGTGACTCCCCAGGAGTTGTTTTGGTACAATTAAAATTGTCCTAGAATAACTCCCGTAGAGTGCATCTGGGATTGTGTCCGATTTACTCTCCATTGAAAAGGGGGCTGTTTTGGCACTGGTTTAACTTTTTGTAGTTTTTCTGGTACAAAATTGTCCAATGCCAAAGTAACTCCCTGGGGTCTGGTCTGGCACATATAGGGAGTCAGTCCAGTTCGTGACCCTGATCATCTCTATGTAATCTTCATTCCCCGATTAACTCCTGGGAGTTTATTTGGAACAGAAGGGGGGCCATTCTGGGCCATAACAAGACTAACTCCTGTAGAGTTAATCTGGGCCTGGACTGAAACTACTCCCAGGAGTAAAACTGGTAATGGGGGCTTTTTAGGCACGTTACACCGGTGAGTTTTGGTTTGTATTTCAGAGTGCGCTTAACTGCAATATGAATTTGACACCACGACCGTGTGATAGAGAAATGGCTGAAACATTGATAACATGAAATGACAGATTAAATTTTGTATCAAGATTTTAATGATTGCGAGCACGTTTGCACGCGCCCTTTGGGGTGTGTGTGTGTGTGCGTGTGTGTATGTATGTGTGTGTGAAAGAGAGAGAGAGAGAGAGGGAGAGAGAGAGTGTGTGTGTGAGCTTGTATGTGTGTGTGTGTGTACGAGAGTATCTGGATGTGTGCCAGACAATTACATACTAGGATCCCAGGATTGAGAGAAAACAAAGATGCAAATGGGCGAGGCGGCTTGAGTTAGATCTTTTATAGGCCAGAGCCTTGAGCAGCTCTTGAGTTGCACAGGCCCTATATAAAAACCATTCAATAAATAAATAAATAAATAACTAGATGGAGTGAAGCGAGAACTTGAATGAGGTTACTAGTCATTAGGGATTTCATATGAGTAGTAGTGTAGTAGTGTTAATCGTGAGTGTATGTGCGTATGTTTGTGCTTGTGTGTGTACGTCAGGTGTTGTGAGTTTCTGTGTGTTTGAGGGAGCTAGAGCGAGAGAGAGAAAGTGAGAGAGAGAGAGCGAGAGAAAGACAGAAAGAGAGAGAGAGAGAGAGAGAGAGAGAGAGAGAGAGAGAGAGAGAGAGAGAGAGAGAGAGAGAGAGAGAGAGAGAGAGAGAGAGAGAGAGAGAGAGGGAAAGAGAGGACACAGGTAAACAACCTGGCACAAAAATGTGGCATCTACATGCAGGTAAAATATAGGTTTCTGTTACCTGTGTGACCTGAATACGAGTGCTGAAATGTTTCTCTGAAGACAGGTGATTCAGACTATCTCTTCTTTCTCTGCACACCTGTGTGTGTGTGTTTGCTTGCGTGTGTGTGTGTGTTTGTGTGTATGTATGTGGTTGTGTGGTTGTGTGTGTATGTGTGTTGTGAGAGAGATTTCTATGTGTTTGTATATAAGTACATATGTATGTTTTTGTGCGTTGATGTGTATGTATGTACTGAGAGTTTTAGAGAGAGAGAGAAGGATATTGTCTGTTTGTATGTGTGTGGGGCGAATGAGTTTACAGAGACAGAGAGAGAGAGAGAAAGAAACAGCGAGAGAGACAAAGAGAGAGAGCGTATGTGTGTATGAGAGAGAGAGTGAAGGGTGGAGGGAAGGGAAAAATGTATGTATTTTTATATTTGTGTGTGCGTGTCTATGTGTGAGGGTGTTTATATGTACGTGTGTGTCTATACCCACTGTTTACTTGTGAATATCTACCATCTTATCGTTGCCATCAACAGCATTACAGCCGTGATTTGACAAAACCGAGTAAGTCCACCTAAGGTCGAAAATGAGTTTTTTGCGCCATCAAACTTGCAAGAGAATGACGCATCTTACCTGTAAAAATCAAATCCGAACTATGTTTAGATTTGGAGATATCAGAGAGTAAGTCCTTGTTAAAAAAAATTTAAGTGGGGGAATAAACTGATAAAACCAAGCAAGTCCCCTGCGATTTTGCTTCGGGGATCCTATGGCTGATGCTCGAGTTCGCATGATGACGTCATTTTCTACAATAACCTGACAAAGAAAAGTAAGTCCTCCCGACCAATGAGAAAGCGCCTTAAGATGAAGTGGACCAGTGAGAATCCATGTTATTGCTGCTGTGCAATATTATTTTCCTGTGAAAATGATGACGAAATTTCGGTCAGCAAAGGACGTGTTCGGCTTTTTAAAAAAGAGTTTTCTTCATGTACTTTCCTGCCCACCATGAAGGATCCTGTAGATCTTCCGCCTACGCGGCACTTCCACGAGGTGTGGAAACAAACAAACTATCCTATCCTATCCTATCCTATCCTATCCTATCCTATCCTATCCTATCCTATCCTGTCCCGTAACCCTGAGGTCGTAGGGGCACCACAGATGATCGTTTAACCAGCATACTCCATCTCTCTCTGTCCTCAGCAGCCCTGATGGCTTCGCTCAGTGTCAAACCAGTCCATTCTCGAATGTTGTCATCCCACCTCTTTTTCGGTCTCCCTCTTCTTCTACCTCCTTGCACTGTGCCTTGCATAATAGTTTTTGCAAGGCCTGATGATCTGGTGACGTGGCCATACCATCGGAGTTTCCGTTTCTTCACCACTGTGGGCAGGTCATCGTGTTGTCCAATGGCTTGTGTGATGGTCTGTCGGACTTCGTCGTTGGTGATGTGTTGGGTATAGGAAATGCCCAGAAGTCTTCTGTAGCACCTCATCTCCATGCTTTGTATTCTTCGTTGTAGATCTGCTGTGAGGGTCCATGCTTCGCAAGCATATAGGAAGATGGAGATGACAAGGGAGCGCAGCAGTCTTACTTTGGAACGTAGAATGATGGTACTTTCTTTCCAAATGGTTTCAACCTTGTCAGGGCAGCAGTTGTTTGTGCGATCCTGGAGAGGACTTCCTGTCGGGACCCATTGTCTGATACAATGGCTCCTAAATATTTGAAGCTATGCACTGTGTTGAGGGATTGGCCTTGGACTTTGATGTCCGTGTTGATGCCATTGGTGTTGTTGGTCATCACTTCGGTCTTCTCTGCACTTATTTCAATTCCACAAGCTTTGGAGGTGGTGTCAAGCCTCCATACCAGCTGTTCAAGTTCTTGTTCCTCTCCAGCCAATCCATCAATGTCATCCGCAAAACGAAGATTGGAGATTGCTCTACCCCCTATGCTGACTGTGCCTTCGTGATCTGCAAGATCATCTGACATGATGCGCTCTAGGAAGATGTTGAAGGGTGTTGGAGAGGGTAGGCATCCTTGATGCACACCGATTGTTGTTCTGAACCAGTTCCCGATGGCGCTGTTGTGGAGGACTGCACTGGTAGCCTTGTCATACAGGTTTTTGATGACTTCAATAATTTTAGGTCTGATGTTGTACGCTTTCATTGTTGCCCATAGAGCTGCATGCCGACTCGGTCAAACGTTTTCTTGAAGTCTATGAACACATGATATAGATGTTGTTGGTGCTGTAGGTATTTCTCACAGATTATTCTGAGGTTGAAAATCTGTTCAGTGGTACTTCGCCCTGCCCTGAATCCTGCTTGTTCTTCAGCTATGATGTGTTCAGCTTGGGGTTTCAACCTGTTGAGTAATATTTTCAGGAGGACCTTGCTGGGATGGATGATGAGGCTGACGGTGCGATAATTTTCACACTCCTGAAGGTTACCTTTTTTGAGAAGAGTGATGACAAGCGACTGGGCCCATGGTATAGGCCACTCTCCACTCTGCCAGATCTTGTTACAGATAATGGTGAGGGCATCAATCATCGCTTCTCCTCCTGCTTGTAGCAGTTCCGCGGGTATGTTGTCCACTCCCGCTGACTTCCCTTTCTTTAGCGATTGCACTGCTGCCTCAACTTCTTCCCGGAGAATTGGGAGGATTTCTTCTTCTCTGTTCTCGGGACATGCTAGAACTGATGGGTCTCCATTTGGTGTATGGTTATAAAGGTCAGAGCAGTACTCTGTCCATCTGTCCAAGACTTCTTGTTCTTCTGTAAGGCATATGCCAGACTTGCTTTGGATCGTGGAGACTTTGGGCTGTTTGAAACTTGTCAGCCGCTTTACAGTCTGGTAGGCCTTCTTGCTGTTGTTCTTGTTCAGACTGTTCTCTATTTCCTGGCATTGATCTTCTATCCAGTTCTCCTTTGCTGTGCGCATGCCTTTTCGGATGTCAATGTTGATTTTTCGGTAGACATCAGCTCCCTGTGAGGTGTTCTTTTTCTTTCTTATTTTTAATCTCTCTTCGTTTATCACACAGATCCAAAAGTTCAGGTGTGATCCACGGCTTCTTCTTTGGTCGGTGCTTGCCAAGGATCTCAGTGGCGGCATCTGTCACAGCTGAGTTGAAGGTGGTGGTCATGGTGTTGACATCTACTTCACCAGCCCCCAAAATGAGCAGTGGTGCAAATTTCCCTTCAATTGTGGCCTTAAATAGTTCTGCCACCTCCGGGTCTTGCAGTTTGTCCAGGTCGAACTTCAGTCTAGTGCAGTATTTACTCTCTTCAAGTGGAGCCGGAAAGACATCATCAAGAGATCGTGGTCACTTCCGATGTCTGCTCCTGGAAAAGTGCGTGTCCTGCCAATGTTGATGCTTGATCTGAAGCGTTTCTTGACCATGATGTAGTCTATTTGGTTGTGATGCTCCCCCCTCCCCCCCCCCGGGACTGTGCCATGTCCATCGTCTGGAGTTTTTGTGGAGACCAAGCGTGTTTGCCAGTACCAGATTGTTATATCTGGCAAACTCCAAGAATCTCAGACCCCTGTCATTTGTTTGGTTGTTGCAGTGGGGTCCACATGTGTCTCCCCAGTTGTGGTGCGCATCTTGGCCAACCTTGGCATTCCAGTCGCCTTGCACTATGACTATGTCCTTCTTCGGCACTTGGTCAAGGACCGCCTGTAGATTTTCATAAAAATCCTCCACTTCGCTGTCGTCATAGTCTGATGTTGGGGCATAGGTCTGGATGATGGTGATGTTGAAAGGGGCTGCTCTCAGGCGGATGGTAATGAGTCTTCTGGAGACTGGGCGGCAACCCATGACAGTGGCTAGAATGTTCTTGTGGACTAAGAATCCAACGCCGTGTTCGTGCCTGTCATCTCTAACGCTGAAATAGAGCTTGTGGCCTTTGTCTGTCGTTGTTTCACCGAGGCCTTTCCAGCGCAGTTCGCTAATGCCTAGAACGTTCCATCGATAGCGGTCCAACTCGTGGGCCAGTTCTTCTAATTTTCCTTCCGCAGTTAGGGTCCTGACATTCCAGGTTCCTATGACGATGTTGTTTCTCGTGCGGATCTTGCTAAATTGTCCATCAGTAGCATACTTAACACCTCCGTCCTGGTGGCCAACGGAAGGCGCGGTCCTTGAGCCGGGCGACGACCTATCCAGTATGGAATGAGTGGATAGTGTCATCATGTAGTGTGTCTTGGGCAAAAAAGGACCTGGCGGTGCCCAATCCTCTCCAGGCTGTTGGGCACAGCCGAAATCCACGAATACAGTGTGGCTCGCCTTGGCCCCGAGCACGTGGTCGTTGAACCTGTAGCAACGTGAGGTTCCTCGCCCTGGCCGGTGACTTCTGTGTAGAAGACTTTAGCCCAGTGATGCCGTGCTAACATTACCCCTGTTCGTCGCCTCTTACGACACGCCGGGAAACGTTGGGCCTATTCTATTCAGTACCCGAACCCACAAACAAACAGCAACAAATATATTACAGACACACAACAAGGGCAACAAAATACAAGACATACACGTGGTGTAAAGGCAGGAAGATCGCTACAATAGGAAACTGAAAGGAAAATAGTTTTGTATTTTTAAAATTAAATTGGCTGCATCTAATATTATTTTGAAGGGAGAGCCAAAAACCCATGACTCCTGCATACCAACCCAGGAATATTAAGTGAAGAATGGCTAAAAACAATAAACAGGCACACATATACATACACTCACTGTAACTGCCGCACCCACATCTTACAAAACCAAACTTATGTGACTCATCTCGTCAGACCTTTTAACAAAGAAACGAAACGGCCTATGGGACTTACTTGGTTTGGTGAATTTTGAAAACAAGGATTTACTTAATAATAAATTGACAAAACCAAGCGGATTTGACTTACTTGGTTTTGTGAATTTTTTTAACAAGGATTTAATTCAATAATAAACTGACAAAACCAAGCGGGTGACTTGCTTGGTTTTGTCATGTTCTCAACAAAGATCTATCTCAAGAATAATCTGACAAAACAAAGCAAGTCCACAAATAGTCTTAAAACATCAAATCTATCACACATTTCTTTAACATTCAAGGTATGCACTCTTAAATCGAGGAATTGCATTATAATATGCCCTTAAACTTCCAGAAACGATCGCGTAATATAGCGCAACACAAAACGTCGATTTTCTCGAAAGTAAGTTTTGTGGACTTGCTCGGTTTTGTCAGTTCACGGCAGATTAGTTGGAGTCCTCATCGCCGTAGCAGTCATCCTTATCAGTCCCACAGTAGGCATTTGCCTATATTTATCTTCCCCATTCTAATCACAATCGACTTCTTGCAACTGGTCTTCTTCGTTTTCTTTCTTTAACATTTATTGCAATTAAATCCAACCAAAATCAGCAGCAAATCGATGTAATAAGAAAAAACTCAACTAAAGCATACACAAAACAACAACAACAACAACAACAACAACAACAACAACTGAGATATGAAGCCAAGCACCCCAATGCTTCTTAGGATGAGAGTATAAACCGAGGCCTAGTCTGTGCATGCGCGCATTCACTCATGTGGACTTTAAAGATCCTAACGCTCATGTCCTAGACGTCGTCCAGGATTGTGCTCAGCCGTCTAGGCGTCAGACTATGCGCCCAAATGATGCAGATGGGCGTTTCGGGGGGCTTGAGTTAGGTCCTGTATCGACCAGCTCCTTGAGCAGCTCTTGAGCTGGAAAAGCGCTATATAAAAATTATAAAGTAAATAATAATTTAAAAAAAAGTAATGACCTTGAACTGTCTTAAAATAAATTTCTTCTTCCTTTATATATTATTTAAATAATTTTTGTTATTGATTTGGATTTTTATTTTTAGTTCATCCGGATGCAACTTTGCAAGTAAATTAAAAATCAAAACAAAATAACAGGACATCGGAGAGAACTGAAGCTCAGGCTAAGACGCCAAGCATCCCTTGCCCTTGAACTGTTGGGAGGTAAATTCAGCAGGTTTGTTATCTTTTTATCACACCGTGAAGACAGCCCTGGTGTTAATTCCTTTCACGTTCGCTACCTGACTAGTTTATTTGCCTCCTCGTTCCTTCTTTCTCCCCCTTACTTTATTCCTTCCCAGGCCCTCGCCCCTTACGCACACCCAATACAAGCACACAGGTTATATGCCACTTTAGCCCTTCAAGCTATTTTAACTGGAATGCCAGTCTCCCCATTTCTCAATTCACCTCTCTCACTCTCTCTCTCACTCTCTTCCTCCCTCTGTCTGTTTGTCTGTCTGTCTGTCTCTCGTAATCACAACCTCTTATTTTCTTAATAGGTTTAGCAAGAATTCGGTTGAGAGGCAGGAGGCACTATTTACATTTCGTAGCAGTGGTCTGAGCGCTCAGCCTCATTAAATTCTCTCCGCTGCAGTCCTCCCATCCGTTTCACATTTCTAATGCTGTAGTCATGTGCGTTTTTGTGCGAGCAAGAGAGAGAAATAGAGAGGGTATGTATGTATGCATGCATGTATGTATGTAGGTATGTATGTATGTATATACATGTAGGTGCTTGTGTACGTATGAATCACTATTTCTTCGTGTCATGCTGTTCCAGCCTTTTAACATTATACCAAAGAGCTTATTACGGAAAGAGGGAGAACTTCCATTATGTCCTATACAAAAATGCGAGACGCTCTCACGGATTATTTCCCTTTGTTCGGGCTGGCTATATTTCATCATCTGCTATATGAATGATCTGTGCGTGGTAACTTATTGAGCCTATGCCATTGCAAAAGAACATTTTTATGGCAACGTTTGCAAAAACCAAAGTTTTAACCATCATTATTATTAACATTCCGCTACTGCTGTCATTTTTTTTGTTTTTGTTTATGTTTACTTATTGGAATTTATTAGATGCTTTTATGCTGCTTATGTGTGTATGTCATAGGTTCGTTTTCTGCCCTGGAATTTATTATTTTTTAATCAACGACAGATATTTTAAAATTAAAATATGCATGACAGACTGTTTCATTTATCCGAAACTGTGTAAATCCGTAATCGTGAAAGGGAGAGAGAGAGAGAGAGAGAGGGGGGTGGGGGTGGGGGAAGAGAGAGCTTTGTCATTCAATTAATTAATCACAATAAAGCACAATAACAAAATGTTTCACTAATAGTGTGAATTTAATTTATATCAGGTGTCCCCCTACCCCCCAACCCTCTCACCTCCCACATCACTGGCTTAATAACATCAGTCACTTCATGGAAAATAATTAAATAATAAGACAGAACAATCAGAACCTAGACTACAACATTCCACGCAATATAGATCTAATGCGCAGAAATTCACAGATCAGAACAAGGACTGAGTATCTACATTACATTTTTTCCCGTTTACACTCAAACGAAAATGGATTACAACAGATCAAGGACCATTTTTGTGCCTAGGTAAGGGGCTATCTTGCACAGTATTTGATCACGAGGAGAAAACAGACTTAGTCTAATTTAACTTGTTAACATAAGCAGTTTGACGAAGCCAAACTGCCAATCTGACATCTACTTTTGAAATGTAAGCACAAATATAGTCAAACAACCTAGCAATAACGTAAACAGTGAGCGACCTGTTGAACGTAAACTGTCAGCAAGCAAACTGTTTTGGATTTAGCACATAGGTATAACATGAATCATTCAAGCCGCTCTCCGATTGTTTTAACACTAACAACACTGCAGCGGTCTTAGTTTAGGCCTACATAAACACCAAAAATGAAGTTTTTCAATTGCAATTTACCTTTCTTTGTCTCTGTGGCATCAACATCTTGCGCATCATGCGTGAAAAAACTGCCCCTGCGGTTTTCAGTCCGAAGGGCATGACGCACCATTGGAATTGACCCTCGTTGGTAGTGAAAGCTGTCTTGCACTTATCTTCATTCTTCATAGGTATCTGCCAATACCCCTTAGACAAATCGATCTTGCTCAGGTACTTGGCCTTTGAGAGTTTGTTGAACAGATAGTCTATGTCTGGCATCGGCTCAGCGTCGAAAATTACCTGCCTATTGAGTTTCCTGAAATCGACGCAGAATCTGACTGCTCCGTCCTTCTTCTTTACTAGAACGATCGGTGAACTGAACGGTGAAGCTGCTCGCTCGATCACCCCCATAGCTAGCATTGTCTCGACCTCTGCCTTGACTGTCTCCATCTTTGAATGAGGTAACGGGTACTGTTTTGTCCTTACTGGACGGTCGTCATCCAGTCGTATTTCGCACTCATCCAACGTGGTGCGCAAGGGCAAGTCAGTCAGGATGTCAGGGTAACGAACTAATAGCCTCCTAATTCCTGCATGGATCTCCGGGCTATCTGCATCAAGATGCACGTCATCTAACGTCTCTGACTGCTTCAACACTACGGTGGGTATGCCCTCGACTGTTGGTACCTCTTCCCATTCGTCCGCTTCATCGACGACTACAGCTGTAGCGATTTGTACCCTCTGATGGTACAGTTTCAGTAAGTTGGCGTGAAACAGTTTCACCTTGTTCCCAATGCGAATCTGATAATCGCACTCGTTTCGACGACTTACGACTTCGTATGGCCCCGTCCAGCTCATTTCTAGTTTGTTGTGCTTGGTTGGCAACAAAAGCAACACTTTGTCTCCTGCTTGAAACGTTCTAGGTTTCGTTTTCTTGTCGAAGTGTCTTTTCTGCCTCTCGCCTGCTTTCTTCAGACTTTCCTTCGCTAGTGCGCACGTTTCCTCGATTCTATTTCGCAGGTCCACAACATACTGACTAGCCACCTTCACTTCTTCTCCTTGACTGTCCTTCGTCCACAAATCTCTCAGTACCGACATGGGACCCCTCACTGTCTTGCCGTACAGTAGCTCAAAAGGTGAAAAACCTGTGCTCTCTTGAGGTACCTCCCTATACGCGAAGAGCAGCGCTGGTATGTACCTGTCCCATGCTTTTGGTTGCTCCTTCGTCAGCTTTTTGAGCATCGACACGAGTGTACCATTGAAACGCTCCACGAGCCCGTCGCACATTGGATGGTATGGTGTTGTTGCTTTCCCATGGATTGCCAAAAGTCTATTTACTTCAGTCATCACGTTTGACATAAATTGTGTCCCTTGATCTGTTAATATCTCTTTGGGAATTCCCACTCTTGTCCAGATCTCCCACAAAGCTTCGGCAACCCTCTCAGCCTCTATGCCTTTCAGTGCTACGGCCTCGGGATACCGTGTCGCGTAGTCTACCATGACCAAAATGTACTGGTTGCCCCTGTCTGACATAGGTTTTATAGGTCCTACAATATCAACTGCAACTCTCTGAAACGGTTCGTCGACCAGAGGTAGTTTCTGCAGCGGAACTTTTGCTACCCTACCCCTGGGAACTGTTTTCTGGCATTCGGGACATGATTCGCAGAATCGCCTGACATCCCCGCACATTCCTGGCCAATAGAACACCCCCCATATCCTCTCACGTGTCCTCTTTCCACCTAAGTGTCCGGCCATCGGAGGGTCGTGCGCCAGGCGCATCACCTCTCCTCTGAGCTTGCTAGGCACGACTAGCTGTGTTAGCTCTTCTTCTCCCTGATGGTGCACTCTATACAAAATGCCCTTCTTTTTGCAGAAGCTGACCATCGCTTTGCCTGACTTGAGTTTCGTCCCTTGCTTCTCGCACTCTCTAGCTCTAGCTAAAGTGGGATCTTCTTCCTGCAACTTGGCCAACTGATCGGGCGTCACATCGAGTTGGAATGGCTTCGGAATCGGCAGTGCTTTCTCCTGCTTCCCTTCTGCCTTGGCCTGTGCCCTGGTCTGAACGGCGGCTATCGCACACTCTAACCCATCTACAGCCACTGGACTACGATAGCCTCCCTTGAAGGTAACCCAGTTGCCAAGAATGACATCAGGTACAACTTGCTCGATGACGATCAATTTTACTGTACCCTTCACAAAAGCTGAGTCTACTTCTACGTACGCTGTAGGATACTTCCCTGACTTGACCTGATCAGCGAACATGACCTCGATCTCTCTACCTGTCATATCCTCAGGACGCACCCACTTGGCTGCTACTGCCCCCACCTCGGCACCAGTATCTCTCAGAATTTTCACAGGCTGACCCCTGACTGTTCCCATGCTCCACGGGTTGTACGGCTGAATGGTACTAAAGCTAGTCCTAGTCATTTCCGAGTGAATCGGTCCTGAATCCGGGCTGACAGTGATACGTAGCAACTGTTTCGGACTACGGCACTCCTTCGCTACGTGACCTAGCTTCCCGCACCTGAAACACTTCACAGGACGTTTCTCCCCACCAGGTTCCCTCCTCTTATCCTCTTCACCCTTGTTGCCACTAGGACCACTCCTCGCTGCCCCTACAGGCTGACTGACAGCACGATTACCCCCCTTGTATGGCACGCTACCGAACACTGGCCTGTTACTCACTGTCCGTTTCGCATCTACATGTAACTGGGCAATCTCAGCTGCTTGCTCGCCGTTCTCAGGCTGCCTCTCCCTCACAAACAGCTCTAACTCAGGGTTCATTACTGACAACAACTGTTCAGTCAGGAAGACATCAAGCACTACGCCCGCATCATCTATATCCTTCTTAGCCAAAGAAAACCATCTCTTCACTAAGACTTGTACTCTACTCAAGTACTGCGGAAAAGTCTCTGTGCCTTCTTTCCTACTCCCCCTGAACTGCTTGCGGTAGTAGTCAGCATCTCTCCTAAAACGTTTCAGAAGAGCCCCCCTGACCACTTCGAAATCGACTATCTGCTCTGGAGTTAACTTCAGATAAGTCTCTCTTGCCTCCCCTGACAACAACGGTGACAACCTAGCCGACCACGTCTCTTCCTTCCATTTCTGAGTTCTAGCTATTTGCTCAAAGTGCTGAAGATAGCTCTCAATATCCTCTTTGCCATCAAATGGTTGGACCTTGATCTTGTAGCTATCAGCCTGAATTCTATCCCTCCTACGTTGGGCTTCTAGTTCTTTCTCTTGCTCTAACTGCACCCTAAGCCTTTCTCTATCGTCTTCCCGGGCCTGCTCTCTAGCTGCGCGCTCTTCTTGCAGTCGCAACTCGACATTACCCCGTTCAGATTCTATCTTCTTCTCTAAGAGCTTCAGTTCTCTAGCTTTATCTTTGCGCTCTTGCTCTAGCCTCCTTTCCATCAGGGCTAACTCTGCTGCTCTTTCCTTACGCTCTTCAGCTCTATTCTTCTCCTCACGTTCCATCTTCCTCTCGAGCCTAGCTGTCTCCTTTGCTAATCTAGCAGTCTCTTCCGCCAATCTAGCAGCCTCCTGCTCCCTCTTCGCCCCATCTACTACAAAACTGGCTAGACCTGCTCCCTTCAGCCCCATGCTAGCGCCTAGCTCCTTGTATCTAAGGTATACTTCCATGCCAACGCTACTTCCCCCTGCACCGGTCTTAACTGAGGTCGGAGTAAGATCAGCTGCCATGCGAGTACTATGAGCGAAAGGCGTACTCACTGTGGTTTCCTCGTCCATCGGTGCCTGACGCGAAGCGGCTGCGTCGGCCTCCGTGTACTGGTCCATCGCTCGCGCCTGTTCAGCTGCTCTACAAGTCGCAGCCCTTGTCAGCATACAGTCGCGGACTAAGAATGAAAAATGGGAAAAAATGGGTGAATAACAATGAAACAAATAACGATTAACACATATACAAACAGTCGAACAAATGACAAGTAAACAGTAACAGGAGCCGGAGAAGTCCCTTATCGTCTAGGCCTCGACGACAAAGTTGCTTACCTCAACCCCCCGTTTGTGCACACGCGCTCGGGGTGTGAACCCTTTTGCGCAGCGCAACCTCACTCCCGACCAACCGCCCACTGGCCACTCATCCGACACACAAGACGACAAAGAAACAAACACCGACTTCTGGTATCTAAACAATCAAAAATAAATCTACCCTAACTACTTCCCCCAATCCCTTCCTAGATCTATCCCACCGCTGCCACCAAAATGTCACGTCCCAACTGCCTCAACAGAGGTTCGACATGTGTGCTCTTTCACACGAGAAAAAAACCCAACACCTAAATAAACTCTAAAAGACAAAACCAGAAGTAACAAGACAATTTCTTTAGTTCACTCACACATTCATACTCAAAATTAACTCCCTTTATCCCACTTCCCAACCTACCAACCCTCAATCCCACTAATATAACCCCAAACTAATACATAAACATTTCGCTCAAAATAATAATGATAATTAAATCAAAAATGAAAAATGTCTAACTACAAAATGTACAAAAGAATTTATAATAATTATGGCTGAAACAGCTTACTGACAACGAAGTAAATACACAGTAAGCAACTGCTTTAAATCTTTACAAATATTCAAACTTTGTTCCACTTAAATTTTAAACAGATACAAGAAGTCTCTTATATTATATAAAATGAATAAGAAAATTTACCCTTTATGCAAAATAGAATTTGTAAGAAATTAATCTAAATTATTAATTAATTAATATCTGGCGAAATAATTCCCCCAGACAAAACTATACAATCACAGGGTTACTTAATCTAGTAGGTAATATTACTCAACAACGTTTATCAATCAATTCAGATTAAATATATTTCAATGTGCTGTAATTTATAATTTATCACATGTAAAACAATTATTATTCCTCACAATTGTCTATCAATGGTTATAGTTATTTGTTGTGTATGGTGGAGTGTGCGTGTGTGTGCTTCATAAACGAAATAAGGTTCCTTGGGCGAATACCACAACCTTCGCAACCGAGGTTGACACACAGAACATCGGCGTAATAGGCCGAGGCGCACCAGCTTCACACCAGCAAGGTTTCAGCACATCATCAATGATCCGCTCTAAGGTTTTGGTTTTGGTACATCTACAACAATACATACAAAAATACGCAACCATTAATAATTATATTACAATATACTGCACAAGCATCCCGCTATCGGAATGGTTGTCTCCCTTTCAACATCCTTACTCATCCTCCCTGTCATTACTTCTGTCATCGCGTATATACATTCACAATCACCTCCTTTCTGTCATCTCTTCGCTACATAACAGCGAATTCTTTTATATCAATTTATAATTATTTAATTTATAATACATTTTAAAAAATTCTCTCTCTCTCTATTGCTAGGTATTTATGCAGCAACCAATAATGAAACATAAAATAGAATTAAGAAAGCATAATTAACTAACCATTCACACTGCATGCATAACCCAAACCCCCGAACGCTATGGCCAACTGAGAAATTGAGGTAAATAACTTACGGCTACCAGTGGGATCCCCGGCCTGTTGACAAAGACACACAAACGACGGGACAAACACACAGGCACAGAAGGTTAGGCAAGGTGATATACAGGCACAAGAAGTCCTAGACGGAGTCACAGGTCACCCGACGTTATACGTAGATAACTCAGATTTCACCGAGAATACACAGTAGGTATTCTAAACAGCTTAGAACAGTTCCAGTTAATCAAACACTTCCAAAGTGTTCCCAAAACAGTCCTCCTCTTCCGATAATAGGCTCTTTTTCGTTGACGGTCTGATCAGTACGACCCACAGACAAAGTCACTAACTGGCACCTTGACCCAACTCGGATCTGTTGATTCTGGCTACAAAAGCGATATCAAAACGTTTCTGCTCCTATCAAAATATACAGTGCATGGGGTTTTATACGATTAGCTAGGAATCTTCTAGAATATACTCGTTTTAATTATAATTCATTCCCTACACCGTTCGCGATTAGAGCACGCATTTCACACATAGAATATCGCATGGCAGCAATTAATCTTCTCAATAACAAAATAGCCAACTATGCTGTTTTCTAACATAGTGCGTTCCGCACGGGCGCAAATCATTCGCTACTTTTATTAATTATAAACTTAATTAATTTATTCTGATTCTCTCCCCTTGACTACCGTAACTTTTAACCTCTATGTACAGGCTGATGATTAAACTATATACATAGGCGCGCGACTGCGAACTGCGTAGCGTGACACAGCACCCCACCAAGACGAAAACTAACAGTTTTAGTTCTTAACAAACACGCTACTCAGTTCTGCTCAAGAAATCAGCTGGTACATTTTCCTTCCCTGGAATACTCTCCACTATCAGATCGAAAGGTTGGAGTTGAAGTGCCCACCTCATGAGTCTACAATTCGTAGTCTTTGCTTGCTGCAGGTATTGCAAAGGTCTGTGGTCGGTCTGCACAATGACTGTCCGATCATACAGGTACTGCTTGAACTTTTGTACCCCCCACACCAATGCCAAGCATTCCTTCTCTATGGTGGAATAGTTCCTCTCCGCTTGGTTTAGCTTCTTGCTGGCACATGTAATAGGTTGTAAGCCCAAACCTTGGTCCTGGCACAGAATCGCCCCTATTCCAACCTCTGATGCGTCAGTCTGTAGCACTAATGGTTTCTCCATGTCTGGCATACAACATACAGGTTTGGAACATATACGGTTTTTGAGCGTCTGGAACGCTACTTCACAAGCCTCGGACCACTGTACGGGACCTGATTTGCCTCCCTTGGTTAAGTCGGTCAGCGGCACCGCTATCGCAGCAAAATTCGGCACAAACTTCCGATAGTACCCTGCTAATCCAAGGAATGACCTGACCTGTTTCTTGGTAGTGGGACGTGGTGCATTCTGGATCTTGTCCATCTTTCCTTGTTCCGGCTGCACTTTGCCTTCCCCCACTATGTGTCCCAAATACTCCAGCTTGCGGAATCCCAGGTAGCATTTGGACGGACGCGCCGCTAACTGTACTTCCCTCAGACGTTTAAACAAGATGTCTAAACACTCTAAATGTCTCTCTAGAGTTTCTGTGGCTACCATGAGATCATCCATGAAGTTGTCGACTTCTTTCATCTTCAATGGCATCAACATCTTGCGCATCATGCGTGAAAAAACTGCCCCTGCGGTTTTCAGTCCGAAGGGCATGACGCACCATTGGAATTGACCCTCGTTGGTAGTGAAAGCTGTCTTGCACTTATCTTCATTCTTCATAGGTATCTGCCAATACCCCTTAGACAAATCGATCTTGCTCAGGTACTTGGCCTTTGAGAGTTTGTTGAACAGATAGTCTATGTCTGGCATCGGCTCAGCGTCGAAAATTACCTGCCTATTGAGTTTCCTGAAATCGACGCAGAATCTGACTGCTCCGTCCTTCTTCTTTACTAGAACGATCGGTGAACTGAACGGTGAAGCTGCTCGCTCGATCACCCCCATAGCTAGCATTGTCTCGACCTCTGCCTTGACTGTCTCCATCTTTGAATGAGGTAACGGGTACTGTTTTGTCCTTACTGGACGGTCGTCATCCAGTCGTATTTCGCACTCATCCAACGTGGTGCGCAAGGGCAAGTCAGTCAGGATGTCAGGGTAACGAACTAATAGCCTCCTAATTCCTGCATGGATCTCCGGGCTATCTGCATCAAGATGCACGTCATCTAACGTCTCTGACTGCTTCAACACTACGGTGGGTATGCCCTCGACTGTTGGTACCTCTTCCCATTCGTCCGCTTCATCGACGACTACAGCTGTAGCGATTTGTACCCTCTGATGGTACAGTTTCAGTAAGTTGGCGTGAAACAGTTTCACCTTGTTCCCAATGCGAATCTGATAATCGCACTCGTTTCGACGACTTACGACTTCGTATGGCCCCCTCCAGCTCATTTCTAGTTTGTTGTGCTTGGTTGGCAACAAAAGCAACACTTTGTCTCCTGCTTGAAACGTTCTAGGTTTCGTTTTCTTGTCGAAGTGTCTTTTCTGCCTCTCGCCTGCTTTCTTCAGACTTTCCTTCGCTAGTGCGCACGTTTCCTCGATTCTATTTCGCAGGTCCACAACATACTGACTAGCCACCTTCACTTCTTCTCCTTGACTGTCCTTCGTCCACAAATCTCTCAGTACCGACATGGGACCCCTCACTGTCTTGCCGTACAGTAGCTCAAAAGGTGAAAAACCTGTGCTCTCTTGAGGTACCTCCCTATACGCGAAGAGCAGCGCTGGTATGTACCTGTCCCATGCTTTTGGTTGCTCCTTCGTCAGCTTTTTGAGCATCGACACGAGTGTACCATTGAAACGCTCCACGAGCCCGTCGCACATTGGATGGTATGGTGTTGTTGCTTTCCCATGGATTGCCAAAAGTCTATTTACTTCAGTCATCACGTTTGACATAAATTGTGTCCCTTGATCTGTTAATATCTCTTTGGGAATTCCCACTCTTGTCCAGATCTCCCACAAAGCTTCGGCAACCCTCTCAGCCTCTATGCCTTTCAGTGCTACGGCCTCGGGATACCGTGTCGCGTAGTCTACCATGACCAAAATGTACTGGTTGCCCCTGTCTGACATAGGTTTTATAGGTCCTACAATATCAACTGCAACTCTCTGAAACGGTTCGTCGACCAGAGGTAGTTTCTGCAGCGGAACTTTTGCTACCCTACCCCTGGGAACTGTTTTCTGGCATTCGGGACATGATTCGCAGAATCGCCTGACATCCCCGCACATTCCTGGCCAATAGAACACCCCCCATATCCTCTCACGTGTCCTCTTTCCACCTAAGTGTCCGGCCATCGGAGGGTCGTGCGCCAGGCGCATCACCTCTCCTCTGAGCTTGCTAGGCACGACTAGCTGTGTTAGCTCTTCTTCTCCCTGATGGTGCACTCTATACAAAATGCCCTTCTTTTTGCAGAAGCTGACCATCGCTTTGCCTGACTTGAGTTTCGTCCCTTGCTTCTCGCACTCTCTAGCTCTAGCTAAAGTGGGATCTTCTTCCTGCAACTTGGCCAACTGATCGGGCGTCACATCGAGTTGGAATGGCTTCGGAATCGGCAGTGCTTTCTCCTGCTTCCCTTCTGCCTTGGCCTGTGCCCTGGTCTGAACGGCGGCTATCGCACACTCTAACCCATCTACAGCCACTGGACTACGATAGCCTCCCTTGAAGGTAACCCAGTTGCCAAGAATGACATCAGGTACAACTTGCTCGATGACGATCAATTCTACTGTACCCTTCACAAAAGCTGAGTCTACTTCTACGTACGCTGTAGGATACTTCCCTGACTTGACCTGATCAGCGAACATGACCTCGATCTCTCTACCTGTCATATCCTCAGGACGCACCCACTTGGCTGCTACTGCCCCCACCTCGGCACCAGTATCTCTCAGAATTTTCACAGGCTGACCCCTGACTGTTCCCATGCTCCACGGGATGTACGGCTGAATGGTATTAAAGCTAGTCCTAGTCATTTCCGATTGAATCGGTCCTGAATCCGGGCTGACAGTGATACGTAGCAACTGTTTCGGACTACGGCACTCCTTCGCTACGTGACCTAGCTTCCCGCACCTGAAACACTTCACAGGACGTTTCTCCCCACCAGGTTCCCTCCTCTTATCCTCTTCACCCTTGTTGCCACTAGGACCACTCCTCGCTGCCCCTACAGGCTGACTGACAGCACGATTACCCCCCTTGTATGGCACGCTACCGAACACTGGCCTGTTACTCACTGTCCGTTTCGCATCTACATGTAACTGGGCAATCTCAGCTGCTTGCTCGCCGTTCTCAGGCTGCCTCTCCCTCACAAACAGCTCTAACTCAGGGTTCATTACTGACAACAACTGTTCAGTCAGGAAGACATCAAGCACTACGCCCGCATCATCTATATCCTTCTTAGCCAAAGAAAACCATCTCTTCACTAAGACTTGTACTCTACTCAAGTACTGCGGAAAAGTCTCTGTGCCTTCTTTCCTACTCCCCCTGAACTGCTTGCGGTAGTAGTCAGCATCTCTCCTAAAACGTTTCAGAAGAGCCCCCCTGACCACTTCGAAATCGACTATCTGCTCTGGAGTTAACTTCAGATAAGTCTCTCTTGCCTCCCCTGACAACAACGGTGACAACCTAGCCGACCACGTCTCTTCCTTCCATTTCTGAGTTCTAGCTATTTGCTCAAAGTGCTGAAGATAGCTCTCAATATCCTCTTTGCCATCAAATGGTTGGACCTTGATCTTGTAGCTATCAGCCTGAATTCTATCCCTCCTACGTTGGGCTTCTAGTTCTTTCTCTTGCTCTAACTGCACCCTAAGCCTTTCTCTATCGTCTTCCCGGGCCTGCTCTCTAGCTGCGCGCTCTTCTTGCAGTCGCAACTCGACATTACCCCGTTCAGATTCTAGCTTCTTCTCTAAGAGCTTCAGTTCTCTAGCTTTATCTTTGCGCTCTTGCTCTAGCCTCCTTTCCATCAGGGCTAACTCTGCTGCTCTTTCCTTACGCTCTTCAGCTCTATTCTTCTCCTCACGTTCCATCTTCCTCTCGAGCCTAGCTGTCTCCTTTGCTAATCTAGCAGTCTCTTCCGCCAATCTAGCAGCCTCCTGCTCCCTCTTCGCCCCATCTACTACAAAACTGGCTAGACCTGCTCCCTTCAGCCCCATGCTAGCGCCTAGCTCCTTGTATCTAAGGTATACTTCCATGCCAACGCTACTTCCCCCTGCACCGGTCTTAACTGAGGTCGGAGTAAGATCAGCTGCCATGCGAGTACTATGAGCGAAAGGCGTACTCACTGTGGTTTCCTCGTCCATCGGTGCCTGACGCGAAGCGGCTGCGTCGGCCTCCGTGTACTGGTCCATCGCTCGCGCCTGTTCAGCTGCTCTACAAGTCGCAGCCCTTGTCAGCATACAGTCGCGGACTAAGAATGAAAAATGGGAAAAAATGGGTGAATAACAATGAAACAAATAACGATTAACACATATACAAACAGTCGAACAAATGACAAGTAAACAGTAACAGGAGCCGGAGAAGTCCCTTATCGTCTAGGCCTCGACGACAAAGTTGCTTACCTCAACCCCCCGTTTGTGCACACGCGCTCGGGGTGTGAACCCTTTTGCGCAGCGCAACCTCACTCCCGACCAACCGCCCACTGGCCACTCATCCGACACACAAGACGACAAAGAAACAAACACCGACTTCTGGTATCTAAACAATCAAAAATAAATCTACCCTAACTACTTCCCCCAATCCCTTCCTAGATCTATCCCACCGCTGCCACCAAAATGTCACGTCCCAACTGCCTCAACAGAGGTTCGACATGTGTGCTCTTTCACACGAGAAAAAAACCCAACACCTAAATAAACTCTAAAAGACAAAACCAGAAGTAACAAGACAATTTCTTTAGTTCACTCACACATTCATACTCAAAATTAACTCCCTTTATCCCACTTCCCAACCTACCAACCCTCAATCCCACTAATATAACCCCAAACTAATACATAAACATTTCGCTCAAAATAATAATGATAATTAAATCAAAAATGAAAAATGTCTAACTACAAAATGTACAAAAGAATTTATAATAATTATGGCTGAAACAGCTTACTGACAACGAAGTAAATACACAGTAAGCAACTGCTTTAAATCTTTACAAATATTCAAACTTTGTTCCACTTAAATTTTAAACAGATACAAGAAGTCTCTTATATTATATAAAATGAATAAGAAAATTTACCCTTTATGCAAAATAGAATTTGTAAGAAATTAATCTAAATTATTAATTAATTAATATCTGGCGAAATAATTCCCCCAGACAAAACTATACAATCACAGGGTTACTTAATCTAGTAGGTAATATTACTCAACAACGTTTATCAATCAATTCAGATTAAATATATTTCAATGTGCTGTAATTTATATTTTTTCACATGTAAAACAATTATTATTCCTCACAATTGTCTATCAATGGTTATAGTTATTTGTTGTGTATGGTGGAGTGTGCGTGTGTGTGCTTCATAAACGAAATAAGGTTCCTTGGGCGAATACCACAACCTTCGCAACCGAGGTTGACACACAGAACATCGGCGTAATAGGCCGAGGCGCACCAGCTTCACACCAGCAAGGTTTCAGCACATCATCAATGATCCGCTCTAAGGTTTTGGTTTTGGTACATCTACAACAATACATACAAAAATACGCAACCATTAATAATTATATTACAATATACTGCACAAGCATCCCGCTATCGGAATGGTTGTCTCCCTTTCAACATCCTTACTCATCCTCCCTGTCATTACTTCTGTCATCGCGTATATACATTCACAATCACCTCCTTTCTGTCATCTCTTCGCTACATAACAGCGAATTCTTTTATATCAATTTATAATTATTTAATTTATAATACATTTTAGAAAATTCTCTCTCTCTATTGCTAGGTATTTATGCAGCAACCAATAATGAAACATAAAATAGAATTAAGAAAGCATAATTAACTAACCATTCACACTGCATGCATAACCCAAACCCCCGAACGCTATGGCCAACTGAGAAATTGAGGTAAATAACTTACGGCTACCAGTGGGATCCCCGGCCTGTTGACAAAGACACACAAACGACGGGACAAACACACAGGCACAGAAGGTTAGGCAAGGTGATATACAGGCACAAGAAGTCCTAGACGGAGTCACAGGTCACCCGACGTTATACGTAGATAACTCAGATTTCACCGAGAATACACAGTAGGTATTCTAAACAGCTTAGAACAGTTCCAGTTAATCAAACACTTCCAAAGTGTTCCCAAAACAGTCCTCCTCTTCCGATAATAGGCTCTTTTTCGTTGACGGTCTGATCAGTACGACCCACAGACAAAGTCACTAACTGGCACCTTGACCCAACTCGGATCTGTTGATTCTGGCTACAAAAGCGATATCAAAACGTTTATGCTCCTATCAAAATATACAGTGCATGGGGTTTTATACGATTAGCTAGGAATCTTCTAGAATATACTCGTTTTAATTATAATTCATTCCCTACACCGTTCGCGATTAGAGCACGCATTTCACACATAGAATATCGCATGGCAGCAATTAATCTTCTCAATAACAAAATAGCCAACTATGCTGTTTTCTAACATAGTGCGTTCCGCACGGGCGCAAATCATTCGCTACTTTTATTAATTATAAACTTAATTAATTTATTCTGATTCTCTCCCCTTGACTACCGTAACTTTTAACCTCTATGTACAGGCTGATGATTAAACTATATACATAGGCGCGCGACTGCGAACTGCGTAGCGTGACACAGATATAATGCAGATATTCGTCTTGTATATGCTAGCAATTGCAGTCGACCCAAATAGGCTTATTTAAAGTTGTATTTTCTTTTAGAATTCGCCGTTTGCGTTGCCAGGTGAAACTAAATCTTAGAATAGCCGCCTTAAAAGTAAATAATTATTATTAACATTTACACCAACCACACGCGCGCACCTACACACGCATGCATGCACACACATGCACACACGCGAGGACGCGCGCGGTACGCTCACAAACACACATGCACACACACGCATACAGTCGCGCGCGCACACACACAGGTTGTTGACGACTGAGGTGATCTGATCTGAATCCTTGAGGTTGCTGTTGTTAATAAACTTCTATATAGAATCATCACAAAATCCAAATTACTCCAAAAGCTCAATTCTCGTTGCGCTGAGGAGTGAAATATAAAATTAATGCAGTAATATAGTCAAATAGGTTGGGGTTTTTTGTTTTTGTTTTGTTTATTTTATTTTTTTTGGGAGAGGGGAGGGGGGGGGGGGATAAAATGCCATAGCCGGCATTGGTGATAGGTCGACAATGTGGATCTTGAATTCTTGTTACAGCTGATTTAAAATCCTTACCCGTTGTCCTGGAACTTTTATCCTTACGGGCATTAACATTTCACGTGACTGAAACCTAGTTTTCCTGTCCTCATAGAAAAGAATGGTACGTGTAAGGATTACCTAATTATTCTATTGATCAGTCTTAATTGGAAATGCATATATACAGAATCGCAGGATTGTCTTATATATTTCATTAGCCAAGTAAAGTTAACAAATCAGGGAATTCGAACTCTGCTATAGGTGTTGCTAGTTTGCGTCAGTTTAAGACTAATTTCAAGATACAAAACGACGTTTTCTGTTTATGCACTCTGTGTGTGTGTGTGTGTGTGTGTGTGTGTGTGTGTTTGTGTTGTGTTGTGTTGTGTGTGTTGTACCTTTGTGTTTCGTTGTGTTGTACTTTTGTGTTGCGTTGTGTTGTACTTTTTGTGTTGCGTTGTGTTGTACTTTTTGTGTTGCGTTGTGTTGTACCTTTTATGTTGCGTTGTGTTGTACCCTTGTGTTGCGTTTTGTTGCACTTTTGTGTTGCGTTGTGTTGTACTATTTTTATGTTGCGTTGTGTTGTACATTTGTGTTGCGTTGTGTTGTACTTTTATGGGGCGTTGCGTTGTACTTTTTATGGTGCGTTACGTTGTACTTTTGTGGTGTGTTGTACTTTTTGTGCTGCGTTGTGTTGTACTTTTATGGTGCGTTGTGTTGTACTTTTATGGTGCGTTGTGTTGCACTTTTGTGTTGTGTTGTGTTGTACTTTTATGTTGCGTTGTGATTTAATGTTGTGTTGCGTTGCACTTTTATGTTGCGTTGTGTTGTACTTTTATGGTGCGTTGCGTTATACTTTTGTGTTGCGTTGTGTTGTACTTTTGTGTTGTGTTGTACTTTTATGTTGCGTTGTGTTGTACTTTTATGGTGCGTTGTGTTGTACTTTTATGGTGCGTTGTGTTGCACTTTTGTGTTGTGTTGTGTTGTACTTTTATGTTGCGTTGTGATTTAATGTTGTGTTGCGTTGCACTTTTATGTTGCGTTGTGTTGTACTTTTATGGTGCGTTGCGTTATACTTTTGTGTTGCGTTGTGTTGTACTTTTGTGTTGTGTTGTACTTTTATGTTGCGTTGTGTTGTACTTTTGTATTGCGTTGTGTTGTACTTTTTGTGTTTTCTTATTGTGGTTGTATTGTGTGTGTCCCAGTGTAATTAGCGTTTTTTTGCAGTACAATTAAGTCTTTTTACGTTAAAAAAACATTTTTGAAATCTTAATCTTGACTTTAAAACGTCTAAAATACGCAACAATAATTTGAGTTGAAACTATCAACTTTGGTACGCTTTATTATAAGTGCCTATATAATAGAATTATCGTCTTGTGTTAACATTGCATTAGTGTATAACATTGAATTTTGCGTTATATTATGTTGGACTCAATTCATAGTTTGATTGACCCCGCAGTACTATCTCTAATGGTGCACATAACTATTTTTCAATAATTATATGTGTAGAAAATAATGGGATTTTAACGCAATTTGCAACGCTAAAGAGAAGGTTTTTGCCTCTTTGTATATGTTTCTGCAGAAATGATCTCAGGATCTTCAAAATGATCTCAGAAACGGATTTTTTTTTCAAAGACCAATTACAGAACATATGTTTGTGCATAATGTAAAATGGAATAAAGCAGTGAAGTAATAGTATTTTTTTTTAGCAAACTTTACAATAATGAGGAAAGAAAAATAAAGAGTGCACAAGCAAAACAGACTGCTAATTTCGACAAAAACAAAACGGCACAATGCACATTTTTGAGCTAATCATTTTTATGTCAGACACTGCAATATAACTTTATTGGATGTGATAACCTGTCTGTCCGTTGGAATATATTATATTTTTATTTGTTCCTTTTGCAGAGATGTATCGTTATGTCACTGTAGCCATATGTGAGTGAGTGAGTGAGTGTGTGTGTGTGTGTGTGTGTGTGTGTTTGTGTGGGTGTGTGTGTGTGTGTGTGTGTGTGTGTGTGTGTTGATGTGATAGTGGGCATGTAGAAACGACGTTACTCTGACATACCCTTGAAACTCCACATGGTTTCTTTCTACTTTTTTTGACGGCCCCGTTATTTTGATGTCAAAATAGTGCTCCGTAGAGTTACAGCTGTTTTAGGCTTCGGGTTAGGTTAAGGGTTAGGGTTAGGGTTTGCGTTAGAATACTTAAAAATACTTAAAAAGGGGGACGAAATAAATATGACCCATTGTCAACACAACGTATGTGACGTTTCAGGAAAGTCATAATAACAACGTGAAAACAAGTTTGTGTGCGTTTGTGTGTGTGTGTGTGGGTGTGTGTGTGTGTTTGCGTTTGTATGTGTGAGCGAAGGATGGAGAATATTAAATGAGAGACAGGAAAAAGGAGAGACAGAGAGAGAAGAGAGAGAAAGTGAGGAAGAAGAATGTAAGAGGGAGAAACAGAGAAAGAAAGAACCAGAAAGAGCGAGAGAGAGAGAAAGATATATATATATATATATATATATATATATATATATATATATATATATATATATATATATATATATATATATATATATATATATATATATATATATATATATATATATATATATATACATATATATAAGTATATTGAAAAAGAAGGTGAGAGAGAGAGAGACAGACAGACAGACAGACAGTAAGTCAAAGATGGAAACAGAGAAAAGGATTTTTAAAAAATTCCAAACAAAACAAAACAACTCCCCCTCCCCCCCACCCCAAATAAAAAATACAATAAATAAATAAATAAATAAATAAAGAAATAAATAAATAAATAAAATAAAATAAAAAAAATAAAATAAATTTTACAATTAAATAAAAACCAGGGCGATAAAGGTTTAAAAAAATTAAACAGCGAGACATTGATACTTTTAACCGGCTTCTGCGTATTTCTTTATTTCGTTATAATTGTACATTTAAAAAAAAAAAGGTTTAATGTTTGGAATTATTGCTGCACGTGACCCTAGAAGCTATTTGCACTGTGTGCATCCTTATTGTCAATGTTCCTGAGCTTTTATTTCTCAAGTTCACAATATAACAGCAACCACACGATACAAAAATGTAGACATTATCTTATTCCATGCCAGCAATTGTAGGCTATAATGTCTTCTCTGTATCCAACTTTTCGCCGAGTTGTAAAATAGACACCATTCCCGACCCTGATCGAGGCTGTTGAAAAATCCGCAGAATTCAGCGTGTGTGTGTGCGTGTGTGTGTGGGTGTGTGTGTATATGTGTGTGTGTGTGTGTGTGTGTGTGTGTGTGTGTGTAATCAAGCATGCAATCAGGCATGTAGTTTTTGTTTGGTGTTTTTGTAACCAAATATTTATTTTACTTATTTCGTGAGCCTGTAACTGCTCCCAGATTGCGAACCTGTCCTATCCTATTATATCACGTAACTCGTAGGTCGTTGGGGTACCACAGATGATCGTTTAACCAGCGTACTCCATCTTTCCCTGTCCTCAGCAACCCTCATGGCTTTGCTCTGAGTCAAGCCAGTCCATTCTCGAATGTTGTCCTTCCACCCCTTTTTCTGTCTCCCTCTTCTTCTGCCTCCTTGCACTGTGCCTTGCAGGATGGTATTTGCAAGGCCTGATACTCCGGTGACGTGGCTATACCATCGGAGTTTCTTCACTACTGTGAGCATGTCATCGTGTTGTCCAATGGTTTGTGTGATGGTCTGTCGGACATCGTCGTTGATGATGTTCTGGGTATAGGAAATACCCAGAAGTCTTCTATAGCACCTCATCTCCATGCTTTTGTATTCTTCGTCGTAGGTCTGCTGTGAGGGTGTATGTTTTACAAGCGTATAGTAAGTTGGAGATGACAATTGAGCGCAGCAGCCTTACCTTGGAGTGTAGACTGATATGTTCAAAAGGGCCTCAACCTTGTCAGGGCAGCAGTTTGCGCGATCCTAAAGACTTCCTTTTGGGAATGGCTCCTAAATATTTGAAGCTATGCACTGTGTCGAGGGATTGGACTTGGACTTTGATGTATTATTTTCAGGAAGACCTTGCTGGGATGGCTGACGAGGATGATGATACGGTAATTTTCACACTCTTGAAGGTTAACATTTTTGGGAAGAGTGATGACAAGCGACTGGGTCCATGGTGTAGGCCACTCTCCACTCTGCCAGATCTTGTTACAGGTAATGGTGAGGGCGTCAATCATCGCTTCTCCTCCTGCTTGAATCAATGCTGCAGGTATGTTGTCCACTCCCGCTGACTTCCCCTTATTCAGCGATTGCACTGCTGCCTCAACTTCTTCTCGGAGAATTGGGAGGACTTCTTCTTCTTTGTTCTGGGGACATGCTAGAACTGATGGGTCTCCGTTTGGTGTGTGGTTGTAAAGGTCAGAGCAATACTTTGTCCATCTATCCATGGCTTCTTGTTCTTCTGTAATGCATATGCCAGACTTGCTTTGGATCGTGGAGACATTGGGCTGTTTAACACTTGTCAGCCGTTTCACAGTCTGGTAGGCCTTTTTGCTATTGTTCTTGTTCAGACTGTTCTCTAATTCCTGGAATTGCTCTTCTATCCAGTTCCCCTTTGCGAATTGCTGTGCGCATGCCTTTTCGGATATCATTGTTGATTTGTCGGTAGGCATCGGCTCCCTGCGAGATGCTATTTTTCTTTTTCATCTCTCTTCATTTATCACAAAGGTTCAAAAGTTCTGGTGTGATCCACGGCTTCTTCTTTGGGTGGTGCTTGTTAAGGCTCTCAGTGGCGGCATCTGTCACAGCTGTGATAGGCCACTCTTTGGAATATTTGCAAGGAAAAAAATGAAAATCGGATCAGCCATTTTATAGAAAGGCGCAAAACATGTTTAGAAAATGGTGAAGAACGTTGACCTTGACCTTTCAGAAAGTACAAATACGAATGACCGAACATGCTTAGCAGTAGGTGAAGTATCCACAAAGTAAAATTAAAGGATGGCTCGTGATCTGAAGTACCTATATGCTAAAATTCAACAAAATCGGTTCAGCCGTTTTTTATTTTTAAATATTGTTCAAAATATGTTTCGCAATCAAATGAATGGAGGTAGAGCAACGATGATGATGGCACGGGAGGCAGGCCACTAACCTAAGTAATGTTTCTTTGAAGTTTGATCAAAATCCGTTCAGTGGTTCTCGAGATATGGTTTCCAACGGACCGACTGACGGACAGAATGACACCAACATTTTGATCGTTCTGATTCCCCACCAACCCACCCTCGGACAATTTCAAAATATTTCCAGATACGTCTGGAAATACAAAAGGATAATTATTGACGTTCTATGGGCAATACCAGCCCAGCCATATTTCTGTTACTCGATCTATATTCTCCTTATCTGTAGATTTACTGTTGTGTCACTCTGATCTGTCTTGTCAGAAAATGGCGTTCCCAGTTATTCCAAGGCGAAACCATCTTATTTCTAGAGAATTGTCAATTGACGAAGACATGGAAAACTCCTTTTTGTATAGAAGAATTTTAAGATTTCTTAAAATGCCATCTATGAATGAAAGACACCCAAAGACAAACATAAACAAAATTCCAGACTGCCATTTTGTTAGAGAAATAAAAACCAAAGATACATTGAGCAATCCTTAACATTAGTCATAGATGTGGCGGAATGGGAGGCGACTGGTTCACACTTGGGAGAGAAGTTGTCTACCTTCCATTTGTTGGTTAGTCTAGCCGTCGGTGGCTCTTGCTGTGCAGAATCATTTGGTGTAGCCACTGGGTTATGCAGGACAGGCGACACGACATATGTTCTCCCCGTCTGACCATTCGTCTTCTTCTTTTGGTGGCGTGCAGGGCTACATCGTCTGCAGGCATTGTATGCAGGTTAGTGGCAGTAAACTGCCGAAAGAGTCGTGGCACTAGTAGCCGGCAAACCGGTTTACTATCAACACGCTTCCCCGCTTTGCAGGGCAAATATTTTTATGTCCCTCTTATGAGGGATACATGATAATACCAGTTCGAGTTGGGTCGTGTTCTCAAGGTTGTGGCCGAGAGGCGAGAGTCAAATACTCCGCTCGGCTACATAGACATTATCAATTTTTGTATTTCAAGTCTTATTTGGAAATACCTTGAAATGAACGGGATGAGGGTGATGGTTATGAGAGAGAGAGAGAGGGGGGGGGGATTGGTCCGTTGGAAGCCATATAAAAAACCATTGAAAGGATTGTTTTTGACCAAATTTCGTAGTAGGCTTCCTCTCAGGTCATCCTATTTGCCGTACTAAAAACACGCTTTTTGCCTTATCTATCTCCAAAAATAATGGAACCGAAATTCATCAATTTTACTTTGCAGATACTCGAACTACTTTTAAATGTATTAGATCGTTCCTACTTGTACTTTCACAAAGGTCAATATCACTAGGCTAAACCATTTCCTAAACTCATTGAGCGCTGTAGGCCTACATAAAAATTAACTTAGGAGATTTGGATATTTTGTTGCTTGCAGGTAATTCAGTTTGTGGCCATTTTGTTTCATTTCTATTTTTTATTGGATTGTTTTCGATCGCGTTTCTGTGCATGGACAACCGTGCTTGTTGGATCACAACGTGTTGATTGCCTGCAATCAGAACATCGGTAAAATATCATTGCAGCAGTTTTCATCCTTTTGTAAATAAGACATAATAATAGGCATACAAATCAATACTAAGGTAAAAAGATGGTAACACATGTTTTGCGGAGATTGGCAGAACATTGTAATTCCCATTCCAGCTTCTTTTGTTTTTTTCCTGCTTTCAAAGTTGACAAATAAATAACTATTAATTATGTGCGGAAATAATCGCAGTTATCAGTCTTGTTTTGGGTTCGAAGTCATTTGACTAATTAGGGGAAAGTAATTTCTTTGTTTAATAGTCGCCAATATTGATTATATTTGCTTTGAATGGAAGGAAAATTGTTTGTCCAATAGGAAGATTACTACGCAGAAAAATGCAAATAAATGCGGTTTGGAGTTTCGTGTTTGCGGGAGAGAAATCGGAAAATAACAATGAATCATGATTATGGTACTCACCAAACGTTGTTCACAAATTCATCTATTATATTTGTAGCATTGTGTTAATGCTTTAAATATTTTGATCAAAATAATTATTACTGTTTCATCGCAAGCTCTGGTCTGCTGAAAATATTTGGTCCAAATAATTATCATTGGGGCATCGTGTTGAAAATATTAACAATATAATTACGTTCGTGAATAATAAAAGAGTACAGATTGTAAATGTAATGTCGACATTCTTGTGCGTGTCGTGGTTGGGAAATCAGAGCAAGAAATCATGACCTGGGAGCTTCCCTGCAGTCTCACCCTATTACAGATGTCGTGATTCATCGCGATTACGGTCCTTGATGATTATCCCCCTTGGCACAAGATGGCTACTTTAAACGCTAGCTGCTTTCTGGTTGTCTTGTGGGGGGTTTCATCACTCTCTCTCTCTCTCTCTCTCTCTCTCTCTCTCTCTCTCTCTCTCTCTCTAGCCTCTGTGGGTGTGCGCGTGTGTGTGCGCGCATGTGAGAGAGAGGAGAGAGAGAGAGAGAAGGGGGAGCGCGGTGTGTTGGAGGCGTTAGTTTAAACTCAATTTCGAGCAGATCGGGTTTATTTATTCGATTTGAGCAACAAGCGAGCTAGATCCGATTTAAGTCAGAGCAATTTTAGAACTCAAGCACTCGGCTTTGCCCAAGGTCCAGACAGTAGAACGAGAGAAAGAAAGAAGTCAGTTATTCTTTGCTTAAATAATATCTTTTGTCTTGTTTAGGACATTACGAGACTAATTAGTTTACTCTAGTGTCAGTATGTTAATCAATAATTTATTGCTAGAGTTTTGAAAGAGAAGCACCTCAAGATAGCTATAATTGCTACCTTGTAGCTTTTCATTACCTCCTCATCCATATTAATTAATTAATTTAAGTGTTTATTTATTTTATCACATTTATATAGCGCTTTTCCAGCTCAATAGCTGCTCAAGGCGCTGGTTAATAACTTGGAACAACCATGCTGTTGACTTTGGCATTTTGTTTTAACCATTAAACTCTGAGCAGGTAAACAACTGATGGCATAATAATGGCTGCAGAACCCTGCATGACTGGGCTAGAGGTGAAATGAAATTGCAGGTTCCATTAAAAAGAGAAATCCTATATATTTCTAAGCTCTTTTATTGTCAACGTTAGCATCATTACCAACATCATCATGATCATGATCATCATCATCATGATCATCATCATCATCACCATCATCATCAACATCATCATGATCATCATCATCATCAACAACATCATCATGATCATCATCATCATCAACATCATCATGATCATCATCATAATTCAACATCATCATCATCATCATCATCATCATCATCATCAACATCATCATGATCATCATCATCGTCGTCGTCATCATCATCATCAGTATCATCATCATCACCATTATGCTGCATTTCTAGGCTTTGGCTGCCTTGCTGACCTCCGAGACCAGTGGAGGTAGAAGAGTGAGGAAAAACGAGAGAAACCCTGCGCCTTAAGCCATCCTTAGTGCTGTTAATGCGCGCGCTTTAATAATAATAAGTACACTTCATTTTAACCTTCAGAGTTCATAAAATTTGGACTGCTGTTCGAGCTGGATGGTGAGGAGGGTGGTGGGTGAAGTTATATGAGAGAGGGAGAGAGGAGGAGAGGGGTCTGGGGCGGGAAGGAGACGGTGGGGCTCCCCGACGGCCATGATAGATAGGGGAGATACCTTCTGAAGAGAGAACAGAAGAAGGAAGTTTGCAAGTGTCAGACCAGGCGCACTATCGTCTGTTAAATTATTGACCTTGCTTGCTCTGATTTGCAGCGGTTTACGTGCTATTTTTCTGTTCTTTTGCCATCTTCCCCTTCAACCTCATCATCGGAGTCCTCATTGATTCCTTCTTCTTCTTCTTCTTCTTCTTCTTCTTCTTCTTCTTCTTCTTCTTCTTCCTCTTCTTCTTCTTTAATGCATTTTTAGTTAATGAGCTTCAAGTTACCCCGAAAGCTATTGTTTTTGGCTTTGTCCGTCCGTCCAGCTTCCAGAGGTGACATTTTGCGCACGTTTCTCTGAAACTAATGGATGTTTTTTTTCAGACTTGGTATTTAGTTCCTATCCTATTCTAACCTGTAACTCGAAGGTCGTTGGTGCACCACAGATGTTCGTTTAACCAGCGTACTCCATCTTTCACTGTCCTCAGCAACCCTCATGGCTTCGCTCAGTGTCAAGTCAGTCCATTCTCGAATGTTATCCTCCCACCTCTTTTTCTACCTTACTCTACTTCTGGCTCCTTGCACCGAGCCTTATAGGATGGTCTTTGCAAGGCCTTATACTCTGGTGACGTGGCCATACCATTGGAGTTTCATCGTGTTGTCGTGGTTGGTGATGTTCTGGTTATAGGAAATGCCCATTATTATGGTTATTATGATTATTATTATGATTATTATTATGATTATGATGATGATGGTGATGATGATGATGATGATGATGATGATGATGATGATGATGATCATGTTCTGGTTATAGGAAATGCCCATTATTATGGTTATTATGATTATTATTATGATTATGATGATGATGATGATTATTATTATTATTATTATTATATTATTAATATTATTGTTCTTATATCGAGCTTTTCTATTTCAAGAGGCACTGATCGATACATAATCTAACTCAAGCCTTCTAAGGCCCGAGCGTTTCTTAGGCACATCGTCTAAGCCTAAATTTACGTATTTTTGTAACTTGTTCTCACCCGCCTTGGACATGAGCCTCAGTATCTTTAATAGTATCTTCATAGTCCTCCCATAGATCTCCAACGAAGAATACAAAGCATGGAGATGAGGTGCTACAGAAAACTTCTGGGCATTTCCTGTACCCAACACATCACCAACGACGAAGTCCGACAGACCATCACACAAGCCATTGGACAACACGATGACCTGCTAACAGTGGTGAAGAAACTGAAACTCCGATGGTATGGCCACGTCACCAGATCATCAGGCCTTGCAAAGACTATTCTGCAAGGCACAGTGCAAGGAGGTAGAAGAAGAGGGAGACCGAAAAAGAGGTGGGAGGACAACATTCGTGAATGGACTGGTTTGACACTGAGCGAAGCCATCAGGGCTGCTGAGGACAGAGAAAGATGGAGTATGCTGGTTAAACGATCATCTGTGGTGCCCCTACGACCTTCGGGTTACGGGACAGGATAGGATAGGATAGGAGTCCTCCTCTTCCTCCTTCTCCTTCAACTTCCCACTTTTTGTGCTTCTTCTTTATTGTCTAAAATACAATATGTTTGTGTGGGTGTGCGTGTGTGTGTAAGAGAGACAAAGAGGGGGGGAGAGAGAGAGAGAGAGAGAGAGAGAGAGAGAGAGAGAGAGAGAGAGAGAGAGAGAGAGAGAGAGAGCACGCGAAGGAACTCTGCAACCGTTGGGGTCCAGCACTTGTTTTTTTCTTTGCACCTCAGCGATTTACAATGTGCAGCGTCCAAAGACCAAGGTGACAGATTTACAAGCGTATTAGGGAATGCCTTGGCATGTTTCTTGTTTGCTTTACGTCTGGGACCTGCATCTGCCCTTGTTAGACAGTAACGCAATCTTTCTTCGTAGCAGCTTTGATGTAGACAAAAACAATCTTCGTAGAACCTGATCTTTGGTGTCGACGTAAGCAATACATCTTAGCAGATTATTTAACTTCGCGTTCAATTTAACGTAATAATAACACTCCAAGCTACAGGAAAACCTTGACAAAGGATGTTAATAAATCGGAAATTCGTAGCTCTTAACACATGTGTTTGTTGTTTTTGTATTTCCAGCTCTGTTAGGATAAAGCCGACTCACCACACCGTATTTTTATTTTTATTTTGTCGGGGAATGTCTGGATGCTCTGGTGATGTGGCCATACCATCGGAGTTTCCGCTTCTTCACCACTGTGTGCATGTTATCGTGTTGTCCAATGGCTTGTGTGATGATCTGTCGGACTTCGTTGTTGGTGATGTGCTGGGCATAGGAAATGCCCAGAAGTCTTCTGTTGCACTTCATCTCCATGCTTTGTATTCTTCGTTGTAGATCTGCTGTGAGGGTCTTTGGCTATTGAGGCGGGCACGTTGCAGTTTTTATTGAAATGCGTAGGCCACCGGTTTGTTGTTGGTGTATTTCTTCTTCTTCTTCTTCTTCTTCTTCTTCTTCTTCTTTTTCTTCTTCTTCTTCTTCTTCTTCTTCTTCTTCTTCTTCTTCTTCTTCTTCTTCTTCTTCTTCTTCTTCTTCTTCTTCTTCTTCTTCTTCTTCTTCTTCTTCTTCTTCTTCCAGCCAACACCATCATCATCATTGCTACCATTGCCATCATCATCATCATCATCATCATCATCATCATCATCATCATCATCATCATCATCATTATCATCATCATCATTATCATCACCAGAGCATCAGGCCTTGCAAAGGGCATCCTCCAAGGCAACGTGCAAGGAGGCAGAAGAAAAGGGAGACAGAAAGAGAGGTGGGAGGACAACATTTGAGAATGGACTGGCTTGACACTGAGCGAAGCCATGAGGGTTGCTGAGAACAGAGAAAGATGGATTACGCTGGTTAAACGATCATCTGTGGTGCCCCTAAGACCTTCGAGTTACGGAATAGGATAAGATAGGAATGTATGTAAATACATTTGAATGGCTTGCTATCTTGTTATCTCTTCCTAAAGTTACAGACGTAAAAGCATGGGGAGGGAGGTGGGAGTGGGGCTCGTAGGTGCAAAAGCAAGTTACAGATCTAAAGAGTGTGAAGTTTGATAGGACTGAAAATGATTGGGCCCGTGAAATTACTAGTTTACTATTGTACTATAGTTTGCTTATTTGTGCGTATACAATTTGCCCCTGTAAATTTGCAGAGTTGTTTACTCAAGTTTGTACTTGCTTTATCAGTTTTTCGCCACTGGTTTAGTGCAGGTTTTGACCATATTCTATATAATATAGTATAGTACAGTTGGGGGTGTTTTGGTATAGTACTACGTTTCGTCGCTAACTTTGCGTACGTTGTTTTTTTAAGAATGTACTTGTCATCTTCTCGTCTACTTTGTCAAGTGCTTATAGAGAGGTTTGTGCTTGTTGCGCTACATTTTATTTATTTATTTATTTATTTATTTATTTATTTATTTTTGCATAGGCATGTTTCCTAGAAGAATTATTATTTTTTTTTTTTTTTGGCCCAGCAGTGTTCCGATGATCAGTGCGTGTCAAATGACGTGGTTAAGCAAGTCTAACAAACGTCGCGTCATCCTTGTTTACGCTGTACAACATTCCTGTTCTAGTGGGTTATTTCTATTTTTGTTAGCCTTGTGTTGTTCTTTTCCAGTTACCTTGCGGTCATTCTCTCCTAGTTCGATCTACCGCGGTGGCTGCCTGTATTCTTCGGTACATTACATTACATTACATGATTATTGCTTTAGGTCCAGCGGACTCTTCCGAGCCAAATCAGGACCGGACAACCCCTAATCCGCATAAAAGATCTGCTGAAACAACCATAGTGGTAAAACTGAAAGCTCTCCACCAGTCAGTCACTTTACAATAAAGACATCCCACGCAGGGGACGCTGAGGCTGTACTCTAATTTATCGAACCCCCGTTTACAAAAAACAATATAGAATACAAACATCATTATAAAATATCAACAAAACACATACATATAAAATGCCTACATTGCTAAATAATAACATCAAAGGAAGCCATAGTGACCACCTGGCAGAAAGCGTCCAATATTCCCAAGCTGATCAAGACCTCATACACAAATAAGGAATCTTGTCCCGGAAGGGTTTTCAAGAAAAAGGGTAGGTGACTTGGTCTAGCGAAGAAGAAGACAGTATAGCAGATTGATAGAACAGAGCAGGAATGAGAAAGAGCAAATGAGAAAGACAGCGACAGTGGGAATTTAAAGCACTAAATTTCCAGAAAGTGGGGATACTATTTATATTGAAACCCCCGGCACCCCAACGGGGGAATTTTTCGGTAGTCATCTTGTACTTACTAGTACTCACTCACATTTGTCCAATTTTTCCAGTTGTTATCTCCAAATTACCGTCTCCCTTTCATCATCATCATCATCATCATCATCATCATCATCATCATCATCATCATCATCATCATCATCATCATCATCTTCATCAATCATCATCATCATCATCATCATCATCATCATCATCATCATCATCATCATCATCATCATCCATCTTCCTTCTCTTCCTCTTGATCTTTGGCTATTGAGGCGGACACGTTGCAGTTTTTATTGAAATGCGTAGGCCACCGGTTTGTTGTTGGTGTACTTCTTCTTCTTCTTCCCGCCAATACCATCATCATTATTACTACCATTGCCATCATCATCATCATCATCATCATCATCATCATCATCATCATCATCATCATCATCATCATCATCATCATCATCATCATCATCATCATTCTTCTCCATATCCTCTTCCATTTCTTCTTCTTGATCTTTGGCTACTGAGGCAAACCGGTTGCAGCTTTTATTGAAATGCGTAGGCCGCTGGTTTTTAACTTCCTTGTTGACATTGTGCTCCTGCATGTTGTTTTCCAGGGTTCTGGTGCAGTCTTAGTTAAAGTCAGTCTGATACCATGTTTTCAAACGTTTACAATAGGAGTGGATTGGTGGCGCATCTGATTGGTCATTGGCTTCCTATGTCAAAGGTCGGGGGTTCGATTCTCGCAAGGGGCGAACTTGCGTGACTTAGGAACGAGACTATGTAGATCAGCGAGGGTTTTCTACGCCTGCTCCGGTTTCCTCCCTCCCTTCAATGATGATATGAGATGCAGTCAATACAAAATTTTAAAAATAAAATTTGATGTCCATTCCGTTTTCTAATAGCGTTCTTCCTGCCTTTATCCCACATGTTTGAGTGATAGATGTGTTTGTTGTGTGTGTGAGAGTGTGTGAAACATGACTGGTGATTTGGGGAAAAGCGCGTATATGACGTCTATTCTTCTTCTTTTTTCTTCTTCTTCTTCTTCTTCGTCTTATTATTATTATTATTATTATTATTATTATTATTATTATTATTATTATTATTATTATTATTATTATTATTATTTGCAGCTTGTCTCTGGCCGTTGTTGAAAATTACAGCCGAAAACAACCGAAGGCTACGAGCAATAGGCGATGTCTTTGTTGGCCTACTTAGCCAACGGGAAGCGTTGTAGCTTATAAAGTCGGTGTTATAAATACTCGAGGCTAGTACGGCCTGGGACTAGTCACGTGCGTTCAGGCTGATAGTTTGCACGACAATGTTTTTAAAAACGCTTAGACACGTCGTTTGGATTTCAATTTCGCATATAGCAGACACAAAAAACATGTATGACTGTTATTAGCAAATGGTCACCTCTTAGTGTAAATTTGACATTTTTTGTGCCCATTTGGTTTAGGGTTCAGACTCACTTTAGACACAGTCCTACTAATTTATCTGGGGACAATGTTAAAACAAGTAACATTGCGCGGTTTGGCTTTTTTGACAGCGCGTGCTTTTTCTTTAGTATTTTTCGTCTCCGTTTTTGTCTTCTATATTTGCTTTGAGTTCCACTAATGCAATCCAATTGTTCACTGGCATAATAGAGCATAATAGAGCACCACTTCCTGTTTACATGGCATTTATCAATGATCAATTCAGTTACGATGCTTGAATCTTGATATATTTTTATGTGTAACTCGAATTTATTTATCCACGCTGCCTGTTCACTTAGCAACAAGGCAGGAGTCGTCGTATAAAGTTTTCCAACTGTATTCAGCAAACATCAACAACTGCATACAAGATAGCTTTCCGAAAATCACTACAACAATCCTCCGCACGAGCAGACAGTGCATTACATAATTATATAGCCTCTCTTCATTCGAGAACAAATTCGACCATTCCGACGCATGACGCAATAACACCCGATCAAAATAAAAATCGTCACCGGAACTATACCCTGTCTTACGTCACATAATGTTTACGTACGACTCTAGATGATTCGACCAGCTTTTACCCGTAAGATCTAGAAGCTTCGATCGATAATTAACAAGTAATTCTCAACAATACCGACCGACGAAAAGTATCAACATTGTACAAAGCTTCTTCTAGCAACAACGCAAAATAAAATCAAAGGTAAATACACGTTGTCGTTGCATACTTAGCAAAACAAACTTATCGTATATATTGTGGGCGTCTCAATCGTAACACTCCCTGTCGCAGAGACGTGCTTGGGGTGCAAAGTTTGAGTTTTTCCCCCTGACTTTTATTTTATAATAATAAACCGAAACTAGACCTCGTGGCGTATTTTCTATTACTTTTGTTTATCCAGTTCTGTTCACATGTGTGTGTGTGTGTGTGTGTGCGTGTGCGCGGCGCGCGTTTGTGTGTGTTTGGGTTGCTTTACATGTGTGTTTGTGTGCGTGTGTGTACGTGCGCTTGCGAGCGCATGTGCCTCGGTGCAGGTGTGTGTCTCATTGGCCTTTCTGATTTTTATTTTATTTTTACAATAATGTAAAGCCACTGTATACATAAACTAAAAAATAAATTATTATGTAGACTTCTCCTGTTACCGTTTGCTTATTGTTATGTTTCTCATTGTTATTGCCGCTAAGAATTCTCTCTCTCTCTCTCTCTCTCTCTCTCTCTCTCTCTCTCTCTCTCTCTCTCTCTCTCTCTCTCTCTCTCTCTCTCTCTCTCTCTCTCTCTCTCTTCCTTTTCTCTTTTTTATCCCCCATTTTGCTTCTTTGTCGTTATTTTCGAAACGGTGTTCTTTATATCTGCGAGGGGAAAATGTTTTTCCTTTCATCCTCAGAATGAAGGCATGATCAGAGAGACGTAGGCTATATTACACCAAAAAAAAAGGAGAGGGGAAAAAAGGTCCAACAGCCTTGCACACACACCCATACCCATACACCCATACCCACACACCCACACCCACATCCACACATACCCAAAGATGAAAAAAAAAGGAATGGCAAAAGTTAGCGCAGGAGATGCAATTCTAGGATCCATCAGGAGCTTTTGGGAGCAGGAGTTACTGCTAATGGCTGTTTGATTTTTCATTGCGCGCTTTTCTAATACCCATATATCCTCTTGCCCAATAGGCGGTTTTTGGTTGGGGATGGTGGGCGGTAAAAAATGTTACCCATTCTATTGTATTTTGTTTTGTTTTGCTGTCTATAATTGTATATGTAAACAAAGTTGGGGTATGCTATTTTGGTAATCGTTCAGAAGGCCTTTGGTTGGCGTTAATGTTATTATTAGGTCCTTGCAATTTGCGTGGACTTCAACTCAAGCTATACCCTAGTGTGCTTGATGCATTTATATTCTGATGTTGATTATTGCTGTTGTTGTTGTGGTGGTGGTGCTGGTGCTGGTGCTGGTGATGATGATGATGATGATGATGATGATGATGATGATGATGATGATGACGGCCATTTTGTTTAATAGGGTGTGTTTGGTGGTGGTGATGATGATGTAATCAGTATCAGCAAGGTAAAGCCTCATGTTTGTCAAACTTAGATCTTTGAAGCTTATGTTGACCGATTTTGTTGAGTTTTTGGTATTCAGGTACTTTAGGTACTTCAGTAGCAGTTCGGTTGTCGGTCAGTAAATCAATCGGTCAGTCCGTCGCTCCAGATGTAACCTTTTTTGTTTAAAACACACTTTTTGCATTATCTAAAAAATAACTTAACCGAAATTAATACTTTTTACCTTGCGGATACATTTCACTACTACTAAGAATTTTACAATTTGCTTCACCATTTTCTAAAAACGATTTGCGCTGAATCTAAAATTTGGCTCAGTGGAATTGAATATTTTGTTGTTGCAGGTAGTTCAGATCAATGTTTTCTTCTGTTTCGTTAATATAAAGCCCAATCACAGCACCGGCGAGACAATTAACACTTTTCAAAAGGCGTTGTTTTGTTGTTGTTGTTGTTGTTGGTGGTGGTGGTGTTGTTGTGTGGCTATTGGTGTGAATGCCTGGAAATACATTTGAATTACTTGCCATCTTGTTTTTTATGGAGCAGAAGATCGAGGGGGGATTTGCAGCAGCAGACTTATGCCTCTGTTTGTTAGACCATGCCATCGGAGCTTATGTAGTGTATGCCATGGCAGACGTGTTTAAGCTGCCAGGTCTTTAGGGCAAAGAGAATGGGGAAGGAGGATCTGCGCTGCCAGTCTTTGGGTGGGGCTCAGGGACATTACACGCTGAAAGTGGATCCTTGATAACAACGGTAAATTGTCCTATGTATCACAGAAGGCATTATACAGTACACGCTGAAAGTGGAATGCCCCTGTGGGTGGAGGAGCTGGATCAAGCTCAGTTATCGGCTGCTTCAGCCTCTATTTGTCAGAAGAGACAGCCAGAACCACGCAGCTATAAGACTTGACGAGGCCTCAAGTCAGTGAGAGGGAGCAGGCCTCGCCAGCCTCAGATACACTGCATGAGCTGTAGCTTACTGTGTCGAGTCACGCTGAATGTCAAAGATGTGTCAGGCTTAAAGCTTGGTTCAACCTCCGGTCTCAACAGGCTCGGACACTGCGTGAGGTCTTAGCAGTCTCAGATAGTCAGTGTGCATGTTAGGCACGTCTGGGCCTGCTGAGGCATGCTTCGTACATCTGTATTTATTTATTTATTTATCAGTACAACTTATGTTAATCTGATGAAAAAGAATTGATATAACAACAACAACATCGGTATTGGGCGTATGCCTCCAAAGGCTTAGCAGGCTCAGTTACTCAGGGTGCGTGTAGATCTAACTGTAGGGCAGGCAAGTGTCTGCTGGTTGTCATAGTCACGTAATCTGGGTTTAGGCCCAGACGGCGACAGATCACAGGGCTTCAGTCACTGCTATCATTACTGGAGTTTCCTACTATCAAATGCGGAAACAACCATAGAAACAGTACAGATTCGGTTTCCTCTATGGCGCAGTGGTTATGTTTCCACTACAATGCAGAGTAGATCAATAGGTCTTATGGGTAGTATTAACTTCTGAAGTGAAAATAAGAGAGACACAAAAGGGAAAGAGGGAGTTCGCTGGTTAAACGAAAATCTGTGGTGCCCCTACGACCTCCGAGTTACGGGATAGGATAGGATAGGTTAGGATAGGTTGATCTTTCTCGATCATTGTGGTGCCTACACACGATCGCACTTTGGAAAGCTTTCTGTTCGAATGAAAAGAGATGACCATCGGTGAAAGGTACTTTCAACGCTGCGGAAATGTGTTGAAGAAAAATAGAACGTTCACCTGTTATGCGGGCAGCAGTACACGTATCAGGGTCGAAACGCATGATCACCGTTGAATATGGAAAACGATGAATGAATGAACGTTGAAGTTTTAACGTCTACACCTACAGTTAGCGATATGGCAGATCCTAGGGAAGAGAAGTAGGGACCTAACTCAACACTGAATCACCAGAGTACTTATACTGCTAAGATGGACAGTGGAAAATAGTGACTTTTACCTTGCCCACCATTCGCGGGATCATCAGTGTGCCAGGCGAACGTCTAACACTGAGCTACGGCGGTCAAACGTCAAAGCAATAATACCTGAGGTATTTCAGGCTTTAAGGAGGGGTGACAAACGGTGAGGGGGTGGAGGGTGGGGAGAGAAAAGAGAGAGAGAGATAAAGGGAGGTAAAGGGAGGAGGTAAGGGTGTATTGAGCAAGCAGAAGTGGAAAGCAAAGGTAATGTGTTTTGGTACATCCTCTTACTGTTCAATCACGGCAGGTGGCACCACGCTCAAACTACCAATCAATAATGTTAGATATCTAGGGCTGGATGTACCAGACGCTCATTACTAGTAGAAGGACCCAGAAATGCCCCCCGTCTACTCGCTCCCCACCCAACCACCACCCATCCGATACCCTGTCATCCCTCTCTGTAATGGCACCCGTCTAGTCCTAACCTCCTTCCTTTTCTACTCCGTCCTCTTACTCACTTATCCCACCTCCCTTCCCTCACCACCTCACACACCCATCCACCACGCAGTTTTTAATTGTGACGTCACCCCCACCCCCCTTATCTCCCCACCAAGTCAATACTTCCTCTTTCCTTAGTTTTTCTTCCATAAGATAACATAAGATAACATAATTACAAGAAAGTACATCGCTTTTGACTAACAGCCCCACCCTCCAACAACCCGTCCCTTTAAAAATCTCCTTATGATTCGAAGATGGATAAAATTAAATAAAATGAACCTTTTCTTGCGTAGTAAATATGTAACGATAATTTATGGTTCACCCCCGTTGGGGTGCCGGGGGTTTCAGTATAAATAGTATCCCCACTTTCTTGAAATGTAGTGCTTTAAATTCCCACTGTCGCTGTCTTTCTCATTTGCTCTTTCTCATTCCTGCTCTGTTCTATCAATCTGCTATACTATCTTCTTCTTCGCTAGACCAGTCACCTACCTTTTTTCTTGAAAACTCTTCCGGGACGAGACTCCTTATTTGTGTATGGGGTCTGTTGGATCAGCTTGGGAATATTGGACGCTTTATGCCAGGTGGTCACTAGGGCTCCCTATGATGTTATTATTTAGCAATGTAGGCATTTTATATGTATGTGTTTTGTTGATAATTTATAATGATGTTTGTATTCTATTTTGTTTTTGTAAACGGGGGTTCGATAAATTAGAGTACAGCCTCAGCGTCCCCTGCGTGGGATGTTTTTATTGTAAAGTGACTGGCTGGTGGAGAGCTTTCAGTTTTACTACTAGAGTTGTTTCAGCAGATCTTTTATGCGGATCAGGGGTTGTCCGGTCCTGATTTGGCTCGGAAGAGTCCGCTGGACCTAAAGCAATAATCATGTAATGTAATGTAATATATGGTTCTATTTATGCTAATCTATTCTCAGCCTGTGTAACCAGTTACGTATCGCGTGCAAACAAACCTTGAGGAAAATTAAATACGAGATCTAAAACATTTCTTTTCAATGCAGAACTCCCCTTCTCTCTCTCTCTCTCTCTCTCTCTCTCTCTCTCTCTCTCTCTCTCTCTCTCTCTCTCTCTCGCTCTCTCTCTCTCATGCTAAGTTACTAGGGACCTTACAAAGCCAGGGTAAATTCTTTTGCATTTTGAAATCAATGTATGAACACCTCAAATCTTGTGTTAGATTGTGTAAGGGTGAATTCCAAAAGGTGTGCGCCAGGGTTGTGTTTTAAGCCCTACTCTGAGGCCGACCTATCTACAAATGACGAATTACCTCCAAGCAATGACAATGTAGACGAACAGGGCAAAGTTGAAGCCGACATGTTTTTTTCACACATGAACACCAACCCTTCTCGAGTTAAACAACAAGTAAGCTTGTCAGTTGATTATCCCTGTTTTGCCAACACCACAGCCACTGATGATAAAGACTGGATTGATGTCGATGTTAATTCTCAGTAGGCACTTGGTAAAAACAAAGTTCGTTTCCCAGTGCATCGCTCTGTCCCGCGAAGCCGCCCACTATTTCTTAGCCAGACAAAGAAAACCTGGGTAAATGTTACAACATTAAATCTCAAGTCTTCAAGGCGAAATAAAGAAACGCAACAACCAGGTTGTAGAGGAAGTTGAGACAGCAACGGTTCAAGTGAAAACCAGTCTGAAAGTACACTTGGGGCAGAAGTTGCGGCTGCAAACTGATGGCCCTAGAGAATCAGAACAAAACTCTTAAAAGTCAGTTAGGTGACTTGAAGAAGCAACTTGCAGACAAGAACTGTTGCACCTGTCCTAAACCATCACCTTCCACCAATCTTCATAAATTCACATGCTATGAGACTTTCACACAAACCCCGCCCCCACCATCAACGTCACTGCCAGCGTCAGTAGCATCAGCTGTGGTCAACGTTAACACACAGCCTGATTATATGTTGATACTGCCATCATCTAGCAACGAGATGTTCCTTCATAAAAGCTCATCAGTTTCTAGCACTCGCTCACAAGTCTCAAATATTTTATTAGCCTCAAATGTCTCACCAGTCTCTAATGATTCCATCTCTCTCTTTTCAGCCTAGATCCCGTCCATTAGTTGCTGCTTCTAGTAACTCAAATCTGAAAAGTACTTCTACATCCAGGCTGTCGAATTAATCTCATTTCAAAACGAACACCCAGTTTACATCTCCCAAGAGTGTGCGTCTCACACCTCGAGAACAGCAAGCTGAAGAAAGAGTGGAACCAACAACAACTCACCTTATTCTTGGTGACTCTGTCGTACAGACCACGTCTACACCCAATACAAAATAACATTAGAGGTTTTAGAGCCAACTATGAACGGTTGCTCCTGCTTATTAAAAACCGACCATACGTCATTTGTCTACAGGAAACTTTTCTGAGTCCTGATAAAATACTTACTTTTATTTTATTTATTTATTTATTTAATCGTTCTTATATAGCGCTTTTCCAGCTCAAGAGCTGCTCAAGGCGCAGGCCGAAACAGGGTCTAACTCAAGCCGCCCGAGGCGCCAACTCTTGTTTGCAATCAAATGTTTCACGTGGGAACGCTTTATGTGTTCGATCAGACATTTTGTATAGCCCAGTTACATTGACCACACCCTTATAAGCGATTGCTGCTCGAGTATCATATTAAAAAACGGTAACAGTCTTCCTATATGCTTGCGAAACATGGACTCTCACAGCAGATCTCCAGCGAAGAATACAAAGCATGGAGATGAGGTGCTACAGAAGACTTCTGTGCATTTCCTATACCCAGCACATTACCAACCACGAAGTCCGACAGACCATCACACAAGCCATTGGACAACACGATGACCCGCTCACAGTGGTGAAAAAACGTAAACTCCGATGGTATGGCTACGTCACCAGATTATCAGGTCTTGCAAAGACCACCCTGCATGGCACAGTGCAAGGAGGTAGAAGAAGAGGGAGACCGAAAAAGAGGTGGGAAGACAACATTTGAGAATGGACTGGTTTGACACTGAGCGAAACAATTAGGGTTGATGAGGACAGGGAAAGATGGAGTACGCTGGTTAAACGATCATCTGTGGTGCCCCTACGACCTCCGAGTTATGGGATAGGATGGGATAGGGGATAGGTAACAGTCTGCTCCTTATATTTATCCCATTCAAAAACTACTAGCAAAGCTGATTTATTAAGGTTAATAGACCAACTTCAACCTCCCTTTGTGATCGTTGGAGATCTGATTGGTCATTCCCTCAGATGGGGAAGTGATCATCACAATCCCCAAGGCAACATTCTGGAGAATGTTGTTGATGAACTCAATCTATGTATTTTAAATTCAGATTATCCTATGGTATTGTTGTCCTCTAGGAACATTTTCTAATTTAGACACGGCCATCTGCGACACTTCTCTTTTTTGGGGACCTGGATTGGAAACCCCATTCGGATCTCTGCGGGAGTGACTATTTTCCTGTTTTTCTACAGGTTTTAGAAAATCAGGCTAAAGATCCTCAGCGGAGCTGGAATTTCAAAAAAGCAGATTTTAACAAATTTGGACACACTGCTTCTTGTTGAATTACATCATTCTGACATTTTAAATTCAGAAGATCCAGCTTTAGAGTTTTCCAATATTCTATTGGAATGTGCTTCTAAAAGTATTCACAAAATATCTATTAAAAGCAGTTCTCCAAAGACCCCTTGGTTTGATGAAGAATGCAAGACTCTTCACAGCAGATCTCCGAAAATAAACTTAATCACCAAAACAAGGTATCTCTTTAGGCAAAAAAGACGCCAATCCTGGAAAACTTTCTGTTTCCAAACTTAATTACAAACCCTCTTCCAAAACAGTGTGGAGAATAATGAAGTTATGCTCACAGATACCAAACACAACTTGTCTTCTTCCTCTGTAGACACTGTCACTCTTGGCCCCAGACCACTCTTCCCATGAAACCTTCTGTCAAAAACCTTGGTGTCTTTCTTGACAACACCCTCTCCATGTCAGAATTCATCCGCAAAACCTGTCAAACATGCAACTTTCATCTCCGTAGAATAGGCCATGTCCGCAAACATCGGACCACTGACGCTACTGTCAAACTCATTTCCTCTCTTGTTTTGTCACGCTTAGACTATTGTAACTCTCACCTGGCTGGACATCCTTCTTCTTTTTCTATTTATTTGCCCCAACGTGTTCAGAACTCAGCTGCACGTCTGGTTCTCAAAAACAAAAAAATCTGATCATATCACTCCCCTTCTACATTTACTCCACTGGCTTCCAGTGTCTCATAGAATTATCTACAAAATCGCTATTTTCTGTTACAAGGGTGTCCGTGGCTTAGCCCCTTCCTATCCCACCCAGAACATTCAATTCTGTAATCCTATCCTATCCTATCCTATCCTATCCCGTAACTCGGAGGTTGTAGGGGCACTACAGATGATCGTTTAATCAGCGAACGCCATCTTTCCCTGTCCTCGGCAACCCTGATGGTTTCTCTCAATGTCAAACCAGTCCATTCTCGAATGTTGTCCTCCCACCTCTTTTTCGGTCTCCCTCTTCTTCTACCTCCTTGCACTGTGCCTTGCAGAATGGTCTTTGCAAGACCTGATGATCTGGTGACGTGGCCATACCATCGGAGTTTCCGTTTTTTCACCACTGTGAGCAGGTCATCGTGTTGTCCAATGGCTTGTGTGATGGTCTGTCGGACTTCGTCGTTGGTGATATGCTGGGTATAGGAAATGCCCAGAAGTCTTCTGTAGCACCCCATCTCCATGCTTTGTATTCTTCGTTGTAGATCTGCTGTGAGGGTCCATGTTTCGCAAGCATATGGGAAGAAGGAGATGACAAGGGGGCGCATCAGTATTACTTTAGAATGTAGGCTGATGGTCCTGTCTTTCCAAATTGGCTTCAACCTCGCCAGTGCCGCAGTTGTTTGTCCGATCCTGGAGAGGACTTCCTGTCGGGACCCATTGTCTGAAACAATAGCTCCTAAATATTTGAAGCTATGCACTGTGTTGAGGGATTGGCCTTGGACTTTGATGCCCGTGTTGATGCCATTGGTGTTGTTGGACATCATTTTGGTCTTCTCTGCACTTATCTCCATTCCATAGGCTCTGGAGATGGTGCCAAGCCTCTGTACCAGCTGTTCCAGTTCTTGTTCCTCTCCAGCCAATCCATCAATGTCATCCGCAAAACGAAGGTTGGAGATAGCTTTCACCCCTATGCTGACCGTGCCTTCGTGATCTGCAAGGACATCTGAAAGGATTCACTCTAGGAAGATGTTGAAGAGTGTTGGAGAGAGTAGGCATCCCTGAAGTACACCGATTGTTGTTCTGAACCAGTTTCGGATGGCGCTGTTGTGGAGGACTGCACTGGTAGCCTTGTCATACAGGCTTTTGATGACTTCAATAATTTTTGGGCTGATGTTGTACACTCTCATTGTTGCCCACAGAGCTGCATGCCTGACTCGGTCAAACGCCTTTTTGAAGTCTACGAACACATAATATAGATGTTGTTGGTGCTGTTGGTATTTTTCGCAGATTATTCTAAGGTTGAAAATCTGTTCAGTGGTACTTCGCCCTGCCCTGAATCCTGCTTGTTCTTCAGCTATGATTTGTTCAGCTTGGGGTTTCAACCTGTTGAGTATTATTTTCAGGAGGACCTTGCTGGGATGGTTGGTGAGGCTGATGGTGCGGTAATTTTCACATTCCTGAAGGTTACCTTTTTTTTTTTTGAAGAGTGATGACAAGTGACTGGGTCCATGGTGTAGGCCACTCCCCACTCTGCCATATCTTGTTACAGATAATGGTGATTGCCTCAATCATCGCTTCTCCTCCTGCTTGAACCAGTTCCCCGGGTATTTTGTCCACTCCCGCTGACTTCCCCTTCTGTAGCGATTGCACTGCTGCCTCAACTTCTTCTCGGAGAATTGGGAGGATTTCTTCTTCTTCTCTGTTCTCATGACATGCTAGAACTGATGAGTTTCCGTTTGGTGTGTAGTTGTAAATGTCAGAGCAGTACTCTCTTCATCTGTCCAAGACTTCTTGTTCCTCTGTAAGGCATATGCCAGACTTGCTTTGGATCGCGGAGACCTTGGGCTTTTTAACACTTGTCAGCCGCTTTACAGTCTGGTAGGTCTTTTTGCTGTTCTATAAGCCTTCTAGAAATCTTCGTTCTTCCTCTGACACCCTCATGCTTCACATAACCTGCTACAAATTAACTCTCTTCTGCTGACCGTCGATCTTTATCAGTGCTTGGCCATTCAACTTTGAACTCTCTTCCCCTCTCTCTTCGCAGCTCTCCAAACATAGCTACTTTCAAATCCAACTTGAAAACTCATCTCTTTCTTAAATGTTTCTGATCTTGCCTCCCACCATCATCGTCGTCATTCCTCCATTTGTTTTGTTTTGTTTTAGTTCAGACCACCGCCACCACCCACCCCATCACCCATCATTAGCTCTCCCCTCATCCCTCCCTCCCTCCTTCGTCTCTTATTCGTTAGCATGTGTATGATTTTATTTTGTATGAAGCAGGATGTTTAGAATGAATGCGTGAGTACTGCGCTTTGAACTAATATTGTTCATTTGGAAAATGCGCTATATAAATAATAATAATAATAATAATAATAATAATAATAATAATAATAATAATAATAATATTATTATTATTATTATTATTATTATTATTATTATTATTATTATTATTATTACTAGTGGTTTTTGTACCCTGGCAAGCCAGGGTACACAGGTTGCTGTTTAAAATGTAGACAGAGAGACAACTGTTGTCTGCGAGTTTCATTTGGACGATGATACCTCCCCATATCCCCCTTGATACCTACCTCACCATACCCCCCCCCCCTCTGATATCTCCCCGTCCCCCCCCCCATGATGCCTCATCATACCCCCTTGATACCTCCCCGAACCCACTTGATACCTCCCCATAACCGCTTGATACCTTTCGTACCCCACTTGTAACCTACCTGTACCCTCCTTGATACTTCCCCGTTGATCGTTTCGCAGGTATGGATGAAAGGAATCGACCATCACCATACCCCCTTATATATACCCGTATCCCCGTTATGCCTACCCATGCCCCTTTAAACCTACCCGTAGCCCCCTTTTACCTACACGTACCACCCCATCCCGATCCTTGATAATAATAATAATAATAATAATAATAATAATAATAATAATAATAATAATAATATTGAATAATACAAATAGAAATCATAAAAAACACCAAGGTTGTAAAATAAAATTTGATATAAGATATTATAATTATAATAATAATAATTATTATTATTAGTTTATAAATAATAATAATAATAATAATAATAATAATAATAATAATAATAATAATAATAATAATAATAATAATAATAATAACGTACCACCCCATCCCGATCCTTGGTAATAATAATAATAATAATAATAATAATAATAATAATAATAATAATAATAATATTGAATATAGAATAATACAAATAGAAATCATAAACACCAAGGTTTTAAAAGAAAATTTGATATAAGATATAATATTATAAATAATAATAATAATAATAATAATAGTAATAGTAATAATAATAATAATAATAATAATAATAATAATAATAATAATAATAATAATAATAATAATAATAATAATGATAATAATAATAATAAAGGTAAAAAGCCTAAATTAAAAAAAAATATCCATATTGTAGTGGGGAAAAAAAACATAAAAAAAAATATGGCCCGCGTCGGATTCGAACTTGGGTCTCCCTAAACGGTAGGCGAAATTGTTACCAACTACACTATCAATACTTCGTACAAAAACAATCAATTTTTTGGGCTATATGGGAAAACATGCTGAAACCTCAATTTGATTTTTAATGGAAGCGCGCGGAATGAGGCTATTGCAGTTTGTGGACATTTTGTTTATTTATTTATCTCAGAAACGGTTACATGTTCGGTAAGGAAATGTCGGCTATAACGATTTGGTGGGTTTTGAGCACACAGCAGGCCGATCCGCGGCCTCCAGCACCTGCCCAGATCAGCGTCCATAGGGGACAAACTTTATAGTAGAGTCGAAGAAGGACTTCCGGCTAAGCAATTTATATATATAGATTATTATTATTATTATTATTATTATTATTATTATTATTATTATTATTATTATTATTAAAAAGAATGAAAGGAAAAAAAACTAAAACCTTCCCTTCTCTATGGAATAGTTGACAGATTCCATCCTTAAATCCAATAATTCTGCTTCGGGCCCTGATGATATTCATTATCAGTTAATTTCGCACCTGCCTAGCGATTCCCTCCAAGTTTTCCTCACTGTGTTTAATCATATCTGGTCTTCTGGTTTCTTTCCCTCATTTTGGCGGGAAGCAGTCCCTAAACCGGGTAATGATCACTCTGATCCTAACAACTACAGGCCTATTGCCCTTACAAGCTGCTTATGCACAACAATGGAAAAAGTGATCTAAGAGCATTTGATTTGGCAGTTAAAATCCATCAACGATCTTGATATCTCTCAATGTGGTTTTCGGAAAATAGGAGCACTTAAGATCATCTCGTCCGTTTCCGTGTTGTTTGATCTAGAAAAGCCGTATGAAACGACTTGAAAGTTCTGGATTCTAAAAGATCTAGAACTCCTGGGTTTCCTTGGAAATTTACCCATTTTTATTGAAAATTTCTTAACATAGGAAGTTTCAGATCCGATTTGGTTCCATTTTGTCAGATCCTTTTGAACAGGAGATGGGTATTCCTCAGGGTAGCATTCTTTCCTCTTTTGTTTAACATCAAAATCAACAATATAGTGAAAAACATTAAGTCTGGATCCATAAATCCCTTTTTGTTGATGATTTTTCTATTTCTGCTATGGGTAAAACATTGGCAGGGGTGGAGCGTCAACTTCAGCTTTGCATAGATAAAATTCAGGAGTGGGTAGAAAAAAACTGTTTCCAATGTTCGCTTTCTAAAACCGAATGCATTCATTTTCATTGCAAACAGAACCAGGCTTTGAACCCTTCTCTCCATGTTTATGGCCAACCTATCAAAGTTTCTAAACAAGGTAAATTTTTGGGTATTACTTTTGACAACAAACTTACTTTTTTTGCCGCATATTAAATACATGAGGGAAAACTGCCAAAAGGGTCTAAATACTTTGAAAGTTATCAGCCACACAGACAAGACAACTTTGCTCCTCTATCGTTCTCTGATACGCTCTAAATTGGATTATGTTATCATCGTATATGGTTCTAGGAAAGCCTATTTGAAAGCTTTGGATCCAATCCATCATCAAGGTCATCGGATCTGCCTGGGGGCGTTTCGCCTTCCCCAAGAGAAAGTCTTTACGTTGAGGCTGGCGAACATCCCTTGGAGTTCCGTAGGCTTAAACTCTCCATGACTATTTTCTAAAACTTAAAGCTAACTATGAAAGTCCCGCTTACGATTGTGTTCTAAACTCATTATTTACACTTAAATACTCCAACAAATCGACATAATTTCATCCTTTTGGTATCAGAATACGTCCTCAATTTGAGACTGCAGGCATAGATATTAACTCTGTTAATGATGACCAATTGCTAACTGTGCTCCCACCTTGGAAACTGATCAACTGCATTATCGACTTCAATCTCACATCCTTCAAAAGGAACACAACTTCAGAAGCTGTTTACAAGCAGCTTTACCTAGAACAATGTTCATTGTATAAAGGATGCAAAAAACATTTTACGGACGGGTCGAAGAAAGGAGTCGCAGTTGCTGCTGCGTCGGTCTCTGGGAAACACCTCAACCAGCCTTTTCAACAGCGTATACCAGATTTTTGTTCTGTTTATACGACTGAGCTCAAGGCAATTCATTTAGCTCTGAAACAGGTTTATAAGTCCAAAAGATCATCACGTTCCCGGTCGTTGCACCACTTGTAGCCGAACGGAGTATTTGACTCCCGTCTCTCGGCCACCACCTTGGGAACACGGCCCAACCCGAGCTGTTATTTTTTATTTATCCATCATAAGAGGGACATTAAAAATATTTGCCCTTGCACGGCGGGGAAGCGTGTTGATTGTCACAGGCGGACTTTTCAGCTCTGGCCCTGCTCGCGGCAATTCCCCCTGCTTGCCTCAGACCACACGATCCAAGCCCCGCCCCTCCGTATAGTCCCACGTGACCCGGAGACTAGACCTTGGAGAAATTAAGATATAGTTTCGTCAGTCTCTTTCTGCACGCCCAAGACTGCACACCGCCTGCTGTAGACACGTCCGCACCCACGTTGCGACCTCTGAGCTCAGCTAATATTCTTGTTTTCAACCCCGTTCTCTGGTCCAGGTAAGAGTGGAGATTTATTTCATATCATCTAGCTACCCATCACCCGTCGATTTCCCCACATGTTCGTATGTCTTGTAGATATTTACGTCCGTGTCTGTGTATCGTCGGGATGAATGGCTTGTGATATACCATTTTGCTTTATGTACTCTCTATCTGAAGTTTGATTGTTGTACATAACCATGACATGCTTATATTTATACATGTATTTCCCCCTATCCACATTCCTGTATAAACTCCCCCCATGCCATGACTGCCCTGTTGCTTAGAATAGAGTACCCCAGTTAATCCCCATTGCATACAATAGCCATTGCCCTGTATTTATCCCTTTTGCTTCACCCCTGATCCGAATGTATAAATAACCACCCCTGTTGTTAATAACCCCTCTTAGGCGCTGAAACTCTCATACATTATCGGCCGCCGTCAAATTCTCCCAACCCCTAGTAGCCATTGTTGATATAGATGGACAATTGGAAAGCACCGGTCAGTCCTGACCAGGGCTTCCAAATTCAAATCTGACTGGCATGCGCGCTGAACGGCGCGGCATCCAGAGTGTGGGTGCCCCTCTGATGCAGAGAAATATTCATTTGCAGAACGGGTTCTTATACGGGCCTCTGCGAGACTCAGCCACGCTGCGTGCCATCCATACACTCTGGCTGCCACTGAGACGCGTGAAGACCGACCCAGCCACCCCCCTGCCGAGGCAGATGACCGATTTCACCCCACGCTAACTATTGCCTAACGACTCGACCCAGTGACCCAGACTGGTCAACTAAAGCCACGCTGACCATTGCATCACAGCCATCCAGATTCCAGAGGCAACCACTGCCGACTTAGCTTCAGTTAAGTTTGTCCTCTGCGCATACCACAACTCTGCAGAAACTCTGTAGCTACCTGGCTACCCACGCCAAGCCAACCAGCTATCCCGTGCCACATGATGAAAGCAGTCCATATTCGCCCCTATTGACTCTATATATATAAACCAGATTAACGCCAAGATACTCTGTACCTATTCAGCCCAGCACTCGTGATTCAGTTGTAAACTGACTTAATATATTTGACCCACACCCAGATAATAAATTGTTTTATATTGTACTATACCACCCTGCTTCCCTTGTTAAAATTTTCCACTATTTTATTCTGTACACCTCTCGTCTGTCCTTTATAATTCTTTAGCACTCCCAAGCATTATTCCCCTGAACGTCACCGCATTTCGGCCTAGTACAAGGGAGGCGATACAGCGCGGGGGAGTAATTGCTAACCCACATCCCCACACCCCCCTATATTCGTGACATTGATAGTAGACCGGGTTGCCTGCTACGAGTGCCACGACAATCCATACAAGTCACTGCCACTGACCTGCATAAAATGCCTGCCGACAATGTAGTCCCGCTCACCACCAAAAGCAGAAGACGAATGGTCAGCCAGGGAGAACAAATGTCGTGTCGCCTTGTCCTGCATAACCCAATGGCCACTCCAAAGGATTCTGCACAGCAGGAGCCACCCAAGGCTAGTCTAACCAAATAATGTAAGGTAGACAACCTCTCACCCAAGCTTGAACCAGTCGCCTCCCATTCCGCCACATTAGCATTCACAAACGTGCAATTAAACAAGTTATTCTTAAACAAAAAATATCTCCGGATGACTATAAACGGATCAATATTCTACCTCTTGCCGACAGACTAAAATTTATTAAAGGGATTTTCATGCACAAGATTCTTTCTTCTTCCCCCCCCCCCAAACCCATGACAGATCGTCTACAAAATTAAATGTTCCTATTCCATGAATTGATCCCTTCAAAAATAGTCTTGCTTATTCCGGTTCCACTTTGTGGAATAACCATTCCTGAAGACCTCCGCACTCTATCATATAAATTTACATCATTTAGAACACATCTATTAAAACACAGTAAAAAAAATTAATTGAACATTAATTGTTGTTAATGCATATTAACAAGGTTATTTTTTAAAAACATCAAATTATCTAATAATTACCTTGTTTATTTGTTATTGTTACATGATGTTATAACATTAATTTGTTATAGTTGATATTTAGTTTTATAAGCTTCAAGGACAAGATGTAAGCAAGCGCACCCAGCGCTTACTCTTTTACCCAAGCAAAATTAAATTGTTAACCTCTCTCTCTCTCTCTCTCTCTCACTCTCTCTCTCTCTCTCTCTCTCTCTCTCACAGAGCGTTACAGGTCCAACAAATACATTCTGCCTCCAACACGAATTGACCTGTTTAAGAATAGTTTTGCATTCTCAGGTCCTCTAATCTGGAACTCTCTTCCTTCATTCAAGCGTACATTATGGCAATATTCCCTTAATACAATGTAACCACAGATTAAAAAAAAACTTTTTCGCAATGTGCTACTTGATTATTTGATCTGCATTTGATGCCTCTTATAATGTATGTGTAATTGTATACCTGATTATCTATATATATAAATTGCTTAGCCGGAAGTCCTTCTTCGCCTCTACTATAAAGTTTGTCCGGTATGGACGCTGATCTGGGCAGGTGACAGCCGCTGCGGATCGGCCTGCTGTGTGCTCAAAACCAGCGAAATCGTTATAGCCGACATTTCCTTACCGAACGTTTAACCGTTTCTGAGATAAATAAATAAACAAAATGTCCACAAACTGCAATAGCCTCATTCCGCGCGCTTCCATTAAAAATCAAATTGAGGTTTCAGCATGTTTTCCCATATAGACCAAAAAATTGACGGTCTTTCTAGGAAGCCTTGGTAGCTTACTTAGTAAAACATTCGCCTAACGTGCAGGGCGACCCAAGTTCAAGCCTCACGCGGGCCATATTGTTGTTTTTTTTTACAATACAATATGGATATTTTTCTTTTTAATTTAGGCTTTTTACATTTAATTTATTATTATTATTATTATTATTATTATTATTATTATTATTATTATTATTATTATTATTATTATTATTATATCTTATATCAAATTTTCTTTTAAAACCTTGCTGTTTTTTATGATTTCTATTTGTATTATTCTATATTCAATATTATTATTATTATTATTATTATTATTATTATTATTATTATTACCAATGATCGGGATGGGGTGGTACGTGTAGGTAAAAGGGGGCTACGTGTAGGTTTAAAGGTGCATGTGTAGGCATAACGAGGATACGGGTATATATAAGGGGGTATGGTGATGGTCGATTCCTTTTATCCATTCCTGCGAAACGATCAACGGGGAAGTATCAAGGGGGTACGGAAGGTATCAAGGGGGTATGGGGAGGTATCAAGTGGGTTCGGGGAGGTATCAAGGGTGTATGGTGAGGCATCATGGGGGGACGGGGAGATATCAGGGGGGGGGGTATGGGGAGGTATCAAGGGGGATATGGGGAGGTATCATCGTCCAAATGAAACTCGCAGACAACAGTTGTCTCTCTGTCTACATTTTAAACAGCAACCTGTGTACCCTGGCTTGCCAGGGTACAAAACCACTAGTTTCATATACATTGGGTTGTCTGTTATGTATGGTGTAATTGTAACACCACTATTGATTGTTATGTATCTTTTTTTTGTATATGTCACGTGGGGTTTATGGGCTCTGCACAATGGAATTATGGACCCTCACGTTTATTCGGTGGGAACTGCTAGTAAGTCACCCTATGAATTACTTTAATAAATTTATTTGTTTAGCTCGTTCTGTGTTAAGGTTGGGGTACAGAAATAGATAGAAAAATGGTAAAAGAATACTGTCACACTTGCTTTCACACGGCTATGAATCATATGTAGTCCAGCCACTTGATAACAGTTAAAATCACACATTTATTTCTTCTACTCTATACAAGATTCTCTAAGTACTAATCTAACTTAAAAAGTCTCAGTCACTGCTAATAGTTCGATCGCTGATAGTCTAGGCAGCTGTTATATCTTCCTCGGGCACTTGCTATAATATTTCATGTAGATTTGGACTACTGTGGTCCGTTTTACAGTTTCTGAAGAGTTGGCCTACTGTGGTCCTGTTATGATCAGTTTAAGTGCACTTCTGGGGGTACACTTAACTTTCTTATGGTGCGGTCGAAGTCCTTCTGTGAGGTAGCTTCTGGTACACCCTTGTAGTTGTGTAGTTGGGTTCCCTTGCCACGCTGTGGGGTCTGACAGGGTGTCTTTCAAGGCAGCTCTTTCCGTCTTGTGCGGTAGAGTCTCCTCAACCAACTGGTCGTTTCTGTGGAGTGGGGATAGCTCGGGATAGCTCGGGATAGCTCGCCTGCTCGTCTGTAATATAAGAGACGAAATTCTGCACAACCCTGAATAATCGGTTTGTGCAGAGCGTCTCACTGAAAGCCAAGTAGCCCTCAGTGATAGCTCCACATCTCTATACATAAGCGACGAACATTCTGCTACTTCCGGGTTCCACTGGAATCTCAACTCTAAATTCCTATACATACATAAATATCAATCGTGTCTAACTATACACATACAGAATTAATAATAATATGAACATTCAGTGGTACAGCCACTGGTCTGCAAACATACATATAAGTTAAACAACAGTGGTTCCGTACGGGATACAACATGGCGGCGCAACCGGTCGTGTTTCACCTCGTGGTAGGCTCTTCCACGTGGTCCCGCAAATTCGGATTAACAATTCACATTTATGCATAGCAAATTCTTCAAACATAATTTCAACAATAATATAAATATATCACGATGAAACAGAAGGGTGTTCATTTACCTGTCTGACAAGTTCAGGCCCGTTGTGACTTGAGAGAATTCTAAGATTCCTAAGTCCTGCTTCCTGGTCTATGAGTGTAGAGATTTCTCTAGCTGTGGAGATGTTGCCTCTACCTCGTCTCACACACGACTGATTCAAACTGCGCTAAGATCTGACACAGTCAGAACTGCTCTACCCACTGAGCCTGCTCTGATTGGTTAAAACGGTCCGATTCAAAGCTCAAGTGCTGACTCACTGCGGAGCGTGGGTCGGGCTCGCGGTGTGTGGCTTGCTGTGTAATTTACTTGCTGCTGTGTACTATACTAACTCTCTACTGTTACAATTACTTACACAAGGCTAAATAGTCGATGAGCAGAGTTAAAACTAGCCAATTCATGACAGGCTCCCTCAACTGAAAAAAGGCGATGACTACTGGATTCGACCTTTTTCTACTACAGAGCCTAGTTTAACACTGCACTATCCTAGGGTCCTATTTACAAACTAATTAAGTTGCTCTACCTGAGCTGCAATGCTGTGCCAGGTAGCTATGGACACTAGTGACAGGGTATTATTGGGCGGGGACGAATTCTGGTGCTGTGGCCCTTAGTTGTGTTGGGTGGGCGACAGCTGCTGTGTCCTCCACGAGATGGCGACTGAGGTAGTCGGCTCCGTGGTTCTCTTTGCCGGGGATGTACTCGATTTGGAATGAGTACGCTTGAAGGGTGAGTGCCCATCTCATCAGGCGAGAGTTCAAAGACTTGGAGGCTGCCAGGAACGATAGGGGTTGGTGGTCCACCTGAATTGTGAAGTGGGTCCCATACAGGTAGAGTTGGAATTTCTGTATGGCCCAGACTAGTCCAAGGCATTCTTTCTCCGACGTGGCGTAGTGGGTCTCGGCGGGTCTCAATTTCCTGCTGGCGTAGGCGACGGGGAATAGCGTCTCTGCATTCTTGGGGTCGCGCTGTAGCAGTACTGCTCCGAGGCCTAAGTCGCTTGCGTCGGTGCGAAGAACGAATGGCTGAGTCAAATCGGGTAGGTGGAGTACTGGCGCCGATGTCATTCTGTCCTTGAGTGTTTGGAATGCTGTCTCGCATTCCGCTGTCCATACGACTTTGTCCGGGGCGATTTTCCGGGTTCCAATTGTCAGTGGTACGGCGGTGTTGTCGTAGTTGCGGATGAACTTCTTCCGCGATGGCGATGGCCATCCAGGTGTGTGTGCTGGGGGTCGCTGGTCGGTCCGTGAGCACAGTCTGATGTTGTCGAATGACCTGTCGTACTTGCTGTTGCTGTTTAGCGGCTAGGTCTCCGTTGAGTATCACGTCTTTGTAGGTTTCTTTGGAGTGCAGGGGATACTCTACTGCATTGGTCTCCATGCTTTCTCCTTCTTCCGCGATGGCGATGGCTAACAAGTTGTGAGTGCTGGGAGTCGCTGGTCGGTCCGTGTATTTCTTGAGGAGATTGATGTGGTGGTATCGGGCTCTCCCGTTCACCTCTACTTGGTAGACTGTCTTGGATTTCTTGGCAGTCACCCGGTACGGTCCTCTCCAAGCGATGTCCAGCTTGTTGGTTCCACTTGGAAGTAAGAGTAGCACTTGATCGCCGATTTGCAGTTCTCTGTCCTTCGCGTGGCGGTTGTAGTACTTCGCCTGACGGGCTCTTGCCTTCTTCAGTGCTTCACCCGCTTTCCTCCACGTTGCTTTGAGGGTTTCCTGCAGGTCTGCGACGTACTTGGTGGCACCTCTTGGTGTGTCGTCTATCTTGGCTTCCGTCCAACTTCTGCGTAGGGCTTCTAGCGGTCCTGCTAGAGGTCTGCCGAATAGCAATGTTGACGGGGTGTAGCCTGTGGCTGCATGGGGTGTTTCTCGGTATGCGAACAGTGCCGCATTCTCGTAGGTGTCCCACGCTTCTGGATTGTCGTCGGCGACTTTCCTGAGGATGGTGAGAAGGGTTCCATTCAGTCTTTCTACTTGTCCGTTGCTGGCGGGGTGGTATGGTGGTGTGCGAATGTGATGAACTTGTATCAACTCGAACACGTCTTGCATCAGGCGGCCGGTGAACTGAGATCCGTTGTCCGTTCTAATGCTGTCCGGGAATCCGACTCTGGTAAAGATGGCGATGAGTGCATCTGCAATCTTCTTGGTGTCGATCGCTGGCAACGGGACTGCTTCGCACCACATCGTACATGCGTCGACGAGTGTGAGTAGAAATCTGTTCCGCTTCTTGGTCATGGGCAGTGGTCCTACTATGTCTACTGAGACTTGCTGGAATGGCACGCCGACTACTACCGATGGTCCTAAGGTAACTGGTACGGTGTGATGTCGCGGGGAATATCGTTGACATTGGTGGCAAGATTTCACGTAGCGCTTGACATCCTCCGTGATTCCTGGCCAATAGTAGTGTGCGCTGATTCTCTGCACTGTGGCTCCAATTCCCATGTGTCCGCTGAGTGGCATGCTGTGGCCTAATTCTAGTACTTGGGCTCGAAGGGTGGCAGGTAGTACTAGTTGGGTGTGATCTCCATCTCCTTGTCGATGTAGAACTCCCTGTTCCATGTAGAAGTCTCCCTTGTGCGGGGGTGTGTGCGCCTTGGGTAGCTTCTGGAAGCACTTCGCTATCGAGGTGTCTTCTTTCTGTGCTGTTTTGATCTCTTCGAGTCCTGGATTCGGAGCGAACTCGGGCTGGGGTGGTTGGGTTTTAGCTTGGGCCCTGGTTTGCACTGCAGCTATCTCTACAGTTTTAGGGGGCGTGCCTAAGAACACATACCTACAACCTAGCACTAGATCATACAGGGGTTTCTGTAAAACAGCTGCTTGGATTCGTCCTGTGACGTACCTACTCTCTACTTCTATCCAAGCTATTGGGCAAGTAGTCGTCGGTTTCGTCAAGTCTGCTCCTTGTAAGTCGACTGTCTTGTCTGTCAAGTCCGCGCGCGATACAAGAGATTCGCTAACTATCGCGTCGTATGATAGACCTGTGTCATACAGACAGTTCGCTTCTTTTCCGTTGACCTTGACCGTGTCTGTCACCGATGGGTGGTCTCCGATTGTGTGTGGCTTGTTACCGCTGCTTTGAGTTAGAACTCTGTGCGCTGGCCGGCTTTCGCGCTCTTCCCTACGTTGTGCGGCCAACTTGAAACATTCTGCGGTGGAGTGATTGTTTCTGTTGCAGAACGAACAATACCGTCTCTGTTCTGCAGGACCTCTTTTCCCGAATTCCGTGTTGGGTCCTTTATTTTGCCCAGGTCTGGGGTTATTCGGCTTATTCGCGGTGCGCTCTTCCCGGTTAGGGCTTCGTTTCTGTGCCTCTTTCCCGTTAGGCTTTAGGTCTCGCCTGAAGCTCTTGGCTTCTCCGTGTGCGGCCACGTACCTATCTGCGACCTTGACCAGATCTTCCAGTCTTTCCGCGCCCTGCTCTACTGAGAATGTTCTCAGCTCGGGGGTCATGGTTTCCCGTAGCTGTTCCCATACTAACAGTTCTGTCAGTCCATCATACGTCTTAGCCGTGGCTGACTGGCTAATCCACTTATCCAGCATTGTGGACAACCGATCCGCGAACTGCGCATAGCTCTCTCCTTTCACTCTCCGATTGGTGCGGAACTTTTGCCGGTAGCATTCTCCTGTCAGTTCGAATCCCGTTAGGAGTGCCTCTTTTACTTTGTGATAGTCAGTCACTCTGTCAGTCGGTAGCTTACTGTAGATGTCATAAGCCTTTCCTCTAAGTCCTTGACTAAGCTTGAAAGACCAATGAGTGGGATCTAGTTTATACTCTGTTGCTAGACGCTCAAACCTAGTCAGATAGAGATCTAGACCTTCTTCTCTCTCATTGAATGTTCCCAGTGGAAATGACATTCCTTGTACAGGGTTGGATGCTACCTCTAGCTGATCTGAGTGGGGAGGGGTTGAGGAAGAACTTGAAGCTCCTGATCCCAATCTTCTTAGCTCTAACTCATGCTGTCTTTCTTTTTCCTTTTCTTCCCTCTCTTTTTCTTTTTCTGCCTGCTCATACTCCCATTTCCTAACTTCTGCTTCTCTCTCTGCTGCTAATGCTGCCTTCTTCTGTTCTCCTTCTAATTCTAATTTCTTCTGTTCTCTTGCTGCTTCTAACTCTGCTTTTTTCTGTTCTCTTGCTGCTTCTAACTCTGCTTTCTTTTGCTCTGCTTCTAGTTCTGCTTTTCTCTGTTTTGCTTCGAGTTTCTTCTGTTCTCTCTCGGCTGCTCTCTCTGCCTTAGCCTCCTGTTTCTCTACCTCTGCATTGATATACGCAATTAGGTCTCCCCCTGCTAAGTGTAAAGCTTCCCCTAATTCCTTGAAGCGCAATCTCAAGGCCACTGGGTCCGACATTGCCAAACGTGTCTATGAACAACCTCTGAATCACGTGGAATACCAAAACACTAGCAATATTGCAAGTCAATAACAACAATGCAAAGACAATCAAATTCGTAATCAATAATAGAATAAAACAAGAGTCAAATGGCATACAACAGTTATTTAAGCAAAACCTGCAAAAGAACAATGCAACATACAGACACAAAAATATTTGAAGCAAAAAAGTTTTTAACTAAAGAATAGTGCACCACAACTGATCAGTCCTTGTTACCACTATTCTAAGTTATTCTACTACTCCTACTGTTATCTAATTTTATTGTACTTAGATCCGGTTATACCCAATTCCTATTATACACAGATCCTAGCTAGGCTCGCCAATTAAAGTGTCACGTGGGGTTTATGGGCTCTGCACAATGGAATTATGGACCCTCACGTTTATTCGGTGGGAACTGCTAGTAAGTCACCCTATGAATTACTTTAATAAATTTATTTGTTTAGCTCGTTCTGTGTTAAGGTTGGGGTACAGAAATAGATAGAAAAATGGTAAAAGAATACTGTCACACTAGCTTTCACACGGCTATGAATCATATGTAGTCCAGCCACTTGATAACAGTTAAAATCACACATTTATTTCTTCTACTCTATACAAGATTCTCTAAGTACTAATCTAACTTAAAAAGTCTCAGTCACTGCTAATAGTTCGATCGCTGATAGTCTAGGCAGCTGTTATATCTTCCTCGGGCACTTGCTATAATATTTCATGTAGATTTGGACTACTGTGGTCCGTTTTACAGTTTCTGAAGAGTTGGCCTACTGTGGTCCTGTTATGATCAGTTTAAGTGCACTTCTGGGGGTACACTTAACTTTCTTATGGTGCGGTCGAAGTCCTTCTGTGAGGTAGCTTCTGGTACACCCTTGTAGTTGTGTAGTTGGGTTCCCTTGCCACGCTGTGGGGTCTGACAGGGTGTCTTTCAAGGCAGCTCTTTCCGTCTTGTGCGGTAGAGTCTCCTCAACCAACTGGTCGTTTCTGTGGAGTGGGGATAGCTCGGGATAGCTCGGGATAGCTCGCCTGCTCGTCTGTAATATAAGAGACGAAATTCTGCACAACCCTGAATAATCGGTTTGTGCAGAGCGTCTCACTGAAAGCCAAGTAGCCCTCAGTGATAGCTCCACATCTCTATACATAAGCGACGAACATTCTGCTACTTCCGGGTTCCATTGGAATCTCAACTCTAAATTCCTATACATACATAAATATCAATCGTGTCTAACTATACACATACAGAATTAATAATAATATAAACATTCAGTGGTACAGCCACTGGTCTGCAAACATACATATAAGTTAAACAACAGTGGTTCCGTACGGGATACAACATGGCGGCGCAACCGGTCGTGTTTCACCTCGTGGTAGGCTCTTCCACGTGGTCCCGCAAATTCGGATTAACAATTCACATTTATGCATAGCAAATTCTTCAAACATAATTTCAACAATAATATAAATATATCACGATGAAACAGAAGGGTGTTCATTTACCTGTCTGACAAGTTCAGGCCCGTTGTGACTTGAGAGAATTCTAAGATTCCTAAGTCCTGCTTCCTGGTCTATGAGTGTAGAGATTTCTCTAGCTGTGGAGATGTTGCCTCTACCTCGTCTCACACACGACTGATTCAAACTGCGCTAAGATCTGACACAGTCAGAACTGCTCTACCCACTGAGCCTGCTCTGATTGGTTAAAACGGTCCGATTCAAAGCTCAAGTGCTGACTCACTGCGGAGCGTGGGTCGGGCTCGCGGTGTGTGGCTTGCTGTGTAATTTACTTGCTGCTGTGTACTATACTAACTCTCTACTGTTACAATTACTTACACAAGGCTAAATAGTCGATGAGCAGAGTTAAAACTAGCCAATTCATGACAGTATACTGCATAATAGTTCTTTTAGTTATTGTTTTATCTTTTTATATTTGTTGTTTGTCTTGTCGTTGGCATATTCGACTGAAAATCGCAGAATGGTGTGAATGATACGAAGAACTATTGTAAGATTAAGTTTCCGCCTAAAATCTGTGTCCTTGTTGTCAATAAAAGATCTCTCTCTCTCTCTCTCTCTCTCTCTCTCTCTCTCTCTCTCTCTCTCTCTCTCTCTCTCTCTCTCTCCCTCTCTCTCTCTCTCTCTCTCTCTCTCTCTCTCTCTCTCTCTCTCTCTCCTGACAAATCACATGTGGTAATTCTTCGGGGACAGTTATTGATTTTTAATGTCATTACTTGACGAGTTTTTCCATTTGAATTACGATATGATTGCATTGCTAGGGTTTCGTTTTGTTAGGATAGTGTTGCTACAACGTCATGTTGTTATTGTAAGGTTTTCTTTATCAGGCAGATGTCTGCTGACATTACACTACACAGATCTCTTCTGTTGCATTCATCAATATCTGTTGTTGTTGTTGTTGTTTTAATTTTTATTTGTTATTATTTATGTACGTTTTAAAAAAAGTGCAAAAGTACCTTCCATTGTGTTTGGACTCCTTGTAAGCCTAGACGGTATTATAGGCAAGGGTAAAGGTGTCCCCGTAACCTTTGGGTCGTTGGTGTTGAGGACCTCCCTTTTTTCTGAGGGCGGTGCCTCTCTCCTCCTCTCCCTAGCCGTTTTTCCGTCCCCGGTTCTAAAAAGATCCAGGTACCCATTCACATCTGGGTGGACTGGGATGTGTCGGGCGCTTGTTTCAATCTTTCCCTGTACTGTCGTTTGGTGGCTGTCTTCCAAGCGTGGTCACCCGTCCCGACCTTGCGTATCATAAAACATTGCTGGCGCTTGCCTAAACCACTATACCACCAACACTGTTCTAACTATAGACCTGTCATTAATCACTACCATTGAGGAGGAGGTGGGGACCTATGCCAGTCTCTCCATCTCAGTAGTGCTACTATAGTATGAAAGGTTTGACTAAAATCAACTTTGTAATTAAAAGGTGTAGCAATAGTTCTTATATTGAAGCTGCTCAAGGCGCTGTGTAAAGTCAGGTTCCAACTGAGGCTGCCTATGACGTCAATTTGCTGTTTCCAGGCCTGCGCTTCGCCCAAAAACATTATCTAAACTACCCCCGATTTCTGTGTGTATCCGATTTTTGACTAGCATGCATAGCAATTTGAGTCTATGGACTCATTTTATTTGGGTTGAATGGGAACTTTTTTTTATGAAAAAAGGGTGAAGGAGGGAGCGGAGTCTTTCCTTAGTATTTGTTGACCGGATGACTGTTTATTTTTTTAACGTGCCGCTTAGGAATCACAGGGGAAGTGGAACATTGTTAGAAGTCATTACAAAAAAGTCGAGCTGTTAGAAACTTCCCCTGCCACCATGAATAATTGAATCAGGGTCGCTTACAGGCTAGGACAGCCAAGTTCAAATTATATTGTTCTGTCTTCCCACCACCATCCTTTTCCGTGCCCCCACCCCCTTCCACACTACATCCCTCCATCACATTTCCTTATCTCATGTGTGTTAACGGTTCCATCATGCTTCTGACGGTTGACCGCCTTTCAAACAACATCTTTCACGTAAACGATAGTTGATAAAGAGTAAATGACATGAATTCCGCAACATCCGACTCATTTTTAAAACACCACATTGTAAAGAAACGGTTTTTGAAGAAAACAAAGGAAGAGCAGCCTAAGAGCGAGAGAGAGAGAGAGAGAGAGAGAGAGAGAGAGAGAGAGAGAGAGAGAGAGAGAGAGAGAGAGAGAGAGAGAGAGAGAGAGAGAGAGAGAATTTAATGGAGGAATGTGAGGGTGGGGGCTTATCCGTTAAGAAGATTGATTAGAAACAGGAAACTGGATCGTGTTTGAATAAATCCATAAAATCCGGTATTTTGCTGAATTTGTAGTCTGTGCCTACCCCCCCCCCCCCCACCCCCGCTCTTCTTCTCACTACCTCCCCATTCCTCTTCCGCTTTTTCTTTTCCTCTTTACTTTTAACTATTATCTCCGATAAGCTTAGAGTACAGCTTTGGAATTCTGCATTCTGCATCATAATCATCCTGATCATCCTGATCATCCTCCTCCTCCTCCTCCTCATCCTACTACTCATCATCGTTATCATCATCATCATCATCATCATCATCATCATCATCATCATCATCATCGTTAGCATCCTCATCAGCAGCAGTAGCAGCGTCAGCAACAGCAGTAGCAGAAGCACCCTCACCAGCACCACTGCTCTAACAGCACGGGGGACGACATTATTCTCATCAAAGCCGTGATCATCATCATTAATTTATTCCATCACTTTCGCCAACCCCACCAACAGCAGCAAAAATGTAATGCCAAAATGATGATGATAATAATAATCATCATCATCAGTAGTAGCAGCTGCCGCAGCACAAATAATAACGTAACCCATGAAGTCGTTGCATACTGTAGTGCATACAGTGTAGAAATGGGTTATATGTAGGTTTTCACCAGGTCACAGCAATAACGGTCCGTGTATATTTTCAAATGCCAACAAACCAGCATGCATCCAGCGCAGTGGCACAATCTCATCTTCATCTCATGCTCAAGGAATTACTCCACGATTATTCACCTCCATGTCGATTCAACCACACAGTAAAGATCCCAGTCTGTGAAATTGCAAGTAATAAGGACAAAAACTGGCTCCAAGTGAGTAAGTGATGATTGGCGATACACAGTGAGCTGACTTGCAGCAAGTCTGTGTTAATGACACGTTCGGGTTCCATCCTGACTACATTAAAGACGAGGAAAAATAAATGTGTATCTTGCAGCAGCCTGCTGTCAGCTTGCACAAGTCTTCAGCGAAACATATGCGTGCTTCTTGGTTGCATGAAGATGTGCCTATTATGTTTACACTCGAGAAGAATGTAATTTTGAAGTTACATATCATGTTATTTTAATTAATTACTTTATTTATTTATTTTATGCTATGCTATGTGAAAAAAAAAACACAGACTTGCCACTTTTACCTCCAAGGTCAGATCTTTAGTTTGACTTCGCATTGTGCGCTGGAAAGTGGATGTCTACCCCTTGAGCTGGAAATAAAGTGCGCTGTGTAAGAACTGTATGGAGGAAGGAGGGAAATGTATGGAGGCTTTAGTTTGCGTTTGCAGGCTACCCAGCAGGTACTGCCGAGAGCCTTCAAATGCCAGCAAAACCAGCAGGCTCCCAACAGCAGTGGCGCAATCTAATCTTTCGTCTAATGATAAACACCACGAACATCACCTTGCCCGTTCAGAACCACCACCTTCAGTCATAATTATTATTCTCTGGGGACTGACGTAGTGGCTAAAGGTCCAGATACACCTAGCCCTTGCTGCTCCTTCCGATTCGTTGCTGCGATCAACTAGAGTAAATGCATGTATGCATGCAGTACAAGCTTGTATTAAAAAGCAAACACAATCCATCCTAACCGTTGATCGGAATGGACTCGTGCTCTATTGGCTGTACACAGTCTTCAGTCGAGCCTAATATATTCACGCACATTTCCACAACTTTGAAAAGAAACGATTTAGCAATCTGCCAATGTCTGTGCTACTTGGCTACTACTGACAACTGATCATTGACATATGTATATTGCTCTTAAAGCCGCTCGCAAACATATCTTCGATCAGGTATTAAAGGTCTTTCAAATGGATATGAAACGTGATGATCAATGATAAACAACGATGAGCGCCGTGGAAGAGTATTAAAAGAAAACAGAACGGGCATATATTTGATTTTTTGGAGGGGAAGGGAAGTAAATGGGGGAATGGGAAAGGGGGGGAGGAGGATGGGACCCATGCGGACAAAATCCGAGTTGCCTTCCCAGCAAATACGCCGCTGCCGCAAAGACCAGCTCCCCATCCACAGCGTTCAATTTACACGATTCAACGATAAAATGCTTATTCACCGTTCATACTAGCAAATACCACGATGCATCTGAAGCCGCCTTAAGCGCTCTTTGAAGCGCCGAAGGAAGATGTTGAAAGTCTGGCAGTCCGTGGGGAAACATCATTTTCCAAGGAAGGGAATAGCTGAAAAAAGTTGGGTCTGCGATTTTGCGCTGGGAGTAATAAGGTCTATACCTTCCAGAGTTGCACAAAGTTTCTTGGGGTTTAAGGTTGAAGGTTAGTTGAAGGCTATGCGAGTAGGGCTATGGGCTGGTAAATACGCTATATAAGAATAACCCATTTCTTAGATCACGGGGAATAATTACCTTCCTACAATTTGCAAAATATTTCTTTTGGATTACATGTACATTAATGATATTGGTGAACCCTGTGTGTCACTATCTCCAAAATTCTACTAGTAGTACAATTGCCTTCAATTGCAAACTATGTCTGGGTTAAGGTTGAGCGATGTATGGAAGAATTATTTTGCGACGATCTCTGACATTCTGCTGGTAATAATTGCTGGAAAAATATTTCTGGCCAGTGTTACAGTATGTCAAGGCTGAGGGATAGGTGAATGCTCTATTTTATGTTGTGACGATCTCCATAATATTTTCTGGGAATAATTACATTCCAATGCTGCAAAATAGTTTTTTTCGGACTGAGCTTGAAGAATGGATGGCATGCTTTGGCCGATTTCTGATCGTGTCTACTGTCTACTTTTAGTGGCAAAATATGTGTCTCGTGATAAAGGTGGGCGCAGTGTGGAGGAAATATTTCGGGACGGTTTCTGGTATGCTACGGGGAGTTATACGGTTCTTCGGGTTAAGAATATGTGCGTTAAGCGGAGTGAGTGAGGAGATAGATTGTTAGTGTACAGGAGTGATGGAGTGGTGAATGGAGGAGGGAAGGATTCTGGGTGTGGGTATAGACTATTCTATCCTATCATATCCCGTAACTCGAAAGTCGTTGGGGCACCACACATGATCTTTTAACCAGCATACTCCATTTTTCACTGTTCTCAGCAACCCTCGTGACTTCGCTCCGTGTCAAGCCAGTCCATTCTCGAATGTTGTCCTCCCACCTTTTTCTGTCTCCCTCTTTTTCTGCCTCATTGCACCGTGCCTTGCAAGGTGGTCTTTGCAAGGCCTGATGCTTTGGTGACGTGGCAATATTATCGGAGTTTCCGTATCCTCACCATTGTGAGCATGTCATCGTGTTGTCAAATGGTTTGTGTGATGGTCTGTCGGACTTCGTCGCTGATGATGTGATGGGTATAGGAAATGCCCAGAAGTCGTCTATGGCACCTCATCCCCATGGCCATGCTTTGTATTCTTCGTTGTAGATCTGCTGTGAGGGTCCATGTTTCGCAAGCGTATAGACCGATGGAGATGAGAAGGGAGTGCAGCAACCTTACTTTAGAGTGTAGACTGATGGTCCTGTCTTTCCAAATGGGCTTCAACCTTGTCAGGGCAGCAGTTGTTTGTGCGATCCTGGAGTGGGCTTCCTGTCGGGACCCATTGTCTGATACAATGACTACTAAATATTTGAAGCTAAGCACCTTGTTGAGGGATTGGCCTTGGACTTTTCTGTCCGTATGATACCATTGGTATTGTTGGTCATCATTTTTTTCCCCTGCACTTATTTCCTTTGCAAAGGCTCTGGAGGTGATATCAAGCCTCTGTACCAGCTGTTCAAGTTCTTGTTCAGCCAATCCATCAATGTCATCCGCAAAACGGAGGTTGGAGATTGATCTACCCCTTATGTTGACCGTGCCTTCGTGTTCCGCAAGGGTATCTGATATTATGCGCTCCAAGAAAATGTTGAAGATGTTTGTTAATTTCATATAACGTCTATTCACCAAAGTAATTTTAGACTAGAAAAAGAAGGAAGGGATGAGGGGGGAGGGCAAGGACTATGGAGATAGGGGGAGTAATTAATACACTGCCAGTGGGAGAGGAAAAAACAAATTAAGCACATAATTAAAAACACTTGATTTGATGTAGTGAAATAATTAGGAAAACAAAAATAATAAGAAGCAAATGAAATCAATCCATAAATAAATAAATAATGACATCTAACAAAGTAACGTCAACCTTATGCAACATTCTCATAATTAAAGCCATCTTTATGCGATGACTGTTTATGGAATAAGGATTGTTATTTTTTTATAGAAATGTCCCACAGGACTATGATTTTGCTATGTTTATCCAATAGTCAACATTTTTACTTTGAACAGTATGAATGTTCTGTGGAATATATTGTCTTGTTACACTGCAATAATGAATAATATATTTCATTGGTATATTATGTTTGGAAATGCAAACAATATCCTTGCAGTACTTTGTTCTCCAAGAATGTAAAGCTAGACGAGGTGTTAAAGTAGTTATTGGTCGAGGATATTGTAAATTTTCACTATATATTTTTTATTAGAAAAAATATGTTTGATCTTTTTTTGAATTATACTAGACTGTATATTTCATTTTTTGATAATGGGATATTAATAGGAGTGTGTTGTTTCCTTGCCCCTTCTTTTGCTTTCCTGCCTGCCTAATTAAGGGCATGAGTTAAACTACAATGAGATAGTATCTAACAAAACGGAATATTAGTACAATTTATGATTAAACAATGAATAAGATATTTTACTTCCAGTTCTGTATCACAAGTTTCTACGGCAGAGGCCCTAACTATTGTATTTTGCGCATGTTGTTTTTTCACCATATTCACAAAAGTCATTCTAGCCACTGTCATGGGGCTGTGGCATTGGCATAATAAATACTAAAACAATGCAGCACATTGTACCCAACATGAGCACTATTCTTATCTCATTAGAAAAGAAAATCGTATCCATGCTGGCGAGATATTACACTGGCCCTCTGGTATTATTATATTTCTCTTTACATCTGCTTCCATGGTTCTATGCTGCAGTGAGGATCGGGTAATTTTAAAACAATTGATATCCAGGATCAGCATGAACACACTTGAGCGCACTGAACATGCTATTATAAAAAGATGACGGTGTTCACGTCAACTTTCGATGATTGAGGAGAGAACCGTTAAGGACTTCCCTATTACTCTGGGCCAGCTTCATAAGGTCGATGCCTATCTCTTCTCATTTGCCGCCTTAATAATGATAATAATAATAATAATAATAATAATAATAATAATAATAATAATAATAATAATAATAAGAAGAAGAAGAAGAAGAAGAAGAAGAAGAATAATAATAATGATAATAATAATAATAATAATAATAATAATAATAATAATAATAATAATAATAATAATAATAATAATAATAAGAAGAAGAAGAAGAAGAAGAAGAAGAAGAAGAAGAAGAAGAAGAAGAAGAAGAAGAAGAAGAAGAAGAAGAAGAAGAATTTATTCTATAAAGCGCAATCCCAAACTAAAAAGTCTGCTCTAAACGCTCACACGCATACTGTAACACAAGCGCTGGCAGAATAAGAGACTGTACAACACACTAAACCATGGAGTATATAAAAAGAAATAAATAATTTTTTTTAAAGGATTAAACTACATACATCTAACACATGCCCACACACAAACTCACACAAAATCAATATACGCAGCCAAAACAATAAGATAAAATTCGTACATGTACACATGTCCAATACAACTAAACAAAAATATTTTTAAAAAAAACAACATACACATATACATATATTTTAAATCTAAAAGATGTAAGAAAAATTAACACAAAACCAAACATGGCTTTATGCATTCAAATACAATACAGAATAACTACAATAAAATACAGTGACAGAACTTAAACCTGACACTGTGACTGACTGAGCCAGTAAAACCAAACAAGCAATAAGACAAGTTATGATTTTATGGTGCTAAAACACAGCCCGCTACCCATTCACAACTCGGTGGGACGGATAGTGTTGTGCTCTGTAAATTCCATTCCGTGTTACGTTCAATGGTTGCATCCGAGTACTAACAGTTCCCATCCAAGCTGTTGACCAGGCTCGACGATCGATGTTTAGTAAAACAGTTACAGCATGTATCCACTGGAGGGAGTAGGGGGGAGGGGGAGGTTACAACCAGATTAAGTTGTTCCCCACTATTAATACTAATATAGCAGAAACACCACATTTAAGAACACTGTTGTATTGACGCTCTTCAATTAGTGTGCATTCCCATAACCTGCTGACCTACGTAGATCTATGATTCAGACCGTGTTGCATGTTTGTTGCAAAATCACACAATTCGTAATAAACAGAAAAATCACACAAAACTCTTTTGAGATGTTTCTATTTATTACGAATTGTGTAATTTGTTTGTGACATTTTTTTTATCAGTGTAGTCTTTGTATGTCTATAGGTATATTTTGTAATCCCATACCCCCCTCCCCAACCCATCCTCTCCTCATTCGGCTAAAATGCACAGATGACCACGGATGGTTCTTGTTTGTTTTGTGGAATAAATGGACAAAGTTCCAAAGTTCAAGGAACTGAACACGCTTAGCCTCTGATCAACATCAACACCATCCACAAATCGGATTGGTACTTTCCAAGATCAATCCCGATGAGATTAGATTGGATTAAAGATTGGATATGGACTAGGTTGTTACGAGAGAAGAAGAGAAGGAAAAGGAGAAAGTAGAGAAGGAAAAGAAAAAGGAGCAAAAAAACAAGACGAAAACGAGCACACACACACACACACACACACACACACCCACACATACACGCACACACGCACACACACACGCACGCACACATACACACACACTACAACAACGAAGAAGGGTGACAACACACAAACACGCACGCACACACATACACACACACATACACGTGCACAAACACTCTACAACAACGAAGAAGGGTGACAAATAGAGGACGAGGAAGATTATTGGGGAGGAGACGGTGACGAAGATAAGGTAGGAGGAAGAGGAAAGAAGAAGAAAAAACGAAGATCCAAGAGAGTGAGAAGAAGGGGGCAAAGAAATGACGGAGGAGAAGAAGAAGAAGAAGAAGAAGAAGAAGAAGAAGAAGAAGAAGAAGAAGAAGAAGAAGAAGAAGAAGAAGAAGAAACGGTAGTGAAGTGTTGTAATTTTTCTGTAAAAGTTTTAAACATTGCCATGAATTTGATTTATCATGTCTGTTTCTGTTCCAAGGCGCTTTCTTTCGCTCCCCATTAATTTTTTCGTGCTAAGAAAAAATGAAAGAAATAAATAAAATTAAAGAAATAAAGAAGACGAAAGAAAGGAAAGAAACAAAGAAAGAGCGAGATTCTGGGAGTATTGAAAAGAAAAGGCTTTACTCATCGAAGAAGAAACATAAATGTGCCTGCTAAACGATTAAGAAGAAGAAGAAGAAGTGAAGGAGGAAGAGGAGGAAGTCAAGTCGTCAAATAATGTAATGGTCAAGTTCAAATACAAAGAATATGCCTCGGAATCGAGATCCCCCTCCCACACCTTCAATGTGCCCTCCCCCTTACCACACACACACCATATCGCGCCATTTGCACACGAACATAATTATGCAACTACAGGTAAGGGCTACAAACACAGTGGCAAACCCTCAAGGGCCAAATTGTAATCTTTATGAGAAAGTATAATGTAAGAAGTTTTCAAATGTTTAAACCAACATTCCCGTAAAACACACACCTATAAGAGGCACAGGCACGCGATAACTCGCGCACATTCCCACACCTACACCCGTTCGCACCGGGATGAACACACGCACTCACCCCAGCGATAGAAGAAGAAGAAGAAGAAGAAGAAGAAGAAGAAGAAGAAGAAGAAGAAGAAGAAGAAGAAGAAGAAGAAGAAGAAGAAGAAAAAGAAGAAGAAGAAGAAGAAGAAGAAGAAGAAGATTATAATGATGATGATCATGATCATGAAGAAGAAGAAGAAGAAGAAGAAGAAGAAGAAGAAGAAGAAGAAGAAGAAGAAGAAGAAGAAGAAGAAGAAGAAGAAGAAGATAGTGAAAGGAAAAGAACCTATACGGTTAGTGAATGCATATTGGCACTTTATTTGTTCGCGTTGAAAGCGTTAAGCGTTTTAACTTCGCTGGAGAAGTTTTAAACTGTAGCTTAGATTTCATTTCGCAAGACCGTTTCTGTTCCAGCGTCCTTTTTATTCGCGTTTAATTCAGTCCTTAGTGTAAAAAGAATAAAGAGAAGGAGAAGAGGAGAAGAAGAAGAAGAGGTGAAGGAGGAGAGTGACGAGATATAAGTCCATAAGAAAAACAGACGTAAATATAAGCAGTCGAAAAGTAAGAAGTCGGTTCAGTTTCTAAGACATGTCCCCCTCCCTGAGGGATCCAAGATGAATACTTTGGACGATTGATGACTTTCGCGGGCTTTTGAACGTGGTGTTGACAGGTCTGGATGGCAGTTGTCTAGCATCCCCCACCCACTACATATACATACACACGCACGCACGCATCCACAATAAACACTGACACACACACACACATACATGGACACGCACGAATGCGCGCGCACACACACACACACAGACATACATACACGCACAAATACAAGTGGACTCGCACAGAAAAACATGCAGATTTCATTTTCCTCTGTCTTTGTAATATATTTTTTCATCTTTCTTTTCTTTTGTTTTCTTTCATTCATTCATTCTTTTCTTTCTTTCCATTTCCCATAATCTTCATTTCTATTTCTTCTTAGTTTCTTCTGTATCACCTTTTTTCCCTTGCTCCTAATGTAGCTTTAGCACAGGCACTGCGTGCTAGAGTATGAAATCTTTATTTGATTTTATCTCAGTGATTTTCTCGTTCTACATACTCGTAAAGTTCTAGCTTCCATAATTCAGTCCTCTCCAAGTATTATTATGTAAAGCATGTCCCAAGAAAGCTGTAACTGAATGGAGCGGATGTCTGATAGGATCTTTCTCCTCCACATTCTTCAGATTAGACGGTAAGCTTCCCGTCTAATGATTTGTTCTTCTATAGCGCTTTTATCCAACTCCAAGAAGGGCTCAAGGTGCTGGCCGAAAGCAGGATCCCTCTGGAGCTGTCCAAGGCGCAAACTTGCTGTTTGATGCGTATTGTTTAACTCCTCAGATAGCTGGGCGAATTATAACGGATCTTGTACTTGGGTGCTCTCCTGTCTATATGACATGAGCGTGAGGCTCTTTAAAATAGCATACGCGCGATGGAAAGCATGCAGGCACAAAACTAAACAACGGTTTATAGGAAGTTGTTTCAGGATCTGGTGAAATACTAGGAACATAATTATTGAAATGGGCCTAATGTAAATCAATAATAACAGAGAAACACTTTGCCTATGTTAGGTTCACGCATTTGTAATCCATCTTGGAACATTTCTGAAACTTTTGACAGCTTAGGCAGAACGTCATCCATTCATGTGTTTTTGGTCATGAGCCAAAGTACCGAGTGGCGTGGCGTTCTCCACTTATTTTTGTCCCTTACAATAAAGCGCACTGGTTTTTCTCAGCCCTTTTCTTCCCCTACATTTTTAAACACCTTTGCGGAATGATGAAACCATTTTGTTACTGAATGCCGGATTACTATCTACAAAGGCAACTTCAAACTTAGTTTTTCAGTTATGCTCTTTTTTTCGAGCTTTTCTTTTCGTCCTGATGATTGTTTCCTTATTTTCTCTGTCTTCGTCTCTGTCTCTGTCTCACTGTTTCTCTCTTTCTCTCTCTCTCCCTCTCTCTCTCTGTACTCCTTCACCCTTTTTTACTCACCCTCCCACCCCCTTTATATCTCCTCTTCTACTTTGGTCCTGCCCTTTCCTCTTCTTTATCTTTTCTATATTGATTGCTTTCTTGTCTATATCTGTTCTCTGCCATTTTCCATCTCCTCTCGCAGTTTCGTTTAGGCTACACGTACATTGGCTTGAAAAGAAATGTGTACAGTCTACGTTATGAAAAGAAATGTGTACAGTCTACGTTATGAAAAGAAATGTGTACAGTCTACGTTATGAAAAAAAAATGTACAGTCTACGTTTTGAAAAGATTTGTGTACAGTCTACGTTATGAAAAGACTTGTGTACAGTCTACGTTACCAATAGATTCATCTCAACACGTTAGTGAGACAGAAAGCAAAAAGTGACTTCCTGTTTGGAATTGTTCTGGTCGATGCATACAGATAAGCCGGGATTGCTGAGGCATGCGCCATGCACTACAATGTGGTCGATGAAGATATCTGACGGAGTATGAGAGGACTCTCAGAGGTAGCTTTCCGCGCTCGATTTTTCGGGAACATTTCGACTGCTGGATAGAGAAGCGTTAAGGACGAAGTTGTTTGTTTTTTTGTTGTTGTTGTTTTTAAATTCAAGAATAGCTTTATTGGGAGAGGTTATCCCATCTCTTCTTAATGTTTTGTTGTTATTGTTATTGTTGTGGTTGATGACGACGACGATACCTGTGAGAGTAAGTGTGTGTGTGTGTGTGTGTGTGTGTGTGTGGGTGTGTGTGTGGATGTGCATGTATGTGTGTATTGTGTATGTAGGTATGTGTGTGTGCGTGCGTGTGTGTAAAAGAGAGAGAGAGAGACGTTTTAAATATAAAACATTCTGCCATTGTCCAACACCAAATAATATTCCTATTGCATGTCATTTGGCGAAATAAATTCCTGTTATCCTGTTATCCGATGACGAAGTAGATGATGATGATGTTGATGATGGTGATGACGATTATAAGTTAAATTGCGCCTGTATCCATTCATAACAGTTGCGGATGCTAATCAGCACAATAGATGGTGATTATATTATGTTATATTACATTACATTACAATATATTATATTATATTATATTATATTATATTATATTATATTATATTATATTATATTATATTATATTATATTATATTATATTATATTATATTATATTATATTATATTATATTATATTATATTATATTATATTATATTATCGATTTCCACTAGAGTCTTATATTTTCATTGGCCAAGTAGAGTGTGGCTAAAACTGATATTGCATGGTAATTAACCAATCACAGATGACGATGTTTCCAGCAAGCTGTGAAATATACAAGTCGTAAGAATACATGGCCTACTTTAACCCATTTACGAATCGCAGTCTACTGTACCTTTTCTGCAAAGACTGGCAAACCAAACGGTCTTGTATTTTTTAAGACACGCTAAAACAGCAATGCTTTATTCCCAAACCGTCACTATATCACAAACACTATACCAACAATGATCTCAAGGAAAAATGGACCGACTGAGTCATCAAATGAAACTGGTGTTTTTCATTGGCTGCCTAAGCTAGAGTTGACTGGAGCTTAGGCCTACATTTTGAACGAAGCAGAGGCGAATAAATGAATGAAACTGTTATTGTGTTTTCTGCTGATGAAGTTTGTTTGAATGAACCTGTCACTTTCTGGTGTTAATTTTTCTTTACTCTGAGTACGTGTGTGAGTGGGTGGATGAGTGCTTGGGTGGGTGGTTGTGCGTACTGAGTAAATGTGAAAGAAAGCTTCTGATGTTTGGACTATTTTTTGTTTGGCATTCGGATGACATTATTGGAAATAATAATAATAATAATAATAATAATAATAATAATAATAATAATAATAATAATAATAATAATAATAATAATAATAATAATAACGGATTTTTATATAGCGGGTACTCCAGCCTATGACCAGACTCACCACGCTTTACATAGACATTACATATAAATGCATGCACTCGATGAAACATCACTTTTGCTACAATACACCAAAAGACGGGACAGTAAAGGTACAGACTATTTACAACTATGTACATAAATTACAAAAAAGACAAAAATATACTATTTACAACTATGTACACAAATGACAAAAAAGACAGAAAATAGAATAGCAAAATACTGATGAGATGATGATGATGATGATGATGATGATGATGATGATGATGATGATGATGATGATAATAATAATAATAATAATAATAATAATAATAACAACAATAATAATAATAATAATAAAAATAATAATAATAATAATAATAATAATAATAATAATAATAATAATAATAATAATAATAATAATAATAATAATAATAATAATAATAATAATAAGGGTATTTATATAACGCTTGTTCCTAATGACATCAGTTCAAAGCGCAGTTCTCACGCATTTATACTTTACTTTAACATGGAGACACATACGAAAAGAAGTGAAACAAAAACGAGACAATAATACATTATGCAATGACATAATGCAAACACAAAAAGATACTAATACATTATACAATGACATATTGCAAAAGAATATTTACAAGTAAACTATAAAAGACAGGGAGGGAGGGAGGGATTGCAAGGAAGAGTTGACTATGTTGGTGATGGCGGTTAGTAATACAATCTTCGAAAAGTGAGGTATAGGGATGGGATCAAGTTCGCATGTCTTAAACGACATGGTGCTGACAATTGTAGCCACTTCAAGTTTTGAGACAGTATGAAAGAAGAAGAGTGGCGTGCCGGTAAAAGGCGGCTTAGGAGGACATGGTTGACAAGGAGTGTTATCAAAGAGATTTGCGAATAGCTTTAAATTTCAAGGTAAAGACGTTTAAAAAGGATGAAGGTAGTTCAGAAAGTTCAATTTTTGTTAGAAGAAGAGAAGTGTACTGGAATCTCTGGAAATCTGGAATCTCTGGAAAATTGGAATCTCTGGCTCGGTCCTGGCTTGGTTCCACTCATATCTTTCCGACAGATCACAAGCAGTCACTGTCGATGGCTGTTTCTCCAGCACAGCAGACTTGGTGTGCGGCGTGCCTCAGGGTTCCGTTTTAGGGCCGGTGTTATTCACTCTGTACACCAAGCCACTGCTTCTCCTGCTTAGAAAGCATGCTGTTGAGAGTCAGTCATTTGCAGACGACACACAACTGTATAAATCCACCGCCCCCTCTCTCATTAATTCCACTGTTCAGACTTTGGAGAACTGCATCACAGACATTAAGTCATGGATGACACTCAACAAGCTTAAGCTTAATGACGATAAAACCGAAGCCCTCCTCATTCACAAGCACAACACCTTCTCCTCACTCTCGCCTCTCCCAACATCGCTTACAGTAGGGACAACAAACATTCAGTTCTCATCCTCAGCAAGAAATCTCGGCTACATTTTCTCCGATGACCTGTCCCTCAACAACCACATCTCCAACGTCTGTCGCTCTGCATACACGGCCATACGCCAAATCAGCTCCTTTCGCCACTATCTTACAGTCCCTGCCACCAAAACCCTAGTCTGCGCTCTCGTCCTTTCTCGTCTTGACTATTGCAACTCTCTCCTTGCTGGCTCCCCGAAACACATCATTGACAAACTACAAAAGGTTCAGAACTCAGCAGCTAGACTAGTATTCCGAGCTAAGAAACGCGATCACATCACACCTCTACTACATTCCCTTCACTGGCTTCCTGTGCAAGCACGCATAGAGTACAAACTCTCTGTTCTCTGTCACAACTTCTTCACAGATTCTTGTCCTTCCTACCTTGCTGATCTACTGTCTGTCTACTCCCCTTCACGCACTTTAAGATCTTCTGCTGACACTCGCACACTCAAGGTTCCCGTCACCCGCACTAAGACATACGGCCAACGTGCATTCGCTTACTCCGCACCTAAGCAATGGAATTCCCTTCCCGCCCATATCCGCAACATACAATCAACACAAGCATTCAAAAAGGCCCTCAAAACAAACCTCTTCAAACTGCATTATTCAGATTGATTTGTATCCCGCTGCCATTCTCTCATCTTTTGTCTATGTCTGATCCGTAAGTGTATAAACGGCTGTAAATATTTATACTGTTTTTCTTCCTGGGCCTAACCGGGCATATAAATAGCTGTGAATAGGTTTTTGCTATTCTATTTTCTGTCTTTTTTGTCATTTGTGTACATAGTTGTAAATAGTATATTTTTGTATTTTTTTGTAATTTATGTACATAGTTGTAAATAGTCTGTACCTTTACTGTCCCGTCTTTTGGTGTATTGTAGCAAAAGTGATGTTTCATCAAGTGCATGTACTTATATGTAATGACTATGTAAAGCGTGGTGAGTCTGGTCATAGGCTGGAGTACCCGCTATATAAAAATCCGTTATTATTATTATTATTATTATTATTATTATTATTATTATTATTATTATTATTATTATTATTATTATTACTGTTCCCTAAAAGGTCATTCATAGTAGAAAATAGTTCTTTGGTTGGAAGAAGGAGTGTTTTTAATCTTTGCTTTGTAGTAATGTTTTTAGCTGCAGAGATGGCTTTTCGGACGTCACACTTACGCTTCTGATAGGTCTGTTTGTGAACTTAAGTTTGGAAGACCGCCACATGCGCTCGGCTCTCCGCCGCTCCCTTCTGGCCTTGGCGATCTCGGGAGAGAACCACGGCGCAAATGGACGTCAGAGATCAGGCGGGAGGAAGAAGGAGCATGTTTGTTAAGGAGATGGCTGGGAGTAGTATTGAAAAAAAAAGAAGCAGGAAAGCAATGTGTAAAGTGGTTTTTTAAGCACACCTTTCTACTCTAGTCTAATTTGGATTCCTCTTTTTTTTCCAATTGAAGAAATCGATACAAAAATGTTATTCGCATCTTAGACACAAAGCGCGCTCGTGAGTATTGTCCGATCTCGATGTGACATATCTCCTTATTCCACGCCTAGGCGCGAATAAAATATTATATTATATTATATTATATTATATTATATTATATTATATTATATTATATTATATTATATTATATTATATTATATTATATTATATTATATTATATTATATTATATTATACTAGTGGTTTTTGTACCCTGGCAAGCTAGGGTACACAGGTTGCTGTTTAAAATGTAGACAGAGAGACAACTGTTGTCTGCGAGTTTCATTTGGACGATGATACCTCCCCATATCCCCCTTGATACCTCACCATACCCCCCCTGATATCTCCCCGTCCCCCCATGATGCCTCACCATACCCCCTTGATACCTCCCCGAACCCACTTGATACCTCCCCATACCCCCTTGATACCTTTCCGTACCCCCCTTGACACTTCCCCGTTGATCGTTTCGCCGGTATGGATGAAAGGAATCGACTATCACCATACCCCCTTATATATACCCGTATCCCCGTTATGCCTACTCATGCCCCTTTAAACCTACCCGTAGCCCCCTTTTACCTACACGTACCACCCCATCCCGATCCTTGGTAATAATAATAATAATAATAATAATAATAATAATAATAATAATAATAATAATAATAATAATAATAATAATAATAATATTGAACATAGAATAATACAAATAGAAATCATAAAAAACACCAAGGTTTTAAAATAAAATTTTATATAAGATATTATAATTTTAATAATAATAATAATAATAATAATAATAATAATTATTATTATTATTATTATTATTATTATTATTATTATTATTAGTTTATAAATAATAATAATAATAATAATAATAATAATATTAATAATAATAATAATAATAATAATAATAATAATAATAATAATAATAATAATAATAATAATAATATTGAATATAGAATAATACAAATAGAAATCATAAAAAACACGAAGGTTTTAAAATAAAATGTGATATAGCTTGCGAAATATGGACCATCACAGCAGATCTACAACGAAAAATACATAGCATGGAGATGAGGTGCTACAGAAGACTTTTGGGCATTTCCTATACCCAACCTATACCTATCACCAACAACGAAGTCCGACAGACCATCACACAAGCCATTGGACAACACGATGACCTGCTCACAGTGGTGAAGAAACGAAACTCCGATGGTATGGCCACGTCACCAGAGCATCAGGCCTTGCCAAAACCATATTGCAAGGCACGGTGCAAGGAGGCAGAAGAAGAGAGACAGAAAAAGAGGTGGGAGGACAGCATTCGAGAAGGGACTGTTTTGACACTGAACGAAGCCACGATGGTTGCTGAGGACAGAGAAAAATGGAGTACGCTGGTTAACGATCATCTGTGGTGCCCCAACGACCTTTGAGTTACGGGATAGGATAGGATAGGATAGGACGAAGAAGAAGACGAACAAGACGAAGAAAGAGGTGGTGGAGAGGAGAACGAGTTGATTGGACAGGTGCACCGGCACGTAACTGTTGACATGAAATAGCGTGGTTCCACATTAAATCAAAGCTGATTAAGACGCTAACGGCATGCCAGGAAACAAACATGCTGCTGCTGTGAATCTTACGCACAGTTGCGTTCTAGCATCATATAGGCCACCATTGAAAATTGGGGAGACACAGTAGGTGAGACACACGTTCAAAAGGTTTTTGAGTACCGAATATTTAAGGACGCATGCTTTTGCTACGGGTTTTTTGTAATTGTCCAACATCCACACACATACAAATTGTACGAAGTTCTGGATGCATCGTATCGTTAATTTCCTTAAAAAAACATATACATTTCTCTTATTACGATCTGTTATTACCGAAAGCCTTAAGTGTAATATTAATATCATTATCAAACATATTAGAATTCCTTGATTTTCACCACTCCCTTACATTGACAAGCTGAGAAGACAGCGACATGGCCATCTGTATATATGACACAGATCCACAAATGCAAGCCATGGGCAGCAAATATAATCCTATCTCTCCCCGAAGGACAGCAACTACTAATGATTTTTTATCCAAGATGTTATGAATAAATTCCAGTCCATCTCTTTGGACCAAACACCTTTATCACTTGTGTTCTACACAAACTGTTTGTCTCCCTTGTTAAAATGGCTTAGCTTTTAAATGCTGCAAATACACATTTTTGAGAGTTACGGAAGAATATAGTAACTATATTGCAAGGCGCAGGCAGACTATTAATTTAAGCGCATCTTTCTTTGGCGAATCTGAACACGTCTGAATCGTCGGGGTAAGTAATTAAACATAAGATACGATTCTTCCTTATCTCTTGTTATCTGTCGAGACAGTACTCGACCTTTTAAAGCCTCGCTATTTGCATGCAAAGTACGGAACTAAACCTCCGAAACGTACGAAAGTACGCAACTAACTTCACGGCAGATTTAAACATTCGAGTCACACGAGAGAATTGGAGAAAAAGAAGGAGGAGGAGGAGAAAAAGAAAAAGAAAAAGAAGAAGAAGAAGAAGAAGAAGAAGAAGAAGAAGAAGAAGAAGAAGAAGAAGAAGAAGAAGAAGAAGAAGAAGAAGAAGAAGAAGAAGAAGGGGTAGGAGATGAGGAGATGGCACAGGAAGAAAGAAGAGCAAATAGGAAAGAGGAAGAGGAGATACACATGTGCACACACATCCCAATGCGCGTGCAAGCAAACACACACACACACACACACACACACACACCCACACATGCGTGTACGAGGTACAAATGGGGTAATTTCACCAACTTCGCGTCCCTAAGGCGGCGAATTAGGTCAAATTTCTTCAAAAAAGACACTTTTTCGCAAGAAGTTTGACCTAATTCCTCGCTCCTAAGAGACGAAGTAGGTCAATTTTCTTCAAAAAAGCACATTTTTCGCAAAAAGTTTGACCTAATTCCTCGCCTATTAGAGACGAAGTAGGTCACGTTTGTTCAAAAACACAGCTAGGATAAGGAACTTTCCTCGACGATTAGGGTAAGGCAGTGCCTCGATGATTAGGGTAAGGCAGTGCCTCGACGATTAGGGCAAGGCAGTGCCTAGAAAAGGGTTAGGGTCAGGGCTAGTTGCAGCGCTGCAACTAGCCCTGACCCTAACCCTTTCGAGGCACTGCCTTACCCTAATCGTCGAGGCACTGCCTTACCCTAATCGTCGAGGCACTGCCTTACCCTAATCGTCGAGGAAAGTTCCTTATCCTACCCGTCTGGAAGATGCACTACAACTACACTTCACGAAGTGTAGTTGTAGTGCATGTGCACTTAAAGTACACTTGGCCAAGTGTACTTTAAGTGCACATGCACTACAACTACACTTCGTGAAGTGTAGTTTAAGTGCACATGCACTACAACTACACTTTGTGAAGTGTAGTTGTAGTGCACATGCACTTAAAGTACACTGCCAGCAGTGTAGTTGTAGTGCACATGCACTACAACTACACTGCCATGTACTTAGAACAAATGAGCAACGCCAGACAAATGGGTAACGACAAAATTACCTCATTTAGTACTACAAAAGGCAAATTCCGTTCCCCAAATGTGACGTTTCACAAGTACACACACACACACACACACATATGTACATGTATGCATACATTCATACATACATACATACATACATACATGCATAAATACATACATACACACACACATACACACATACACATACAAATCGTTAGGAACACGAACATAACAATATGCATTTCTAAGATAATAAATACGACATCTAACATTTCATCTTTCTTATGATTATTAGCAGATGAAAGAGTTAAAACACGTCAACAGGTACAAAAACGTGAGGGCAGAAAGGGTAAATCATAGGTGTTAAAAAGGTGGTCTTGCAAATACCCATTTCCATCTCCTCCCCTTTGTAATAAGAGAGAGAGAGAGAGAGAGAGAGAGAGAGAGGGAGAGAGAGAGAGAGAGAGAGAGTTCTGCTTTAAAAAGAACAGTTTAAAGTTTGTATCTAAATCTCTAATTTCATTTACCTCAAGGCTAGTTTGCACGCGATACGTAGCTGGTTACACAGGCTAAGAATAATTCTACATAAAAAGAACCATACATTGCCTGTTACGTATTTACTGCGCAAGGAAAAGTTTATTTAATGTATTTTTACCCTACATCTTCGAGATCCAAGTTTTGAAGTGTTAATTTTCAGCTTGTGCGCAATCACAATACTGTGTATGGTTAGTTAGCTTACATATTAATGTTAAAAATCGCGTTCAACGCTCGGCGTTCTAATGAGATCGGAATTACAGAGGACGGAAAGAGGATACATTTTCATTTTGAAAATGCAATTTGGCCGCATCTAAGGCCATAAATAAGGACAAAGAAGAAACCGGGTTACCCCGTGCAAATCCTCAGTGACCTAAGTCTCATTACCTCCTCACTAATGGCCTGTCTTCATTGCAAGGTTTATGAAATGTTCGTGGAGGTTTAAAAAAAACTTGTTGTTTAGAAGTTCTCAGATCCCAAGCCTAGGTTGCTGAACCCTTTTTTGTCCGGTTCAGCAACCTAGATTCGGGTTCTGAGAACCTCGATAAAACATTTTGGAACTCTACGAACCTTCCACAAACGTTCAATTCAAACAATCCATAACGAAGCCGGTGGTGAAGGCGAGGTCGAAGTTTCCTCGCATAATTTACTATACAATATCATGTGCATGTCACTGAGAAAAGTATCTAGTGGAATCTGGGAATACATTAGAATAATCGTGCTTTTGTCATTTTATCGACGGAGGCTTTTATTATTATTATTATTATTATTATTATTATTATTATTATTATTATTATTATTATTATTATTATTATTATTATTATTATTATTATTATTTTGCTTACAAGTTTGGTGGAAGTGTATTTGTTCTTGGTTGCAAAAAGTGTTTGCGGACTGAGATTCAAATTAAGATATGTAGGCCTATTGTCAAGTGACATAAATGCTCAAAGAATACACTATGCAGTGAACAATAAGCCCTCTAAACATATTGTAACCTACATTCGTTTATATATCTGAGAATTACAACACAGTGGAAAACCCGAGATGTGAAATACACTATATTCATTCCTATAAAATAATCATAGAGTTGATCTTTCTAAAAATAGTGGGTATAGACTTTTTTGGGTAACTCACCTAAACGAACAAAACAATATTGATGAAACGGGAACCCTATTGATAAAATATCAAACAGGGCAAGATTTTCCAAAGAAACTCCTGTATTCTTGGGGTAATCCCAGATTTCATTGAATGCTGTCTGCAGGAAACGATATTTTTCACGTTGTTCTTTATCCGCGTGGATAATTAACGTCTGACTTCAGTTTGACTGCATCTTCTAGGTGGTCGATGGTGGACTCTCGTCTGAGAGGTTCTGTGTGCCGAGCCAATTCCCTGAACGATTTAGTGGACAAGGGCGCCAATGGCTGTGCACAACGCAGACTAGGAAGCCCGTTTCTGCCGTCGCCATGTAAGCTGTTTTGACGTCCCTTTGCTTTTGGCCCCACTATTTCCCTCATTTGACCTCGCCCGCTGGGCTTTGCGTCAGTTAAAATGCTCTAACAGGTGAAGATAGTGCTGAGGAGGAGGAAGACGAAAAAGAAGGAGGAGAAGAAGAAGAACGTTGAACACTGAACCGTTTAATAGCATAAAAGTAAAAGTTGTAGGCTCTAAAGCCTAGTCTTACATTGTAACCTGTCCTAATTAACAATTAATTAACTAACACATAGGAGAAGAAGATAAAGAAGAAGACGAAGAAAGAAGAAGAAAAAAGAAGAACAAGAACAAGAACAAGAAGAACAAGAACAAGAACAACAAGAACAAGAAGAAGAAGAAGAAGAAGAAGAAGAAGAAGAAGAAGAAGAAGAAGAAGAAGAAGAAGAAGAAGAAGAAGAACAACAACAACAACAACAACAACAACAACAACAACAACAACAACAACAACAACAACATTGAAAACTGAATCGCTTATTAGGATATAAGCTCCAAAGCTTAGTCTTACAGGGCAACTGTCCTAATTAAAAATTAATTAACTAACACCTAGAAGAAGAAGAAGAAGAAGAAGAAGAAGAAGAAGAAGAAGAAGAAGAAGAAGAAGAAGAAGAAGAAGAAGAAGAAGAAGAAGAAGAAGAAGAAGAAGAAGAAGAAGAACAACAACAACAACAACAACAACAACAAGAAGAAGAAGAACAAGAAGAAGAAGAACAAGAACAAGAAGAACAAGAACAAGAAGAACAAGAAGAAGAAGAAGAACAAGAACAAGAACAAGAACAAGAACAACAAGAACAACAAGAACAAGAACAAGAATAAATATTCATAGATGAATGAGGATGAAGATATACAGATTAAGAGGAAGAAAACCATTAAAGACAAGCGTCGAGTCCGCTTAAATGCCCTGATGAATGCAGATGCGGAGACTATTACTGGATTTGAGCAGGAGGGAAGAAGAGGATGAAAAAATGAGCATACGGCGAGAAGAGAAGGAAAAAGATTACAACGTTTCCATATTATGATAGTATAGGGGAGTATGAGAAGAATAAGAAATAGGTGTCAATATAATAATAATAATAATAATAATAATAATAATAATAATAATAATAATAATAATAATAATAATAATAATAATAATAATAATAATAACAACAACAACAACACAGGATGCTATACGTGCCTTGTTCCCAATTCAGACTCAAAACGCGGCGACCTGTAGCAAGCATCCACTCTCAAGTGTTACAGACCTACATACACAACAAACATTCATCACTCAAACATGTAGTGTTTAGGCAAGTCGCTGTTAGAAGACGGAAAGGAAATAGATTTTTATTTTTTGAAATGTTTAGACAGATCAGACTGTATCCAATACTATTTTTGAAGGGACGGAGGAAGCAGTAGTACCCGTAATAAAATCTCGGTGACCTGAAAAGTCTCGTACCTCAGGCAGATAAGTTCGTCCCCTGCGGGGTGCGAATCCGCGACCTCGGTATAGGAAACCAGACCCTATCAACTGGGGTATCAGGCCATCCTGGACACAGAATGAAGAGCAGGAAGATGTGGTATTAAAAAAGGAAGAGAGTAAAGAATTAAACGATAATCGAAGATCGAGCATTGCACCAGTTACAATGCCCTAACAGGTGAAGACCGTGTGAAGGAGAAAATGCGGAGGAGGAAGGAAGAAGAAATGATGAAAAGGAAGTGGAGAAGGATGAAGAACATTGTCGGTAGGCGCTGCTTCAGATCAAATGCAATGTAATGAAGATGGTGTCAGTTGTAGCATTTGAAGAGGAGTTAGTTAGTTAGTCATTGTTTATAGAGTCCAGTGGGCTACAAAGAGCCGAATCAGGACCACATTTGAAGAGGAAGATGAAGTTTGCGATAAGTAAAGGAAAACAAAAGATGACGAAAGGAGCATGGGGATAAAAGTGAAGAAAGATTAAAAAAAATAAGAATATGAGAAGAAGAAGAACAAGAACAAGAAATCGAAGTCAAAACCTTTAATAGGATATTAGCATTAGGTCCTATGGACCTGTCTAACAGCTAGTCCTTTATAAACAAACTAAAAATAATTAATATAACATTAATTTAAAATAATATATATCTTAACTGTGGTAAGAAATAACAAAGAATATTAATGCACCTAAATAAACATATTCCCATTTCTCCTCCTCCAATACCCCTTCCATTCTCCCCACTCCCCCCGCACAAATACACACACAAACATACACACATACATATACTCACACACACCTAAAATTATTGAAATTGTCAAAAGTCTGTATGACAAGGCTACCAGTGCAGTCCTCCACAACAGCGCCATCCGGAACTGGTTCAGAACAACAATCGGTGTGCGTCAAAGATGGCTACTCTCTCCTACTCATGTCAGATGCCCTTGCAAATCACAAAGACGCAGTCAGCATAGAGGGTAGAGCAATCTCCAACCTCAGTTTCGCGGATTGCATTGATGGATTGGCTGGAGAGAAACAAGAACAGCTGGTACAGAGGCTTGACATCACCTCCAGAACTTATAGAATGGAAATAAGTGCAGAGAAGACCAAAATGATGACCAACAACACCAATGGCATCAACATGGACATCAAAGTCCAAGGCCAATCCCTCAACATAGTGCATAACTTCAAATATTTAGGAGTCATTGTATCAGACAATGTGTCCCGGCAAGAATCCTTCTCCAGGATCACACAAACAACTGCTGCCGTGACAAGGTTGAACCTCATTTGGAAAGACAGGACCATCAGTCTACATTCCAAGGTAAGGCTGCTGCGCTCCCTTGTCATATCCATCTTCCTATGCCTCACAGCAGATCTACAACGAAGAATACATAGCATGGAGATGAGGTGCTACAGAAGACTTCTGGGCATTTCCTATACCCAGCACATCTCCAACAACGAAGTCCGACAGACTATCATACAAGCCATCGGACAACACGATGACATGCTCACAGTGGTGAAGAAACGGAAACTCCCATAGTATAGCAACGTCAGCAGAGGATCAGGCCTTGCAAAGACCATCCTGCAAGGTACGGTGCAAGGAGGCAGAATAAGAGGGAGACCGAAAAAGAGGTGGGATGACAACATTCGAGAATGGACTAGCTTGACACTGAGCGAAGCCATGAGGGTTGCTGAGGACAGAGAAAGATGGAGTACGCTGGTTAAACAATCGTCAGTGGTGCCCAAACGACCTTCGAGTTACGGAATAAGATAGGATAGGACACACACACACACACACACACACACACACACACACACATTTACATATTTTCAAAATCTTCAATTGTTTTAGGGTAGACAATCATCCTCAATACTAGGAGCTGTGACGGTGGGGTTTTATTGTTGCTGGGCTCTGCACAATGGAATGCTGTAACCCTCTCGTCTTTTTCTATGGGGACCGCTAGTGAATCACCCTGTGAATTACCTTAATACATTTATTTGTTTAGCTCGGTCTGTGTTAAGGCTTGGATACAGAGATAGATAGAAAAATGGTAAAAGATCACTGTCACACTAGCTTTCACACGGCTATGAATCATATGTAGTCCAGCCACTTGATAACAGTAAAAATCACACATTTATTTCCTCTACTCTATACACGATCTTCGAAGTATGAATCTAACTTAAAAGTTCAATTGTCAATGCGAATGGTTTGCTCGCTGATAGTATAGGCAGCTACTTTTTCTTCATCGGGCACTGGCTACTTTCAGCAAACGACAGCAACCAAGTCAACGCGTACAGTTGGCTGCCGAGGCATCTACAGCATCGTGCGCAGATAGCCCACCTGTCGAACCCAAGCAACGACAACACAGCGTGTCGTAGAAGCGACCTCAACGCAGCGCTTCAACCCCACAGTTAAGTGCAACAAGAAACCGTGCACTAAAACTCTCTATAAACAGGACCACAGTAGTCCACTCTTCACGACTTCTGACTTGTAAGGCAGAAAGTAGCCAGTGCCCGATGAAGAAAAAGTAGCTGCCTAGACTATCAGCGAGCGAACCATTCGCATTGACAATTATTGAACTTTTAAGTTAGATTCGTACTTCGAAGATCGTGTATAGAGTAGAGGAAATAAATGTGTGATTTTTACTGTTATCAAGTGGCTGGACTACATATGATTCATAGCCGTGTGAAAGCTAGTGTGACAGGAGCAAATGGAAAATTAAAATTTGTGGATTCTAGATGTAAAGGATATACTTTCCTTTATTTCTTGTGGTAGAGAATTCCACACGCTTGGACCAGAATACAATAGAGATGTTTTAAATATGTCTAAGCGTGGTTGTGGAAATGCTAAATTTGGTATGAAAGATGAATAACAAGATGATGTGCTAAAAAGTGCTTTTAAATAAGCAGGAGTGCGATTGTTCAGTAGTTTGTAAATTGAAACGGTTCTATTGTAATTTAAGTGTTTGGTTAGGGGGAGGATGCCAGCTTTTTTTTTTAATTTTAAATTTTTAATCAGTTATGATAGAAGTGTTGGGGATAAGTAATTTTGCAGCTCTGAATAGAATAGAATTGATTTTGTAAACAAGGAATCACTGCAGCCGTTCCATTATGTTGATGCATAATCAATGAGAGGTTTGATATGAGCATTATAAAATAAATTGTTTTGCATCTGCAGCCATGAAATATTAAAGCTTAGACAACATAAATACTATGATTTGTTCAGCTTGGGGTTTCAATCTGTTGAGTATTATTTTGAGGAAGACCTTGCTGGGATGGCTGATGAGGCTGATGGTGCGATAATTTTCATACTACTGAAGATTACCCTTTCTGGGAAGAATGATGACAAGCGACTGGGTCCATGGTGTAGGCCACTCCCCACTCTGCCAGATCTTGTTACAGATAATGGTGAGGGCGTCAATCATCGCTTCCCCTCCGGCTTGCAGCAATTGTGCGGGTATGTTGTCCACTCCTGCTGACTTCCCCTTCTTTAGTGATTGCACTGCTGCCTAAACTTCTTCTCGGAAAATTGGGAGTTCTGGGGACGTGCTAGAACTGATGGGTCTCCGGTTGGTTTGTGGTTGTAAAGGTCAGAGCAGTACTCTGTCCATATATCCAAGACTTCTTGTTCTTCTGCAAGGCATATGCCAGACTTGCTTTAAACCTTGGGCTGTTTAACACCTGTCAGCCGCTTCACAGTCGGGTAGGCCTTCTTGCTGTTGTTCTTGTTCAGACTGTTCTCTATTTCCTGGCATTGATCTTCTATCCAGTTCTCCTTTGCTGTTCGCATGCCTTTCCGGATGTCATTGTTGATTTTTTCAGTAGGCATCAACTCCATATGAGGTGTTCTTTTTCTTGTTAATCTTTCTTCGTTTATCACGCAGGTCCAAAAAAATCAGGTGTGATCCACGGTTTCTTCTTTGGTCGGTGCTTGCCAAGGATCTCAGTGGCGGCATCTGTCACAGCTGAGTTGAAGGTGGTGGTCATATTATTGACATGTACTTCACCGGCTCCCAAAATGAGCAGTGGTGCAAATTTCCCTCCAATTGTGCTTGGAATATTTCTGCCACCTCCAGATCTTGCAGTTTGTCCAAGTCGAACTTCAGTCTGGTGCACTTTGCTTTGTTTACTCTCTTGAAGTGGAGCCGGAATGACATCATCACGAGATCGTGGTCACTTCCGATGTCTGCTCCTGGAAAAGTGCGTGTCCTGCCAATGTTGATGCTTGATCTGAAGAGTGTCTTGACCATGATTTAATCAATCTGGTTGTGATGTTCCCCGCTGGGACTGTGCCATGTCCGTCGCCTGGATTTGTTGTGGAGACCAAGCGTGTTTGCCAGTATCAGATTGTTGTATCCGGCAAACTCCAAGAGTCTCAAACCCTTGTCATTTCGGTCTCGTTGTTGCAGTGGAGTCCACATGTGTCTCCCCAGTTGTGGTGCGCATCTTTTTCCGACCTTGGCCTTCCAGTCACCTTGCACTATGACTACTTCCTTCTTCGACACATGGTCAAGGTCAGCTTGTAGATGTTCATAGAAATCCTCCACTTCTCTGTCATCATAGTCTGATGTTGGGGCATAAACCTGGATGATGTTAATGAGTCTACTGGAGACTGGGCGGCAACCCATGACAGTGGCTAGAATGTCTTTGTGGATCAAGAATCCAACGCCGTGTTTGTGCCTGTCATCTCCACCGCTGAAATAAAGCTTGTGGCCTTTCTCGGTCGTTGTTTGACCTAGGCCTTTCCAGCGCAGTTCGCCGACACCTAAGATGTTCCATCTATAGTGGTCCAGCTCGTGGGCAAGGTATTCTAATTTTCCCTCCGCAGTTAGGGTCCTGACATTCCAGGTTCCTATGAAGATGTTGTCTCTCGTGCGGATCCTGCTAAGTTGTCCATCAGTAGCTCACTTATCACCTCCGTCCTGGTGGCTAACGGAAGGCGCGGTCCTTGGTGACCCGGGCGACGACCGATACGGTATGGAGTGAGTGGTTCTTTTTACCATGCAGTGTGTCTTGGGCAAGAAAGGCCTGGCAGGGCCCAATCCTCTCCAGGCTGATTAATTACATATGTGTGTAGATAGATAGATACCTGTATTCAATGTTTATAGTGTCCAGCGGTCTGCTAAAAGCCAAATCAGGCCCAAACAAAACTATAAGACTAGAACGCTAAAGTTAAGAAATTATAAGAGATGTACATTAAACTAGCATTACTAATTAAATTGAATCGAGTATATAAATAAGATATTACTTATATGCGATAAAATAAACCAACATCACGTAAAAATGTAAACCGGTATTGACGCAAATTTTTAAAATCTCATTAAAAGGTATCGAACCAAAATATCTTCCCCTCTCATAAATCAGTTCAGCACATTCAGACATAAAATGGCGGACGGAAAAGGATTTGTCACATTTAAAGCATCACGGTGGTTCTTCTTTTTTCAAAAGGAAACTATGGGTGACATAAGTATGCCCAATATGAAGACGAGTCACTGTGGACGCAAAGTTAGGCAAAGAAACAGACAATTCTGCAAGAATTTGAAATAATTTGTTATTGATTTGATCAGACCATTCAGTCTGCCAGAGCGGTTTACAATAAGAGCCAGTCATACAACGCAGGTCAAAGTATTGAACAAACTGGAAAACCTCTGAAGGGAAATCAAGATGAAGAGTTTCTTGAGCCGTTTTGTCCATTGCCTATATTGCCGCGGATGCCCATGTGACTAGGTACCCACATAAAAATTATCTTTTTATCCTCAGAAACACGTTGTGTGTGGAGATCACGGATCTCTATCAGAAAAGGGTGTAATATCTTTCTCGTAGGAAGAGCCTGAAGTGCTGACAGTGAATGGTTGTTGTTGTTGTTGTATCAAATTTTATTCATCAGATTAACATAAGTTGTACTGATAACAGTGAATGGGATATGATTAAAACTGTGTGTTTGTGTGTTTGTGACCGTGTGCGCCCGTTTGTGTTAAAACTTCACCTACTTCTTAATGTTTGTTTTTCCACTTATTTAGCGAGTCGTCTAATCAGCGTGTACATACATGTATCAGGGTGGAGAACTCTCCGCGAATCCGCGGATTTCCGCGGAAAGCATTTGCATTTCCGAGAAAAAAATATTGAGTTCCGAGTGTGAGAAGCTGAGGGGCTACCCTTTACTGGGCATAACGGCCAAAAGCGGCCGAAGGTCTAAACAGGCAAAACGTCCAAAAGCGTCCGTAGCAACCATGTGGTTATATTCTCGCGTTGTTTGAAAGATTGCGAGACTTCTGGCAATTGACTTCCGGTTTAATTATGTTGTGAAAACATTCGACTGCATTTCCACAAGTTTTCTCTGTGATGCGTTCGTTTTTTCGATTTTTTTTTCAAATTTTCTTGTGTGTGTGCCTAAAAGGGATGGTTTGGATTCTTCGACTGATGAAGGGGAGTTTACAGGCTTCCATTTATCAAATTATGAGACATTAAAGTGAGAGAAATGGACTTGGAGTCGGAGGAAGAGATCGGTACTGACATTAGACAATTAGTGTCAGTAGTGTGCATGCATACGATCTTTCAGACTGGCATGAAAGTGATGAAGAGGGGGCTTTTTTGGACTTTTAAAAACTTTTTTTGTATACACATGGAGTAATAAAAACCAAGACATGACAAGAGAAGTATAAAAAGGTAGATAATCAAAATAGAATTTATTTCTGTTCATTTTGCATTTTATTTCATTTAAATCTATACACTAGTCACTAATACCTAAGATGTGGTGTTTTTACTAACGTACCACTAAATATCTCAAAAATTATAAAAATTCTTGCCTGTTTACAGCTAAAAAATAGACAAACGTGTGCCCAGTAAAATTGGAAATGTGGAATTTGTGTGTAACAGTGGTGGACCTCAAACTTTGTTAGGCCTACAAATCAAGATTCTTAACGTTTTTGAAAGACATGTGCATAAAACATTCTTTTTTTGTTGTTTTTTGTTTCTATTCATGTTTACTTTTTGCTTTTTGCTTTCAGGAGAGGCCCTAAATTACTTTCAAAATTGCATAAATTCATTTTCTTCCAGGGGGCGAATACCGGGGCTTGGCCCCTGGGCCCCGGCCGGATTTCAGAGATTTCTTGATTCAGTTGTTCTCCACCCTGATGTATTAAACTCCACATTCATTAATTCTTATTCTTTTATATTGTTTAATTTATATTTTGACATAAGAATTCTTATGTGTTGTTTTTAATACTAGTTTTTTTTAAACTACTGACATATATTTATAATATTTTGTATCACCTTTTAGTGCTTTTATACTTTTAAATGTTGCTTAATTATGTATTATTACCGTTGGCGTCTTTCTAAAGTGTGTGTGTATGTGTGGGTGGTGTGTATGATAAAAGTGGCTTGTAAGCGTTATGTAGGAGTTTTCCGTCTGGGTATAGTCTGTGCTTAACTCAAGCCAAATGCATTCAAAATTGACGTGTTCAAAGTCTTTATTTCTTATGGTGAAAAAATCAATTGAGTTGTGAATATTAAATTGCAAAACCTGTTGCGCTATAAACGTGAGCATCACGTCTTGTAATAATACAATATGGAATATTCACCGAAGAGGCACATATATTAGAGCTAGGCCGCGATTCTGTAAAGCCATAGAGATGAAACTTAGGATCGGAAGAAGAAGAAGAAGAAGAAGAAGAAGAAGAAGAAGAAGAAGAAGAAGGAAGGAAGGAAGGAAGAAGAAGAAGAGCTAGGAGGATTAATCACATCCTCCTTCTCATTCTTGATATTGACCAGATTCATTTAACCTCTAATCCCTTGAACTTTGTTCTGCTTCGATGTAACGCTATGTAATGGACACTTTATTCAATTGTAATCCAGGACATTCTGTGCCTATTCAACAATGTGGATGGATAGATAAAATCAATTAGGTTGTCGATAAGTCGAGAGTGGTGGAGGAGTGGGTGTGGGACTGTTGTTGTTGTTGTGGTTGTTGTTGTTGTTATTATTATTATTATTATTATTATTATTATTATTATTATTATTATTATTATTATTATTATTATTATAGACATACTCGATTAGTCGGCTATACGTGGCTGTAGACATCTGCGGTAAGTCGGGGACGCTGCAAACATCTTGACTTTCCTTTCTACTTTTCGAAGTAACCCAGTGTATACCGACGACGTTGATTCAGACATCCATATTGTTCAATGAAGAAACTGTCGTTCAGCTACTTTGATTTAGGAACAGTGGTAAAGGGCAAAAGTCTGTGGAGGAACTATTGGCGCCCTTGACCCAGGAGACATTTTCTAAGGGAAATGAATCTGTATCGATTGACATTGACGTTTGAAAGAAATATGATTCCTGTTTGACATTTTGGAAAAGAAATATGATTACTCTACTCTCTGTTCCAAGAGATATAAATTTTTATTTCATCGTTTTTATACAGCACCTTTCCAACTCAAGAGCTGCTCAAGGCGCTGGCCGATACAGGATCTAATTCGCCCGAGGTGCCCACTTGCAACCTTTGAGCGCATAGCTGACGCCCAGACGACTGAACACAATACTGGGCGACCGGCAATGAGGAGAAAGGACCTAGTGCGTGCTGGGTGTATTTGTGTAGCCGAAGCTCACCCGTCTGGTACATGAGAGTCAGGATCTTTAAAGTCCGTGCGATGGAATGCGTTCGTGCTCAGACTAGACTTCGGTTTGTACTATCATCCAAAGGAGTAAGGACGCAGTGTCTCAGGGTAATTTTTTTAAATAATTAAAAATATGACAACGTGGCTACATTTCTTGCCGTGAGCCGTTAGTTCTTCTGCTTCAGCGGAACCACTCTTGTGCGCAAGAAGTTAGCCAAAGAACTCTCATTCAGGCCTAGGTCAAACAAGGGCGACAACCCATTCAGGTTACGTTACAGCACATAGCAAAGACAACCCAGACAACTTGGCGGCCATATCAATGTCGAAAGTTCAAAAGAAAGCAAGCCGGTGTAGCATCCCATAAGTACTCCACCCTAAAAAGTACCCTCACGGGGAGTAAATCCAGACAGACTCCCCCCACCACCCCCCTTTCCCAGAAACACTCCTACTGTTAAAAGGTGCATTTTTGAAGGAAAAAAAATACAAAACACGTTACAAACAGGCAAGACATAACAGTTTTGTAAAGAAATGCAGAGCGGAGTACTTTTGGGGCATCCCAGAATTACTCACCCCTTGGTCCAGAAATACTCCCGGGGAGTACTTATGGGATGATTTAGATTTACTCCCTGGAGTAGTTCTGGCTCATCCCAGAAGTACTTCCAGCCCACCCCTCCCATCCCCAAGCCAAACTGTCTCCAAACTACTCCCAGGGAGTACTCATGGGACATTGGGGAAATACTTTTGGGATATCCCATAAGTACTCACCTCCCAAGTTTTTTTTATCCTTCTCTAATGGTGTGTGTACTTGTGAGATATTTCACAAAGATTCCAAGTGATAAAATACGGTAAATTCAGCACAAATATTTAGTTTTGCTGTACCACTCATATAGCGTGAGTGTCTTATCAGTACTCCTGAAACTGCACATTGATACATTGGGCAACTTTAGGGAGATTCTGACTTCGGTCAGCGCCTTAAGTAGCTCTTTGAGCTGATCATTGCCTGAGTATCGACCAGCAAATTGCGGCGTGTGTATGTGTCTGTCTGTGTGTGTGTCTGTCTGCCTGCATTGAAACTTTTTATATGTGTGCTCTGTATAAACAGTACTTAAGAGTGCGCCTACCACCAGCAATGTTGACCAAATGACCGGGTTCTTAACCGTGCCGCTGAGGCAAAGCAAAGGAGACGAAGAACATCGACACCGTACTTCTATAGAAAACCTTTGTCAGTACAATAAAGTCTACAATTGGGCAACCCACCCACCCCTACCCCGAACTCTCACCCCTTTATCAATATCACGATTGCACTCCCACGTGTGTGACTACGCTAGCGTCTTAACTCCCAAGTGTGTGATTACGCTAGCGAAGCGTCTTAACTCCCACGTGTGTAACTACACTAGCGTAGCGTCTTAACTCCCACGTGTGTGACTACGCTAGCGTCGTAACTCCCACGTGTGTGACTACGCTAGCGTAGTGTCTTAACTCCCAAGTGTGTGACTACGCTAGCGTCGTAACTCCCACGTGTGTGACTATGCTAGCGTCTTAACTCCCACGTATGTGACCACGTTAGCGTAGCGTCTTAACTCCCAAGTGTGTGACTACGTTAGCGCAGCGTCTTAACTCCCAAGTGTGTGACTGCGCTAGCGTCTTAGCTATACAGCGATCCTATTACAAAATTGACATACTATACACAGAATGTACAATGCCTTGAGACAGGATGAACTGTAAAGTATTGATGGATGGAACAGTAAATGGAAACATAGATGAGGGGAGACCGGAGGGGCAAAACGCCTCATGTTACTAATACAGCCGCCCTTTCCTTGTTAAGCAGGTCACTGGTACATGGTATTGTTTCACAAGAATTTTTGGAGAGTCGTCTTGTTTTCGAGAGTTTCTTCAACATTTTCGTCTTCCTCCTCCTTGTTGTTGTTGTTGCTGTTGTTGTTGTTGTTGTTGTTGTTGTTGTCGTCATCGTTGTTGTTGTTGTTGATGATGTTGATGTTGTTATTAAATAAGAGGAGAAAAAGGAGGAGGACGAGAAGAAGGAGGAGGAGGAGGAGAAAACCAAAGACGAAAACGAGAAACACACAAGCACACACACGCATACATATACACACACAAACACACACCCATACACACACACACACAAACACACACTCACACACCCCCCCACCCCCCCACACACACACACATGCACACACACACCAACACACGCACACCTACACACACAACCACGAACGAAACACACACACACACCTGCGCCTTCTCAAACACACATACGCACGCACGCACGCACGCAATCATGAACGAAACACAATACATACACCTACATGCACACACAACACAACAAACACATAATAAATAATAATAAAGAAAGAAAAAGAAAGAAAGAATGATTGAAGAAGACATTAACCCAAGGTCCAGATCAGACAAGAACGATGGACAACCTAATCCCTGCTGTCTTTTACCTCTTTTCCTGTCCTGACCAGTCGTCTGCTGCGATTCCGGCCCACAAGCCTTTAACCCTTTTTAGCTGACCATTCATTCCTCAAAAGGGCCACAGGATGACCAGGCGATAGCCAGCATCTATTAACTATTGGGTTTTGTAGGAGGAAAAGGTTAAAAATGGATGTGCCTGCGCGGCGCTCGTAGAAATGAAACTATGGACAGTGCGGTCTTTGTTCATTGTTTTTCTACATGTATATGTTGTATTCCCATTCCCTTCCTATCCAACCTTTCGGCTAAAATGCCTCCTGGACTATGAGCCAAATTTTGTTCTTCTTGAAATTGTGATTATTTTGTGGAATAAAATGACAAAAGTTCCAAAAGAACATTGTTAGTTGATCTTTCATGTGTCAAAGAGACGACAGCCAGGTGACCCGACTACAGCTAAGTGAGCATCTATATCTTTGTTTGTTTGTTTGTTTGTGTTTGGTAGAAAAACGAAGTCTCGGCGATTTTCAAAAGTTTTTTTCAAAGTTCTAATAATAAAATGTAACAATAATATGGGTTGATGTTTGATTTGATTTGATAGTCACTTGTAAAGCGCTGATAATCCATGCTGTCACAGTATGCTCAGGGCGCACATGTTTACGCGTTTTTCTCCTAAATCAAACTCAAAACGCGGCGATATGTAACCAACATTATACAGGCACATGTTACACACACTCTTACATAGACAACAAACACACATTCATCACTCAAACATGTTGTGTAAAGTCAGATGGATCGCTAGAAGAAGACTACAGTGTATTTCTTTAAAATGTCAATTGACAGCATCCAGTCGTACCATTAGTAAGGGAAAGAAAAAAACCAAGTTTCATACAGAATGCGTAACAAAGAAATACGTAGGCCTACTACACATTTTATCGAAATATTAAACTATTTATCTTTTGGATTTGAAAATAGTACGCTATAAAACGTAGCAGATAGACTACATCTCCGAAATTTATCGACAAATTCTTTTTCGGCCGGAGTTTCACCCCGAAACACTTCTGACGGTCGTTATCTGTCTGTTGAGGGTTATTTGTGACCTTTGGACTCAGGAAGTGGTCGCATGAGAGGAGCCCATCACTCGGTAAGAGAAGAATTAGTTGATGTGCTTAGAATACCTGCCCTTGATACCACCGTTCCTCCTTGTTCCGTTTTTATTGTTGCTTTGTGCTTTTTTTCTCTCTGTTGATAGATGCAGGCTTACTATTATTCGATTACAACAACAACAACAACAAATATGTTTTGCACTCAAAGCTCTGGCCAAAGTAATGACAGGAGACTGGGCACTGTTATAAAACTGGCTGGATTCTGTAACGTATAGCTTAGGAAACACATCTGATTGAGGTAATGTGAGTGGAACACAATCTAAATAGTCATAATAAAAATCCTGCTCTTGTAAGAATAATCTCCAGTCACTTTACGCGAATCGATCCCGCACTTTGACCACGATCATTGTGACTATTGCGAGATTTAGGGCTAGCGATTGGTGAATGGGTGTGGTTTGTGGCAACACTTAACATGTTTCTAAGTTTAAGATGTTCGAGGTCCCACCTTCCCATTCCATATATCTGGGTTGTTGTGTCTTTAATATTTTTTAATGGGTTGTAAAGCTGAATACATCTTTTATATTGTCTATTATGCAAAGTCCAAGAATGCTTTCTGCGCATTTGCTTGTCGACGTAATATAACGTTTCCTTTTCAAAATTGCACAAGCGGGTTGGACTTCATTGTACCAAGTTGTCGAGACATTAATGTGGACAGTTCGGGAAATATGATGCTTTTTTTTTATTATTGTGTCAGCGAGAGGAAAATCCAACTCCCATAAGACGAGACCTCTATTACAAATACTATATCCGCATTAGATAACAACGATATTGGTGCTAAATCAATGTGATCACAAATTAAAGGTCAAAACCCACGTTACCATGTGCCCCTTGCCACTCTCGGACTTATTAACG
>CM072513.1:48400301-48465301 GCA_036898135.1 Oncomelania hupensis
AGTGTGTCTCCATGGTAACTGGAAGCCTCGTGACAAGCAGATTAGCTTTTTAAACTTCCAGTCCATCACGTGGATTACCCTAATGTGTGTGTCAGTACAGAGAGAGAGAGAGGGAAGGAGGGAGGGAGAGAGAGAACTCGTGTGCTTGTATGTGTATGTGTGTGTGCGCGCGCGTGTGTGTGTGTGTGTGTACATTTGTTCGTTATGAATACAATGGGAACCACAGTTCTCTAGCTCTGGTTCAATGTTCACATTTACTCTTTTGCGCAGTTAGGAAAAGGGTGAGAAGAAGAAGAAGAAGAAGAAGAAGAAGAAGAAGAAGAAGAACAACAACAACAACAACAACAACAACAACAACAACAACAACAACAACAGTAATAACAACAACAACAGCAACAACAGCAACAACAAGACGGGGCTTCGATAATACAACAATATTGAAGTTGGACACAGTTGAAACATTTTCTTGATCTAGGTTGTTTCTATGTTGCATTATTAAGTTTACTTGTTTTGAGTCTTTTACTATACTGTAAACATATGTTTATGATTTAGTTCTTTAGAAAGCTAAATATTTAATTGAAAGGAAAGCAGCATTTAAGAATCAAGCACCATCTTTTCCTCGTCAAGGAGTAGGTCTACAAGGGTGCTGATGGCTATCGCATTTTATGTAGCCCTATCAGATTATTTATTGGGTCTCGGAAGGCAAGGGGACGGTTTTATAGTGCTTCGGGTGAGGTTTTATCTTGCTGGATGGGATCAACCCTTGGTTTGCAGACGGGGTGATATGTAGTTTTATGTGACAGTGAAAGATACAGTGAACACATGGTTCCAGACACAACAAACAAGGAAACATTGGCTTAGCATTAACTATTCACTTTGTCCATGCTAGCCTACACTATTGTAATATTAAGAACCTATACTATACATTTCATTCCACTGGGGAACTGTGGAAGGACCAGTGGACAAAAAAATTAGAATAGCATTATATTAGCCATTCTCTTATTGTGACATATTTGCTTATATTGAATATTTTGATGTGGACTTAAAAAGGTGGGTTTTAAGGAGGTGATGGTGAGCAAAGGAAGGAACTGTGGACAGTGTAGGGAAACAGTAGAATACCAGAGCATGGCGTTAATGATTAACTTTATTCATACTAATCTATACTGAAAATGTTTGCCTTGGACTTAGGGAGGTGGGTTAGAGAGAGTGAGAGAGAGAGAGAGAAAGAAAGAAAGAAAGAGATCGGGGGGCGGGGGGCGGGGGGAGGGGGGAGGGGGTAGGGAATGGAGGGAGCACTCCTATAGAATCTATGAGTTCAGGATTTATGGTATAAAATGTTGTCTTTAGGCAGAACCATCAGTAACAATAATTATGCCAACCACAGGAAAACTTTATATTCACCTCTGAGTATGTATCTTGGTTGCCACGTTTTGGAGTCTAGACAATTTGTCACATTGGGCACACGGATTTCCGTAAAGACTGGTTTGCGCATTCGTGAATGTGAAACCTGACTCGGTTTTCGACCGCAACCTGCAACAAAACGCTACTTTTTCCTGTTTAGTCAGCAACTCACCTATAACTATCTCTCTATCTCCCTCCCAAGATGACCGTAGTTTTGTTCTCCGTCTTGTTGGTAACAAGAACTTTTGTGTCAGCATGGACAGCTTGTTGAAGCTGCAGGACGAAGTTGAGAGCTCCATCCAAAGTGTTAAATTGGACTCATCCTGCTTTAGCAACATTACTCTTTTTCTGTCATTTTTTTCTGAATATGGTCACGTCACATCTTTTGAATGAAGATGATTCTAATTTTGTTTTCTGTCTTTGTGTTAAAGGAACGTTCGTGTCAGCGTGGACAGCGTTGTGTGGCTGCAAGACGAAGTTGGGAGCTCCAGCCAAAGCGTTCGGCCTCAACCTACTGTCTGCCTTCCTGCAGATGGTGACCTTCGTGCTCATCGTGGGCTGGGTCTGGTCCATCATCTGGGGAATGAACTTTGTACAGATATCTAGTGAGTCACTCGTTTCTTTTGCTTTCGCTTTGCCTGTGTATTTGTTTAGTTTTGTTCATGCGTGTGTAAAGTCCCCCAGACAAGTTCAGATCAAGCAATATTTAAGTTAACGTCTGTTTACTCATAGATGATATTAGGTCTTAGGGAGGGAAACAGCGACATCGCTTTGGCAGACCATGTAGGTTTTGAGTTGCTAAGTGATAGTGTCTGTCGTTACGTTTTTCAGTTTGTGAGTGTGTGCCAACGTTGAAGTCCGACAGACCATCACACAAGCCATTGGACAACACGATGACCTGCTAACAGTGGTGAAGAAACGGAAACTCCGATGGTATGGCCACGTCACCAGATCATCAGGCCTTGCAAAGACCATTCTGCAAGGCACAGTGCAAGGAGGTAGAAGAAGGGGGAGACCGAAATAGAGGTGGGAGGACAACATTCGAGAATGGACTGGTTTGACACTGAGCGAAGCCATGAGGGCTGCTGAGGACAGAGAAAGATGGAGTATGCTGGTTAAGCGATCATCTGTGGTGCCCCTACGACCTTCGGGTTATGGGACAGGATAGGATAGGATAGGAGTGTAAGCCTACGCGCACGCACGCCTGTGTCTGTTTGTTTGTATCAATATTATTGTTTTTGACGTTTGTAATGGCAGCGCAACGTTGTATGTTGTCCACAGATGATTCGAAGGAGGTTCCCAAACCGAAGGGAGACCCAATAGAAGAACTTTTGGACTGATTTTAGTCGGGTACTTTCATCGGGTATTCCTTCATTTCAACTCCCCTTTCTCACCTTGTACCCTTGGTTATGGGATGATCAAATTAACCGCTAATTTGTTTTGGTTTATTTTAATACATTTTTGCCTCTTTTGCTTCACCCTGTCTTTTTGAGTTCGAGTCTTTGGATTTTAAGCATTTTTCTTGCATTTTTGGCTTTCTGCCAGAATGTGAAAGGTTTTCCACCAACCCCGCTCCTCTGCACCCCACAATACCCCAGACCACCCGACCAACACTACCACCTACCCCTCCCCCTGCACCCCACACTACCGCAGACGATCCGACAACACCCCACAACACCCGACCGACACCACCACCAACCCCGCCTTTCTGCACCCCACAATACCCCAGACCGCCCGACCGACACCACCACCAACCCCGCTCCTCTGCACCCCACAATACCCCAGACCACCCAACCGACACGACCACCAACCCATTCTGTTCCGAGTGACGTGCATTTTATCGGGTGATGCTTGTAGCCTATGCTTTTCCATGAAATGATAGAATGTTTTCATGCGGTGCATCTTGACCTGTTGTTCTGGATCAGGTTTAATGCACCAATGGAAATGCAATGCCTTCACATCTAAGTATATTACACATTTCGTATGTGTTTTGTAGTGGCGCCATTTCTCACCAACACATTATGTCATGCCCTACATTAAAACAAAACATGCCTGTTTTGCACTCAAATGCCCAAGTTAACAATACCCTTAATAGGCCACAACTGATTTATGAACTGTTCATTGTTTTGTAGAGTGATCTGTAGGCACCGTTTTTGTAGATTTGCAAAATGCGAACTTGAAACTTATTTTTTAGTTCGCCTGGTTGATTATGATTGCTATTGAAGCGCTGAAATCACCAGTGGATATATGCGCAACGAAAAAGTAACAAAAGGAATCAAATCAACAACAAGAGAAATGCGCGTGAAAGGGATGATGGGGCAGGAGTAGGGGTGATGGGGGGGATGGGTACTGCGTATTGAGACAAACATAAAGATTCACTTTGAGTTTAGCGTTTGACATAGTTATTTAAGTCTATTTATGATTTTTTTGTTTACACTTCATGCAATCTTTCTCTCTCTTAACCCCACCCGGGCTCGGGTTTTTTGGGTAACGGGGTGTTCTTCGTGTTCATACTAACTGCACCTTCGTGGAATCCTCTCCGAATTTTCAGGTTTCTTTCCTGTATTAACTTACGAGAATTTACGAAGGTCTTGCTCTGCACGGTTCAAAGTCATAAATTCTGTTAAAAATGGAACTAGGCACAATTTTGTATTTTCCTTTTAATGTAATTGATATTGTGTGCTGTTTCTGTTCCTTTCATTACTAGCAGAAGAAAAAAATAAGAAAGAAAAGAACAGAAAACTAAAAGAAAGAAAGAAAGAAAGAAAGAAAGAAAGAAAGAAAGAAAGAAAGAAAGAAAGAAAGAAAGTAAAAATAGAAAAGAAAAAATATTCCGATGATGATGATGATGATGATGATGATGATGATGATGATGATGATGATGATGATGATGATGATGATGATGATGATGATGATGATGATGATGATGATATTACTGATATTGATAATGGTAAATATCATTATATCTGAGATCGTGGTGTAATGGTTGTGACGACGACTACAATATGACTACTATATGATGATGAGGTACTATAAGATGATGAGGTTTATTGTATAGCTATAGAAGCTAGTCCTGTTGGCCATAAATATCTTTTTATTGCTCCCAGCTTTACCACACTTTCGTACTGTGATAAGGTAATCTTCGATATTCATTACTACTACTGTTTGTTTGGCTTTTGTTTGTTTGTTTGTTTGATCGACTTTGCACTAGATAATCTACATTCTTTTCTGGTTGCAGTGTCAGCGGGCGAGCCACAGAAAATTCCATATTATGTGCGACGTCAGAGTAGTGTTGAATGACATCATTCCCTCAGTGACATCATCGTATTACTTCATCATGTGCAGTGACGTCAGTTTCTCTAACTGACGTCGGAAGCTGGTCGACATCACGTCGCGAATGCTCGCTCTTCTTCTCTCAGTCGACGTCAGAGTGTTTGATTTTTTTTTTTCAACTGAGGTAATCAATGCTACGTCATATCTTCAGCTCCTTTTGACGTCAGAGGAACGACAGCATCTACGCTAAGAAAAGCAACAGTAGATCGCGAAAGAAAGAGACTGAAAGAGGGATTCACTACGATACGAATTTTCGTGAATCGTACATATTGGTGACTGTCACTGATTTACAAATTCACACTTCATACACGTCATCATTTTTGTAAGATAATCCGTGGCAGGTTGCTAGGCGCCAATAATTTCTCGATGTTTGCGCATTGCATTTTTTAATTTTTTTTTTATATTTACCTTTTTTTTTTTAAATACCCATGAATGTATGATATAAATATATACTTGTATTTTGATGGCAAACGTTTTGGAATGCTGGATGGTCGGTCGGATTGTACTGTATGGAAGTGAGTACATAGCTAGTCTGTCAGTGTAGTCAGTGGGTCATTCAGCTGTTTGGTTTTTGTACCTTGGTTCGTCGATTTTTAGTCTGAGGGTTTGCAGATAAAGCGGTCGGTTTGTTTTCACTTCATGAGGATTATTATTAGTAGTAGTAGTAGTAGTAGTAGTAGTAGTAGTAGTAGTAGTAGTAGTAGTAGTAGTAGTAGTAGTAGTAATAGTAGTTTTTTTAAGCGATTCGAGAATTACTTGGTTTTTTATAAACAGCACAGACAGTAGATCGACCAGTTGGTTGGTTCGTAAGCTGTGTACTGAAATATACAATTCAATTCAATTGTTATTATCTTTTACATAGAATTATAACAGGATTTAAACATTGCTCGAATAAATAAAAGACATTCAGACTTTAAAAAAACATAAGGTATAACCTGTAAAAATGCATTTATCTCGCATTTCCTCTTACACACACGTTTTGTTTTATCTTATAAAACTATAACTTTATTTAACTTTAAAGTGCATGACGTTTAATCAGTAAAAAATGTGTCATAAACAAAAGTACATCAAGCACGCATCCTCTTCACACACACAACGCTACCCAATTATTTGTGATTTGGTCAGATTTGATTTTTGGACACTTTATTGTCCCTTTTTATTGTCCATTTTTATCGGGAAATCCTGGGCCGCCTCCCTTGGGGAAGGCGTAGTCGCAGCCTGTGGCGCGCCCAAACTCCACCTACCTAATGTTAGTTGTGTTTTTGAAATTTGTCAGGGGGAGCAAAACCGGAGTACCCTGAGAAAACCCCAGATATGTTTCCCGAGTCGAAAATAAATATTATTCGGAGAAACATAAAGCCCAGAGGCGGAATCAAAGCCCAGAGGCGGAATCGATCCCACACCTGTCAGGCGCAATTGGTTTCTGGCCTGTGGTGAAGGCAAGTTAGTCCCTCCTTAGCCCACTCGGCCACTGGGCTATTTGCCGACAACCATTTTTACTATGTAACCATTGTAACTATGCCTAATAAGTGAAATTATTGTTTGCTCACTCCTTTGTGTGGTGATAAGGCCACCGCCTTAGCTCAAGTGGTGGAGCGTTTGCCTGGCACACCGATGACCCAGGTTCGAATCCCGTGGTGGGCGATATATAAAGGGACCATTTTTCACTGTCCATTTTAGCAGTAGGATTGCTTTTGTGGTTCAGTGTTGATTGAGGTCCATACTTCTTGTTCCCTAGGATGGTTATCCCCGTCTGCCATATCGCCAATGGTTAGCGTAGAGGTTAAACCTCAATGTTCGTTCGTTCGTTCGTGTAGTGATGGCAGTGATGGTACGGCCAGTTATTATGGAGCTTGCTGGAAAAAAGGGTTTTGCCTTGGTAGCGAGGTAAGTTTCAGACTATTATATACATATGAAAATAATGTTAATCGTGGTTTTACTAGGTTTATTGTAATATAGCTAATGTAGACACTGAGCTTACGGCGAAGGGAAAGGGAGGGAACTTTCTAATTATGGCATAAACTTTCTAATTATGGCATACACTTTGATAGGTGCAAACCTTAAACCAGTTTTTAATATGATTTAATTAAACAGAAATTGTATCGTTTCAGCTACATCTTTCCTTCGTCCCATTGTACTTGTCAGCTGCCGCTTGCCTATAAACAATTGTTTATTGTAGGAATTGCGCGTACACGTGTGTGTGTGTGTGTGTGTGTGTGTGTGTGTGTGTGTGTGTGTGTGTGTGTGTGTGTGTGTGTGTGTGTGTGTAGGCTTATGTATGTATATATGTGCGCATAAAGGTGAATAGCTGATGCTTTTGTAATTTCGTTGTGTGGTGATATGATCAAGTAATAATTTGACTATTGGTTTAATTTACACGTTTAATCATTGTCTTATTTAATTGTAATGCTTGTGTAAATCGATTGGCTAATGTGAATGGGTGTATAGTATTTGTAATAAAATGGTATGTGTTTTATGTTTCTTCAAAGCCCTGTGGTTTTTAAGTGTTGTTGATTTTGCAAGGAAAAAATAAAATGTCATACGTGTTTCTAGATTCGGTTACTTCCCTCAGTGTTTATACCTTGGCGATGAAAATATTTTCCTTTTAACTCCCCCCCCACCACCCACTCCGCCATCTCCCTCCTGCCCAGTAAATTATAAATAACTTACTACTGTACACTTAGTAGCCTATATATAAATTCCTAATGTAGCCTACAATAACAGTGATTTTCCTAATTATAGTGTTCCAAAACCAAAGTAGCCTACCCATTTTTGTTCTTGTTTCTTTTTTGGGGGTTGTTTGTTTTTGTTTTGTTTTGTGGTGCGCTAAATTTAAGGTTAATGTACACGCTTCTTCACTTTCCTTTCCCAACAGTCTGATCCTCGAGGCTTCCGACGATGTTGAGAGGCATTGTAATGACTGATTATTGACGCTTGTGTAAATGTCAGTGGTCGCCCTTGCCTTGTTCTTCTCTAGTTCCAATTGTGTAGTGCTGTGATTAAATGACAATGTTTTTTAAAACACAAAAAAATTATTTTGTCGTAGTGTACATTTTTATACAGTGTATTTCCTGTTCCATACATTTCTGTTTATGCGTGGCACGGAATTTATTTAAATGAACTTCCGTGTATGTAACATCACTTTATAACTTTAGTGTAAATCATTTCGGTGACAAGACATTAAAATTAAAAATTAAATGAACCAGTTCCATCATTTGGAAGGTTTTATGGCTTTAGTTGTGTTTGACCGTCTTTTCCTGGTATTATTCATATTATTATCCTTCTTCTTCTTCTTCTTCTTCTTCTTCTTCTTCTTCTTCTTCTTCTTCTGATGGTGATGATGATGATGATGATGATGATGATGATGATGATGATGATGATGATGATGATGATGACGATTATTATTATTATTATTATTATTATTATTATTATTATTATTATTATTATTATTATTATTATTGTTGTTGTTGTTGTTGTTGTTGTTATTATTATTATTATTATTATTATTATTATTATTATTATTATTATTATTATTATCAGTGCAATCGATGAAGAAGGGGAGGTCAGCGGGAGTGGACAACACACCCGCAGCATTGCTTCAAGCAGGAGGAGAAGCGATGATTGACGTTCTCACCATTATCTGTAACAACATCTGGCAGAGTGGGGAGTGGCCTACACCACGGACCCAATCGCTTGTCATCACTCTTCCCAAAAAATGGTAATCTTCAGGAGTGTGAACATTACCGCACCATCAGCCTCATCAGCCATCCCCACAATGTCCTCCTCAAAATAATACTAAACAGGTTGAAACCCCAAGCTGAACAAATCATAGCCGAAGAAAAAACAGGATTTGTGGCAGGACACAGTACCACTGAACAGTTTTTTAACCTCGTAATAATGTGCGAGAAATACCTACAGCACCAACAACATCTATATTATGTGTTTGTAGCCTTCAAGAAAGCGTTTGAAAGAGGCTGGCATGCAGCTCTGTGGGCAACCAACCATGAGAGTGTACAGCATCAGCCCTAACATTATTGAAGTCATCAAAAGCCTGTATGACAAGGCTAAAAGTGCAGTCCTCCACAACAGCGCCATCGGAAACTGGTTCAGAACAACAATCGGCGTGCGTCAAAGATGCCTACTCTCTCCAACACTCTTCAAAATCTTCCTGGAGCACACCATGCCAGATGCCCTTGCAGATCATGAAGGCAAAGTCAACATAGGGGGTAGAGCAATCTCCAACCTCCGTTTGCGGATGCCATTGATGGATTGGCTGGAGAAGAACAAGAACTTGAACAGCTGGTACAGAAGCTTGACACCAGATCCTGTGGAACGGAAATAAGTGCAGTGAAAACCAAAATGATCACCAATAACACATCAATTGCATCAAAACAGACATCAAAGTCCAAGGCCAATCCCTCAACACAGTGCATAGCTTCAAATATTTTGGAGCCATTGTATCAGACAATGAGTCTCGACAGGAAGTCTTCTCCAGGATCGCACAAACAACTGCACCCCTAACAAGGTTTGAAGCCCAATTGGAAAGACAGTACTATCAATCTACACTCCAAGGTAAGGCTGCTGCGCTCCTTTGTCATCTCCATCTTTCTATACTCTTACGAAACATGGACCCTTGCGGTAGACCTACAACGAAGAATACAAAGCATGGAGATGAGGTGCCACAGAAGATTTCTGAGCATTTCCTCAACACAGCGCATAGCTTCAAATATTTTGGAGACATTGTATCAGGCAATGGGTCCCGACAGGAAGTCCTTTCCAGGATCGCACAAACAACTGCAGCCCCGGCAAGGTTGAAGCCCATTTGGAAAGATAGGACCATCAATCTACACTCCAAGGTAAGGCTGCTGCGCTCCTTTGTCATCTCCATCTTCCTATACTCTTACAAAACATGGACTCTTATGGTAGATCTACAACGAAGAATACGAAGTATGGAGATGAGGTGCTACAGAAGACTTCTGGACATTTCCTGTACCCAGCACATCACCAACGACGAAGTCCGACAGACCATCATACAAGTCATTGGACAACACGATGACCTGATCGAAGTGGTGAAAAAACGGAAACTCCGATAGTATGGCCACGTCACCAGAGCAAGGCACGGTGCAAGGAGGTAGAAGAATAGGGAGACAGAAAAAGAGGTAGGAGGACAACATTCGAGAATGGACTGGCTTGACACTAAGGGAAGCCATGAGGATTGCTGAGGACAGAGAAAGATGGAGTACGCTGGTTAAACGATCATCTGTGGTGCCCCAATGTCTTCTGAGTTACAAGATAAGATAGGATGAGGATTGCTGAGGACAGAGAAAGATGGAGTACGCTGGTTAAACGATCATGTGTGGTGCCCCAATGTCTTCTGAGTTACAAGATAAGATAGGACAGGATAGGATAGGATTACTATTATTATTATTATTATTATTATTATTATTATTATTATTATTATTATTATTATTATTATTATTATTATTATTATTATTATCATTATTATTATTATTATTATTATTAGTATTATTATTACCATCAGTCTACATTCCAAAGTAAGACTGCTGCGCTCCCTTGTCATCTCCATCTTCCTATATGCTTGCGAAGCATGGACCCTCACAGCAGATCTCCAACGAAGAATACAAAGCATGGAGATGAGGTGCTACAGAAGACTTCTGGGCATTTCCTATACCCAACACATCACCAACGACGAAGTCCGACAGACCATCACACAAGCCATTGGACAACACGATGACCTGCTAACAGTGGTGAAGAAACGGAAACTTCGGTGGTATGGCCACGTCACCAGATCATCAGGCCTTGCAAAGACTATTCTGCAAGGCACAGTGCAAGGAGGTAGAAGAAGAGGGAGACCGAAAAAGAGGTGGGAGGACAACATTCGAGAATGGACTGGTTTGACACTGAGCGAAGCCATCAGGGCTGCTGAGGACAGAGAAAGATGGAGTATGCTGGTTAAACGATCATCTGTGGTGCCCCTACGACCTGCGGGTTACGGGACAGGATAGGATAGGATTATTATTAATATTATTATTATTGTTATTATTATTTATTTTTTTTATTTAATTTATTGTGCAATGAGGTAGAAGAAGAGGGAGACCGAAAAAGAGGTGGGAGGACAACATTCGAGAATGGACTGGTTTGACACTGAGCGAAACCATCAGGGTTGCATGCTGAGGACAGGGAAAGATGGAGTACGCTGGTTAAACGATCATCTGTGGTACCCCTACGACCTCCGAGTTACGGGATAGGATAGGATAGGAATTATTATTATTATTATTATTATTATTATTATTATTATTATTATTATTATTATTATTATTATTATTATTAACATTATTATTGTTACTACCATCGGGACTAAAATATTCGAAAACTTTGAAAAGATTTTCTCGTCTGAATGTACTTAATTATCGACAATTCCAGGATCAGAATATTTCTTGTAAACCGAATTTCAATTATATGGTGTATAGTTTGAATTATGTACATGTATGTGTGCTGCATTTGAATTTATCTTGTGGTGTAATCCTCGTGTGTTTTTTTCTAAATAAAAACAGAAAGAAACACAAATGAAACGGACGATACATAATAAGAAAAAGGGTTGATATGTTTGTCCGACATTTACAGGAGTACACATTCGCGCAATAACAGACTGCTCTCTCTCTCTCTCTCTCTCTCTCTCTCTCTCTCTCTCTCTCTCTCTCTCTCTCTCTCTCTTTCTCTCTCTCAAGCCATTACACATCTTAAAATATAAACCAAATATTAAATAAACACAATTATCCATTCATTTGTAATAATTATCTGTATTCAATTCAGTCAGTCAAGCCAGTGACAAAGCGAAACAAAAATGCATTTCATAACATTTAAAAGTTGCTAAGGATTCTACTTTAATGCAGCCATTGGTAAAGACAGAAAAAAGTAGCGTTTTGCATTGAAGAAGCTTAAATATAATTATTATAATACTTATTTTTAAGGGGGGGGGGGGGGGGAAATATATCCAAATAGAAAGCACTTGATATAGACGTGCAGGTCAAATGGGTTAATGGTGACAGGTTGCGAATGTGAGTTATGCTCACTCTGGATTTGGCTATGAGGAGTTTGTGAGTAAAGCAAATGTCTTTAAGTGTGTGTGTGTGTGTTTGTGTGTGTGTGTTTGTGTGTGTGTGGATGTACGTATGCATGTCTGTATGCATGTTTAATAAAACAAGTGTCCGCGAGTAATTAATTCTGTAATACAAGTTTATTTATATTATTTAGATATAATCAAAAGGGTCTACTCTTTTAGAGAAGATGGTTCGGTTTGGAGTAAGAGCTTTGCCAACAAATAAATATTGCTTAGAACACGCCATTTTAAACAAATCTTCGAAGGAACAGTCAATTTTCAAAACTTTTTGATAAGGTGACTAGCAACATAAAATTCCTACAATATCAGGAAATTGTTCACCGATTTGCACAGGGCACATTAAGGAGTAATGATTAATTAATGTTAGAGGAGGAGGAGGAAGAAGAAGAAGAAGAAGAAGAAGAAGAAGAAGAAGAAAAGTGGGAGGGAAGGAGGGTGTGAAGAGGACGAGGAGGAGAACGGCAGTGACGAAAGTGATATTTTTAAAGTAATCAAGCATATGAAATAAGGTGTTGAGATAATGTGTACTATATACATCAAACTACAGACTGACAAAAATCAAAACCTCTTGGGGTTCAATCCCACGAGGCAAACATTTAATTTTGTTGGTACTTTAAACATTAACACGGATGATTCACAGGAACTACATAAACAGTCAACATCAAGCAGTACAACAATCAACTTAAACTACACAAACTGTTTACGAAAACTGCACACATAATACAAACTAAACAGTCAAAGTAGTATTAAAAGACAAAAGAAACTATACATCACTTAAATTATAGCTGAAGAACAAGCAGGATTCAGGGCAGGGCGAAGTACCACTGAACAGATTTTCAACCTCAGAATATTCCGCGAGAAATACCTACAGCACCAACAACCTCTATGTCATGTGTTCGTAGACCTCAAGAAGGCGTTTGACCGAGTCTGGCTTGCAGCTCGTTGGGTAACCATGAGAGTGTACAACATCTGCCATAAAATTATTGAAGTCATCAAAAGCCTGTATGACAAGGCTACCAGTGCAGTCCTCCACAATAGCGCCATCGGAAACTGGTTCAGAACAACAATCGGTGTGCATCAAGGATGCCTACTCTCTCACTCTTCAACTTCTTCCTAGAGCGCCTCATATCAGATGCCTTGCAGATCACCAAGGCACAGTCAGCACAGGGGGTAGAGCAATCTCCAGCCTTCGTTTTGCGGATGTCATTGATGGATTGGCTGAAGAAGAACAAGAACTTGAACAGCTGGTTCGACGGCTTGACACCACCTCCAGAGCCTATGGAATGGAAATAAGTGCAGAGAAGACCAAAATGATGACCAACAACACATCAATGGCATCAACACGGACATCAAAGTCCAAGACCAATCCTACAACACAGTGCATAATATTTTGGAACCATTGTATCAGACAATGGGTCCCGACAGGAAGTCCTCTACAGGATCGCACAAACAACTGCTGCCCTGGCAAGGTTGTAGCCCATTTGGAAAGATAGGATCATTACATTCCAAGGTAAAACTGTTGCGACCCTTTGTCATCTCCATCTTCCTATATGCTTGCGAAGCATGGACCCTCACAGCAGATCTACAACGAAGAATACAAAGCATGGAGATGAGGTGCTACAGAAGACTTCTGGGCATTTCCTATACCCAGCACATCACCAACGACAAAGTCAGACAGACCATCACACAAGCCATTGCACAACACGATGACCTGCTCACAGTGGTTAAAAAAACGGAAACTCCGATGGTATGACCACGTCACCAGGTCATCAGGCCCTGCAAAGACCTCATGCAAGGCACAGTGTAAGGAGGTAGAAGAAGAGGGAGACCGAAAAAGAGGTGGGAGGTACATTCGAGAATGGACTAGTTTGACACTGATCGAAACCATCAGGGTTGCTGAGGACAGAGAAAGATGGAGCATGCTGGTTAAACGATCATCTGTGGTGCCCTCTACGACCTCCGATTTACGGGATAGGATAGGATAGAATATAATAGGACTGCACTTAAAAAGGAAAGGGGAAATAATATACACTAAAAATAGAGAAGGAGGAAATAACTGTTGAAGAATAATTTTCTGGCAGAAGATTCATTGTAGGGTTTGCGTTTAGCACGCAGAAATAGATGTGTTGGATAACTGTTTACACTTGAAAAAGAAGAAGAACAACAACAACAACAACAACAAGAAGAAGAAGAAGAAGAAGAAGAAGAAGAAGAAGAAGAAGAAGAAGAAGAAGAAGAAGAAGAAGAAGAAGAAGAAGAAGAAGAAGAAGAACAACAACAACAACAACAACAACAACAACAACAACAACAACAACAAGACAAAACAAGCAAATCACAACTATCAACAACTGTTGAAGCGCAATGAGGTGTGTCTAAAAGGTGCTTACTGATTTGGTTCACTTCCTATTAGCCAGTAGTTAGTAGGGCAAACTCAGTTTGAATGTTCTTCTGATCTTGACAGTTATTTCAGTTCTAATAAAATCAACGAGAATGTTACAAAGTACAACCACAATATCATTTAACACAGTCTTGTTGTTTTTGAAACGTCGACGATTTAAGGATTCACAAACAACACTCAATGGAATGCTTCCCAAGAACAAACCAACATTTGTGAGGAAAACAACAAACAATCAGGGACAATTAATAACGATATGAGTCTTTAAATAAACAACCCAGAACAAAACCAATAGTTGAACAAAACCCCTGAAAGAATATAAATAAAATTTGTAATCACAATAAATTCCTAAAACAACAGAATAATAACCAGTTCGTTTCAAAATCATATACATGTAAAAAAAATAATGATTCGTCTGAAAAGAAAAAAATATATAAATTAAAAAAAAAAGAGAGAGAGAGAGAGAGAGGGGAGAGATTACAGAAAAAGCAATAATAATTTATTTGATGATAAATCAACTTGGAATTAAAAAGCAAATGTTATTCAATTCTTTAAGAATACTGAGATAAAAGAGGGATGGAAATAATCAACTTGAACAAAAACGTACATCACTACCCTAGTGTAATATTTTCTTTAATTTTTTTAAAACAAATTAAAAACTAGAAATGCAAAGTCCACATGATTCACATGCTCCTTATGGATCTCTCAATATTTAACATGAAAATTAATGCCCATAAAAAAACAAAATGAAATGGTGGCATTAAAATGCAAAGTAACACCGACTTTGATCTTTCTATGCTCTTGACCTTGAGATGGCATTGACGTCCGTCTCCAAATACACTCAAGTAATTTTTTTAAAAAAAAGTTACAACACAAGTTGTATTATGCCAAAAGAATTGTGACGTTGGGGTAACCTTGACCTTCTGTGACCTTGGCCTTGGGATGACCTTGGCATTCACATGATCTCTCGGGCATGTCTGATCAAATAACCCAATGTTGTTCCATACCATGGCTTAATTAAACAGCCATTCCACTGTCCCATTACCTAATGTGTGCTATTTATGTCAGTCAAAAAGGTACATGTTATCCGTTATTAATAACTGCCTTTAACAAAATCGATGCGATTCAATAATTTATTGAACCGAGGAAGAGGAGGTTGGGAGGGGGTAGGAGAGGGGAGGAGGTGAAGGGTCGAGGTGGTGGATTTTCTAATGTTGAAAATAAAAGCTAAGGGGAAGAAACTCCATATCAACGTCGAAAAAAAATACTGTTTGAGATTCTCTCCCTTGCGCCAGAAAAATCATTTTGGTGAGCAAATGTAAATTTAAAAAAAAATAACTGACCACTAGACCACTAAATAACACTACGAATTGTAATAATAGGAAATATGAATTGAAAGCCTATTCACCGTAATGTATTATATCAACAGTAGAATAAACGTCAAAAGGAAGGGAGAAAACAACAACAACAGCAATGATGATAATCATGACGACGACGACGACGACGACGACGATGATGATGATGATGATGATGATGATGATGATGATGATGATGATGATGATGATGATGATGATGATGATGATGATGATGATGATGATGATGATGATGATGATGATGATGATATCACACCACAAAGGGGGGAGAAGAAATATTCAAGACACAATTAATGGCAGTAGGCCTAGCCGTTATACAGGAAGTAAGGGATCAATCTATATAACGGCTAATGAAAATATAAACACGCGAAACTAAATGAAAAGAATCTTAAAACAAAATATAGAATCTTGCCGCTAGTTTGAAAAAGAAATGTAAACTCAGTTGAAATCTTGGATCCCAATTCGGCGAGAAAGGCTCTTCCCCATTATCATTCCCCTCTCCACCCATTTCAATCCTCTTACCCACCCCCGACCCCAAACACTCACATGAAAACATTCATGATCCTTTTTTCCGATGTAACATAAAAATAATCCAAAATAGTCCTCACGTTATGTGAAACATCACATCCAAATTGCCAACTGCTATAATGCGACGTGAACGAACCGACATTTGAAACAATGCTTTGACATTCGCAACAGTGGGCATAACGATGTGACATTTGCGACGTTTGAAACAACCATGAGCTAATTAAAATAATGTGCCATTTGAAATACCGACTTTTGAAAGAGAAAATATTGATGTGACCTTTGAAATAATGATGAAGCTGAGCCAAAACGTTAGCATGTAATAGCGGCTGTACAGTAGAACTGTACTTTTTGATGGACAATGATGTTTATTGTTCAGCAGTTGACCATCGTTTGAAACATCGTAAGAACCAATCAGGCTACATACCAACATACACAATTCCTTGTAACACACAACAAACAACCAAACAAATAATCAATCAATTAAACAATAAACCAACTTTATCTTCCAATTACTTGCACAGAAAATTATTAGCCCATAGTTACAATATGATAAAACAAAACCACCATATCATATCATAGGTAACAATATAATAAACACAAAATCTCAATAAACAATCAAGTGAACGGCGTAAGATTGATATACCAACAGCGACACAGAAGGTCCGTGGTCACTCGGGACTTTCCCGGAAATGACGAAGATTGCCGAGTGGTTACAATAGTTACCGAAAGGGCTGCGAAGTGACGAAGTTTTTCCAGAATAAAAGGCAAAGAAAAGTATTTTAAAACTAAATAAAAGAAATCAAATACCAATAATAATACAAATAAAATTTAATAAAAATGCACACAACAAAACAACAACCAACAACACACAAATATAATAAAACTAGGCCTACATTATTGATGATAACCAGATCGAATGAAGATTTTTTTTTTAAAACAATGTACACAAATTTGACGAATATAAAAATCTGTGTTTATGGAAATTCTCTCTGCATCTCTCTGTCTGTTTCTCTCTCTCTCTCTCTCTCTCTCTCTCTCTCTCTCTCTCTCTCTCTCTCTCTCTCTCTCTCTCTCTCTCTCTCTCTTTCTTGCCCTGTCAGTTTCTCTCTTTCTCTTTCTTTCTCTCTCTCTGTCTGTTTCTCTCTCTCTTTCTTTCTCTCTGTCTGTTTCTCTCTCTGTCTGTTTCTCTCTCTCTCCATGTCAGTTTCTCTCTCTCTCTCTCTCTCTCTCTCTCTCTCTCTCTCTCTCTCTCTCTCTCTCTCTCTCTCTCTTTCTTTCTTTCTTTCTTTTTCTTTCTTTCTCTGTCTGTTTATCTGTCTGGGTGTCTGTCTGTCTGTCTCTCTCCCTCCCCTCCCCCTCCTTCATTTAATCGATATAATCTAGAAATACAAAAGGGAAAAGTCTGTATATCCACATTTCGAAAAGAAGAGACAAATGAGTCTAATGCGTGGATCAATCAATCACTCAACTGATTACACAAAAATCGTGTGATACTTTGACAAAACAAGAGGTCAAGGAATAAGCACAACCAAAGGTAAACATATAACTCGTTTTGATAAATCGTACCTTACCAAAAGCCGGACTGAAAACTAAATTAAAAAAATAAAAGAACCAAATTAAATTCAATTTATTTTTTAAATCTTTTTCGAAATATGAATGTTAAAAAAAATAATTTAACTGAATGTAAAATAAATGGTAAACACATTACCGATTATCTCCCTTCAACAAAGCTTCACTTGACAAAAATTTCTAGTTACTTTTGGACTAATCAGACAGTATTGGCTATATCTATAATAATGTCAAGCCGCATGTCATGTTATGCAGAATTATTTATGTCATGTCATGTTTTTGTTTTTTAAAATTGTATTTGTTGTCTAAAATCACACTGTTATGTATAGACATGACATTAAAAAAAACTAATTCGAACTGAATTGAATTGAATTGAATTATGTGAAGGGTTGATCAAAATATTTGTCAAATCGGCCTTTATCTTTTATTACCAGTGTTCAGTCCGACTTTTGAATTGTACTTATGTGCGCAGTTGGCATAGGCCTAGCTAATTCTGTGTGAAACCTCACACACAAACAGACAATTATGGAAACGATTCCAGAAATACAATTACAAATTTAATGACAATAAAAGTGAAGGGTTGCCGCATAAGAATCAGTGTACACCTTTTGCTTACGCTAGCATTGACTGGAATAATGAGTTATATTGTTCATGACACTTTTAAGACCTTAGCTCGGATAAAGGATATTAGATAATAACAAGTGGAAAAATATAAATAAAATACACACAAAAAGTATTTTTTTCATCATCTCCTGAAAACGACGAATTATACGATAATTTATAGACGTACCATATATTAATTAATTTATTTCATTTCAATGTCTACAGGCATTGTGAATGCAGACAACGATAACATTGTGTTGTTTGCCTGTTTCCACAAATAAAACATAAATCACACTAAAATTTAATCGAAATGTAACAATTAATTAATAATCACATATTCACCTGAAGTCGATCAAAAATATATATTTGTTTTACAAAAGCCGATGAATCAGAATGATTTTTTTAAATTATTTGAAATCATTCGTAATATTTTAACAAAAAGAAGTGAATAAAACAAACACAGTTTTATTTAAAAACCAAAAAAATGCTTTAAAAATAAAGGTTCATTGGTAAGCGAAGAATACTGTAAAAAAAAAGACAACAATTAGAACAGATTCAGATTGCCATGCTTTTTTCATCAACAAATAAGCATACATGCAGTGCGTAACACCGTGAAGGGGATTTGGACTACTTCGTTCACACGTCCCCCTTATATTCCAGTGTCAATTACAAGAAAACAACAACATATTACATAGGCTTACACACCTTCTTTGACATATGTTTCTGATTTCACTCCCCCAAATCATAATTATGACGTATATAGTTGACACTATTGCATTCCCTTTCAAATACACCGACTTACGTGTACTTATGCCCGCTGTTTACAGTTTGTAAAAAAAAAATACAGTCACGCTCCATCGGCAACATCATTGCATTAAATTACACTTTCAAAGGTATCGAAACATAATTTTATACACGTAGTTCTGCCCATTTTAGTCGAAGTGTCTTAAAGAACAACGCTTTTTTAAATGCAGAATAAAATGTATGTATAGAGCATGCCTTTTTGTCTGCGTGCTGCACCTCTCAGTGGACAGGCAGACTGGTCTCATTCATCTCCTACAAAATCTGTGGGTAACGTCTCACATAAAAGACATCGTACAGATAACGCAATTTCCACGTCACAGAGCTGTGACCATCTTGCCACAGTTCAAACAACATGCCATGTGGAATATTGTATAAAGCGTCTTTTCAGCAACACAGTCATAAGAAAATTTATTTCCGGGCGATGACAAACACATCAACAACGGAAGAAAAAAGAAACATCAGGTAAACATTATTACATATATTTGTAAGTCACTGCAGGTCTGGCGCCAGATTTATAGTCGTAAAAACCATATAAACCATGAAAGTAAAAAAAAGGTTGTTTATGAGCCTTATGATTTCTATATAAATAAGTTATAATTTCAGTATGTTGTCTTTTTCATAAGAATTTGCTCCAGTTAAGTGCACAATCTGAACATAAATGAAATTATAATACAGTCAAATGTCAGTTATGAAGAAAGCTCAGAACTCATCCTGATGTTCATATTGCGAATGAGAACTCACCCTTTTAAGGTTTACAGGACAAACAGAGTCTGCATCTTCCATCCATCATCCTGACAGCAGTTTTGTCATCGTGCAAATAGACACTAAGACCAATGGTTTAACTGAAATAAATCAATTAAGCCATATCTGTAAATCATACGCTAGAATTCAGAGGAAACGAGATTGAATGTATTTCGATGGAAAGAAAAACTTTTCAAGGTAGTTGATTTATCCTTGATTTTGGTTCACGCTTTGAAGATGTTTTCGTGGTGATTGCTTGTGTGTCTCTTGGCGAAAAAAAAATCTGTCATCTGTCAATATCTCGGTTGGACTGTTTAAGTATCAGAGACCGCTCGGGCATACGCCTACATCAATTTTTTAGGCGAATATCCCAGTAAACCCGAATTCGTCCTTTCATGGTACGTTACAATGTCATACCATTGAGAATCAGCACATGTATACTCAAATTTACACAAGGGTCTGTGGTTTATGGCAGGAACATTTCTATTGCGAACTGAGTGATGCGGGAATTTCATACGAAGCCTGTGATTTTGCCGTCTGGACCGTTTCGAACCAAGATGTAGACCTGTCTCTTCTTCTTTTGTGCTATCAACACAACTTCGTCCAACGGAGCTAATGCGTCAAGTGCTCGAGAAATGTAAGAAGAAGACTGCTGTAAGTTCATCACTGGATTCAGCTCGGTAGCTAAGATTCCACTTTTCACTGCGCATTAATTCACTTTATCCAGTTAGTTTATGTCAAGCCACGAATACAGACTGAAGCAAGGAGGGCAAAGGAATTGCAGAGTGAAAAACGGAGTTCAGAAGTGTTAGAGTGTGACAAGACAGGCAATGGCAAGATGCAATACCGATACTCCATGTCTCCCTGACACTTAGAAATAATAATGGTAATTGTTGGAATTACTTTTTTTTCATCCTTTCAGCAGAAATGACGGGAGATGTCCCCAAAAGTCCCATAAATGCAAACGATTGAAAAGAGATTATCAGAAAGGACGCGGGTTAGCTGACAATGCATCTCACTCAGCCCGTGACTTATGCAGACCTGGTCAATAAAGAGGCAGAAGTAGCAGCAGCAATCAGGAGTCATGTCTTGGGCAGCGGTCTGAAGTCAGGGTCAATTTCGTCCACACCAGTGAGGGTGGATCGGACGGGCCTGGGAGCGATGGGAGCGTCGTGGATCACTATGGCCTCCAGCTTCTGGTGAGTCAGGATGAAGGGCGACAACTCGTTGTCCGACATCTGTCGCTGCAGAATCTTCTCGTGCCGCGTACGCGCGTTCATTAGGGCGCGTGAGGGGCCGGCAGGGAAGTCGGAATGATTGACAGTGACCGGCGCCTCTTGCAGCACGATGATGGGCTGGCTGCGCTCCAGACTGGTGGAGGAGGAAGGAGTCAATAAGATCTCGGGGGCAGAGCTACGGTGAGGCCCGCCTACCGTGGTGACGGACAGGCCGTTGCGATGATGAGGGTGGTTGTTATTAAGGTGATGATGGTGGTGGTGGTGGTGGTGGTGGAACTCGGCGGTAGGGCTGTGCCGAGGCCCCTGGGGTCTAGAAGAAGAGGCGGAGGTGCTGTGGAGATCGACCTCCCCCCGTGAGTCCCTCTTGGCCGTGGGGGAGGGTTTGGGTCCTCCATGTGTGGACACCTCCTCCACCTCGGGTTTCTTGTAGTACTCCTCTGCACACACAAACCACACAATGTGACACAAACCACACATTGCCACGCAGATTCCTATGCAACACAAACGCAATCAAATACAGCTGTGCAAGACTAGTCAACATTTGAACGTGTGATAATGACTTACTGGATATAGTGAGGAAGGCTGTGCCCCACATGATGCTCCAGATCCATCCTAGCAGGCAGAGGAAGGTGAGGAAGAATTGCAGCAGAGCCACCCCGCTGTTGGCCCACACCACGCTGCCCCGAGTGGCGCCCTTGGGCCGTACATGGCTGCCACACAGAACAGTCAGACCCGATACAAACGTCCCTGAAACATATTAAACAGTACAGTACAGTTATAGGTTTAAAACATGCACGGGGTTTAAAAGAAGAAGAAGGTTTCAAGAAAGAAGAAGATTGATGATGAGAAGGAGGAGGAGAAAGAGGAGGACGAGGAGAAGGAGGAGGAGGAGGAGGAGGAGGAAGAAGAAGAAGAAGAAGAAGAAGAAGAAGAAGAAGAAGAAGAAGTACAACAACAACAACAACAACATCAACAAGTGCAGGCACTGTGTATGTATGTGTGTGTTGCAGTTTTTGTGTTAGTGAGAGAGATAAGATAATTTTATTTTGAAAGGGTAAAAGAGTAAACGCTGGATGCGCTTTTTTACATCTTGCCCATTGGGGCTTTACCAATAACTATCAAATACAACTCAAGGTTATAACATTCACATCATGGAACAATAACAAATACACAAAGTCATCATTAGATACAATTATTTTTGAAACAAATGAAATCAAAATAATGTTGTTAATATCAATCAACAATATTAACAATTAATGTGTATTTAATTTTTAATGTGTTTTAGGAGACGTGTTCTAAATGATGTAAATTTAGATGCTGGAGTGCGGAGATCGTCAAGAAAGTTATAAGTGGAAACGGAATAAGCTAGACTAGTTTTGAAGAGATCAATTCTTGGAATTGGAACATTTAATTTTGTAAACAATCTGGCAGATTTTTTTGTGTTGTTTTTTAAAGAGAAGAAAGATAGGAAGGTGCATTGCCAGAGAGTACCTTGTGCATGAAAACACCTTTATTAAATTTTAGTCTGTCGGTAAGATGTAGAATATTGATTCATTTATAGTCATCTTAGGTCGTAGGGGCACCACAGATGATCGTTTCACCAGCGTACTCCATCTTTCCCTGTCCTCAGCAACCCTGATTGTTTCGCTCAGTGTCAAACCAGTCCATTCTCGAATGAGGTGGGAGGACAATATTCGAGAATGGACTGGATTGACACTGAGCGAAACAATCAGGGTTGCTGAGGACAGAGAAAGATGGAGTACGCTGGTTAAACGATCATCTATGGTGCCCCTACGACCTCCGAGTTAGGGATAGGATAGGGTAGGATAGGATATAGTCATCTGGAGAGATTTTTTGTTTAAGTATAACTTGTTTAATTGCACTTTGTGAATTCTAATTAAAGGCTTCATTGCATTGCCACTAGCAGAATCCCAAATAGTAGAGGAATAATCAATAAATGATTGAATATGACCGGAATAAAACAGTTTACGAGAATGTAAATGTAATAAATGCTTTATACTTGATAATTGGTAAGTCCTTATAGAAATAGTTTTACTACTATTTGAAATATGTTTCACCCAGGACAAATTATTGTCTATAGTTACACCAAGAAGTTTATGACATTGTACTTCAGCAATTATTGTATTGCAACTTTTTAATGGAGGAAGTTTTATAGATACATTTTGTCTTTTTTGTCTTGTTATAATTAGCATGGATTTCGTTTTGTCTGGATTGAGAACCATATGGATGTATTCAGACCATTCCGGTAGTTCACTAGCCCCTTTTTGTAATGAGGAGGAGAGATTATTCAAGTCTGTATTTTGATAATGTAATGTAGTGTAATCAGCGAAGAGTTTACAAGAAGTAGAAATATAAAGGGGGAGATCATTTATGTAGACAGAAAATAACAAAGGTCCTAAAACAGATCCTTGCGGTACTCCAGCTGTAACAATTTCAAATTGTGACTTTTGGTTATTTACATAAACACACTGTTCTCTGTAAGAAATAAAATAAATTTAAGAAATTCAAGAGATTTAGAATGAATGCCATATAGTTTTAGTTTACGTAGAAGAAGGTCATGGTCTATTACATCAAAAGCTTTTGCGAAGTCAACAAATAATGTTCCAGAAAATTGTCCCTTATTAATATTATTTAGCCATTGTTCTATCATAGATGTAAGAGCTGTGTGACAAGAGTGCTTAGCTCTGAAACCAGACTGATTTTCATGTAAGAGCCTGTTTTCAGTTAAATGATCAAGAATAGCATTATTTATGTGCTTTTCAAGAGGCTTGGAGAGAGTAGAAAGAATCAAAATAGGCCTATAGTTCGATGGGTCAGTGCTATCACGATTCTTGAAATGGGTATAACAGCTTAGCTTTTTTGAACATTTTAGGAAAATGTGTTTTGCCTCTGCATAGATTGTATATATACGTTAAAGTGTCAGTAATAAATGACGCAGACAATTTTATTATTTTACTATCCAATTCATCAACTCCTCTTGAATTTGTTTGCTTAAGGTTTCTTAGTGCTTTATGTACAAATTTTATAGACAAATAAGGAATGCCTAGTTTGTTTTTAATGTTCTTAGAATAACAAAACTTTGCTAATTTCTCTAGATTGTTTTAGAAAGATAGAGAGAGTTAGAGACAGACTGACAGAGAGAAAGACAGACAGACAGACAGAGGGGGAGAAATTGGGTTCGCAACACGATATATCACGCAAATCTGTAACATTCCAAGCACAACAAATGATACCAGAGTTGCACGGCGTAAAAGTACATATACATCGGTAAGCGAGCACTCTTAAGTACTGGAAGAAAACTGAAGCTTCACTCTTTCTTCGTGATTGTACCCTCAAAAAAAAAGTTTAAATGCAAACACACACACACACACACATAAAAACACACACATACATACATACACACACAAAGGCACACACGCACAAGCGTACACATAAACGCGCACACATACACACATATATACACATAAACACACATACCCTTTCCCCTCACACCTTCCCCCACCCACACACACGGAGACAAAGTCCGGGATAACATATAAGGTAATTACTCTCGTTAGACAAAGTTTTCAAATGAGTAGGCTAAATGTAATGTAAAAACAAAAAATATAGGGATGAACCCTTTGAAAGTATTCAAGCAAGCAAGCAAGCAAGAAGAAGAAAAAGAAGAAGACGAAGAACAAGAAGAACAAGAAGAAAAAGAATGCTTGGAACGCCTACAAAATCAGGTAAAATAACACAAACGAGATGATTATAGATGTTGGCCCAATTAAACACACATCTAAAGCATGTTTGCTTTTTCAAAAGAGAAAACACACTAAATGACTCAGGAAAAACAGAGGAGGCAGGAACTGGAATGAGAGGAAGGACGAGGATTTGGAGTGAATACGAAGAAAAACAGAAGGCATAAGATGACCCAAGAGGAATCGACGGTGAAGAAAGAAGAAGAGATGATTGAAGAGGAGTAGGATGAGGACACAGATCGAGGAGAACAAGGTCACACAAGCACAAAAAGATGCATGGATTTCAAAAATGAAATGACATTACATTACATTACATGATTATTGTTTTAGGTCCAGCGGACTCTTCCGAGCCAAATCAGGACCGGACAACCCCCGATCCGCATAAAAGATCTGCTGAAACAACCCTAGTGGTAAAACTGAATACTCTCCACCAGCCAGTCACTTTACAATAAAGACATCCCACGCAGGGGACGGCTGAGGCTTCACCCCAACTTATCAAACCCCCGTTTACAAAAACAAAATAGAATACAAACATCATTATAAATTATCAACAAAACACATACATATAAAATGCCTACATTGCTAAATAATAACATCATAGGAAGCCCTAGTGACCACCTGGCAGAAAGCGTCCAATATTCCCAAGCTGATCCAACAGACCTCATACACAAATAAGTAGTCTTGTCCCGGAAGAGTTTTCAAGAAAAAAGGTAGGAGACTGGGCTAGCGAAGAAGACGATAGTATAGCACATTGATAGAACAGAGCAGGACTGAGAAAGAGCAAATGAGAAAGACAGCGACAGTGGGAATTTAAAGCACTAAATTTCCAGAAAGTGGGGATACTATTTATACTGAAACCCCCGGCACCCCAACGGAGGTAATGAAATGACAACGACTGGCTGAGATATAGAATGAAAAGAAGCAGGTCAAACTGAGATTACATGGGGGAAAAGGGACAATGTATACAGAGCTAGAAAGGGAAAAGAGAGCAGGCGAATATCAAAATGACACAGGAGGGAAAGAAGTTGACGAAGGAAGAAGAAGAAGAAGAAGAAGAAGAAGAAGAAGAAGAAGAAGAAGAAGAAGAAGAAGAAGAAGAAGAAGAAGAAGAAGAAGAAAGTAAGTAAGTAAGAAAGAAAGAAAGAAAGAAAGAAAGAAAGAAAGAAAGAAAGAAAGAAAGAAAGAAAGAAAGAAAGAAAGAAAGAAAATAAGAATGGAAGAAAGAAAGAAATGAAACAAAGAAGAAGAAAAAGAAAGAAAGAAAGAAAGAAAGAAAGGAAGGAAGAAGAAGAAAAAGAAGAAGAAGAAGAAGAAGAAGAAGAAGAAGAAGAAGAAGAAGAAGAAGAAGAAGAAGAAGAAGAAGAAGAAGAAGAAAGAAAGAAAGTAAGAAAGAAAGAAAGAAAGAAAGAAAGAAAGAAAGAAAGAAAGAAAAAGAAAGAAAGAAAGAAAGAAAGAAAGAAAGAAAGAAAGAAAGAAAGAAAGAAAGAAAGAAAGAAAGAAAGAAAGAAAGAAAATAAGAATGGAAGAAAGAAAGAAATGAAAAAAGAAAGAAATGAAAAAAAGAAGAAGAAAAAGAAAGAAAGAAAGAAAGAAAGAAAGAAAGAAAGAAAGAAAGAAAGAAAGAAAGAAAGAAAGAAAGAAAGGAAGGAAGGAAGAAGAAGAAGAAGAAGAAGAAGAAGAAGAAGAAGAAGAAGAAGAAGAAGAAGAAGAAGAAGAAGAAGAAAGAAAGAAAGAAAGAAAGAAAGAAAGAAAGAAAGAAAGAAAGAATATGAATGGAAGAAAGAAAGAAATGAAAAAAATAAGAAGAAAAAGAAAGAAAGAAAGAAAGAAAGAAAGAAAGAAAGAAAGAAAGAAAGAAAGAAAGAAAGAAAGAAAGAAAGAAAGAAGAAGAAGAAGAAGAAAAAGAAGAAGAAGAAGAAGAACAACAACAACAACAACAACAACAACAACAACAGTAACAACAACAACAATAACAACAACAACAGGAATGAAAACGACAAAAAGATTGGAAGATAAGGAGTCAAACATCATAGTATAACACGACACAATATAACCCACTTGCGAGAGAGGAAGGTTACAATACAAGAGCATTATTTACTTAAAGGCGGGGAGAGACAGATGTCAGTGTTAATAGCAGAAGTGAGGGTGTTAAGAGAGACGCACAGCTTAGGACATTGAACCCGACACTGTCAACGAGGGGAACTAAGTCTCAGCTGCGCAGTGTGTGTTAACTTAGCACATGTAATACGCCACAGGCTGCAATCGCTAGAACACAAATGGTACAGTATGCTTGCGTGAGTTTAAAGTTGGGAATATGCTTCGCTTGGAAGAAGAAGAAGAAAATGGGTCGCAACTGTGCAACAACAATTTGGATATGCAGCAATGAGAAATGTTTGATAATGTTTTGTCAATATTGATAACGATGGCAATGGTTTTTATTCTAAAAGCCCCATCTTTCATGGTTCCCTGCTCAAGATGCAGTTTCAGCACCGCACCGGTGCAGATTGTGAGTGTGAGTGTGTGTGTGTGTGCGTGCACGTGTGCCCGTGTGCACGCGTGCGTATATGTGAGAGTGTGTTCATTAAATTCAGAGCGTTGATAAACAATAAAAGCATAAAGGTGGGAAAGAACGATCGAACAGACATACATTAATAATAGTGCAAATGACATATGATACAAAGGAAAATGGGCCGTATTTTTTTTTTATATTTACTATGATATACTAATAATTATGGAAAATTAAAAAAACACACACTATAATTACAATGAAACAAATCATCTTCTTTTAGATTTGAAGTGTTCAGAAGTTAGTTACGAAATAGGGTATAATCATGTCTGTGCAAATAATTCAGCATAATACACCATCGCAACCTTTTTCTTTTTTCAACACAAAGATGTTGGCTCTTCCTTTAGCAACCGAAGCTGAAGATGAATTCATACTCATGAAGGGATACAATTCTTAAAGAACAGTATATATGACGCCAGATTATACAGCCATGCCTGCCATTGGCAGGGAAAGTGTTAAACACAGAAAGCATGGGTACACTATGAATGGATACACATCTTACAGAACAGCAATGACGCCCGATTTCAACGGAAGAATGCATACATTCCGAGAATGAACAGAATTCTTGGAGAACAGTATATTAAGACAACATACGGAATCTTTCAAAACACCCACTGCGCTTCGAGACAGAAAGTGGGGAAAAAGGCAAAGGGCGCACCTGTTTGGGGTCCAGAAATAGCGAACATGTAGTCTGTGCATCGCAGATGCATAGCACGCATGTTTGATGTTACCTCCAAGCTCGATCGCTGAAGTTTGGTTAGAGCTCACGCAAGCACAGATCTGCTCAGGGTCTGAAAGCCTGTGCAGGGTACTGTCTAACTTCACAGACTATACCATAATATGTGCTAACGTTTAAAGGCCAGGCTTGTTCTTCCATTTCTCAATATTCCAAATTTGACATCAAAGTGAATCTAACGTCATTTGTGTCCACACTGTTGCACTAGGTAGTATAATCATACTAGAGATTTTTAATCCACATTATTGAGATGAAAGCTCTCCGACGGGAGTGTAACCAGCTTAATGCGTCGTCGGGATCCAACATAACGTCGCGGGGCTTCGCTTGCAGATAGACACGTAATGCCGTCACTGAGCGTCACTTCGGACAACAGGCACATAATTCTTTGCAACGCTAATCCACAGCAACGCTTTAGAGTTTGTTGGGCCTGCTCCATTGGGTTTGTTTGTGTGCACCTGTGCCTGTATTTTAAGGCTTACCGCTTCTAGCAGACGATCTTCATAACGCTCGGAGACGATGTTTAGATCCATATGTTGCAAATACCAGATGCTAGACAAATGTATAAATAAAGGATATTATCGTACAGACAACATATGGAATCTTTCAAAACACACACGGCGCTTCGAAGTGTGTATGCCTAGAGGAGACGAAAGTTACTTTTTCTCGCTGTTTTCAAAGTTACCTTGGATCTGGGCACATTCTCAGGTACCCAGATCCAAAGCTGGGTACCCAAATGACCGGTAGGAGACAATTAAACCTTGTTTCTGGGTACATTTATAAGACTATATATATATATATAATTTAAAAGAATTATATATTTTTTAATTACATTTTTTTCACACATTGATCGGGGGTAAAGAGACACTTTAACAAAGAAAGCAACTGGATTTGTATTTTTCACCCCTAAATTGTGTCATCCAGATGTGCATTATTCAAAGCTTGTGGCTCCATTTCTCAGATTCTCTGTGTAAGCCGGACAATAAAACTGTTGATTTAGGGAGGTTTGGTGAAAAGCGCGTATATAGCATTTCAGTATTAATAGTAGTAGTAGTAGTAGTAGTAATAGTAGTAGTAGTAGTAGTAGTAGTAGTAGTAGTAGTAGTAGTAGTAGTAGTAGTAGTAGTAGTAGTAGTAGTAGTAGTGAATTCACTGTCTGCAACACTTGGATTCCCTGTTTAAAATAACAGAAGAAATGAACCTTTTTCCTTGTCAGATAAAATGTGTAGAATGGGTACAAACTGATTAATAGCCATCCATTGTGGGCTTAACAGTCAAAAGGTATGCCTTCTTACAAGACACATTCATCGTTCAGTCATCCAGTGCCAAGCGAGAAATGATCGAACATTGAAGTGTAACGTCTAAACACGCCATTGGTGATATGGCAGACAATAATTCAGTTCCATTCAGTTTAAAAGAGGAAGTGCGCCATTCTAGGGCGTTTGTGGACGTCTTGCAAGCCAGCAACTGGTTGAATGGCGTAGTCTACATATCGTGCATCGTACCATACTCTTAAGTAAAAGAATAAGAAGAAAGAAAGAAAGAAAGAAAGAAAGAAAGAAAGAAAGAAAGAGATAATAATAATAATAATAATAATAATAATAATAATAATAATAATAATAATAATAATAATAATAATAATAATAATAATAATAATGATGATGATGAGGGTAACGGTATAGCTCAGTTGATAGAGCGGCGAGCTCGTGTTACAAAGGTTGCGGGTTCGACTCCCGGTATTCCGGACATAAACTTTGGCTGTAAGCATTGGCCATCTTACTATTGCTATTAGTCTGATGGTTGCTTCAATGTATAGTTTTCTATTCTCCCCCTTCCCCGGTCGCCTAGGATTGTGCTCAGTCGTCTGAACGTCAGACTGTGCGCCCAAGGCAGCACGTGGGCTCTTCGGGCGGCTTGAGTTAGATCCTATATCGACCAGCGCCTTGAGCAGCTATTGAGCTGAAAAAGCGCTATATAAGAATGATAAATAATGATGATGATGATAATAATAATAATAATAATAATAATAATAATAATAAAAATTATAATAATAATGATAATAATAATAATAATAATAATAATAATAATAATAATAAAAATTATAATAATAACGATAATAATAATAATAATAATAATAATAATAATAATGAAGAAAATTATCATCATCATCATCAATATCATCATCAATATCATCATCAACATCATCATCATAATCATGATCATCATCTTCATCATCATCATCATCCTCATCATCATCATAAATAACAACAACAACAACAACAAGACAAGTAAAACTGAATTCACGGTAAGGAGTGCGCCCTAATCGTCATCAAAATAATTATTGCCTGTTTTTGTTTTGTTTGATTTTGTTGTTTGTACTTGCTTTAAACACATTGTTGAAGGTTATATGAAAAGGAGAAGCAAAAACGACTCAAAGTACGCTTACATTTTAGACACTGGAATCACCAACCACACCGCGCTAAATGTTGAGGAACAAAATGAAAAAAAATCTATTTATACTTTCAAAAGGACGATGTAACGAAAATTCGAGGAAAACCAAAAACAGGCAGAAAGATTAGTTCTTTTATCGCAAGATCAAAGCTCAATGACCAGGAAATAAAAAAAGGAATGAATGAAAACTAGTTCTTTTACCACACACACACACACACACACAACCTAATGCTAAATGTCGAAGAAACAAAGAAGGATAAAAGAAACAAGAGCAAAGCGAAATATCTAAGAAATAACAAAGGAAGGAATGAAAAGTACTGTAGCTCCTTCATCACGCATACACACACAATCACACACACAAAAACACCGAAAAAAACAAAACCCAATGTTAAATGTGGAAGAAACTAAGAAGATTAAAAGACAACGACTTCTTTCGTCACAAATAAATCAATGTAAATGCTGAAGAAACACAGAAGAACACTAAATTGAGTTCTTTCATCACAAAAGCAATGTTAAATGCTGAAGAAACAAAGAAGAACAAAAAAATCCTCAGGGTTCTTTCATCCCAAGAACAAAAAAGAGTAGTTAACCCTGCAAGTTATTTCCTGCCCCGTTTGGATGCCCCCAGTTTATTTAGACAGGCAATGGGACCACAGGACGTATCACACATATATAACTAATAACACGCCTAATTAATTGCACGCACCAGACTTCACACTGCGCGCTTGACCCTTTAAGGCCTATTCCAAATTCCGTCTCTGCGTATACATTTTGTCAATACTGCCACACTCAATTATTCGGTATATAGTGTAAATGTCCTTTCAGCATCCGATGGCCATTTTAAAGGATATATATATATATATATATATATATATATATATATATATATATATATATATATATATATATATATATATATATATATATATATATATATATATATATATATATATATATATATATATATATATATATATATATATATATATAACAAGTAGAAACTGTTTTCATGGAGACCTGCATTGTAATACAAGACTACATCATCATCATCATCATCGTCATCATCATCGTCGTCGTCGTCGTTGTCGTTATTATGATATGAAACCTACCCTTCGACTACGCGACATGAATATTACAATACGAGGTGAAATTGTCAGCGCCTCCCCCTTCCTTCCCTATGTAAGGAGAAGTGGTCAAAAAGAGATTACAGTACATGGTTATTGCTTTAGGTCCAGCGGACACAAAAAGAGATAAGCAAAGCACTGGACAACTGTTGGTCGAAGAAGAGCCCGTGTGCTTAAAAGGTTCCAGCAAATCTACACTAGTATAAACATCCTTCTTGAGTTTTGTGTGGCAATCCCTGCGAAAAATGGTCCACGACTGCGTTTGGTAAAGCGCTTCTAATCTGAAACTAAACAATCGTTAGGAAGCAGAACTTGAACAAGTATTGATGTTGCCTGGGGTTACTGTTTAGGGCCGCGCCATGAATCAGACCTCTGATTAAAACATACGTGTCAGATTTCAAAGGAATCCAATCTGGAATTTTCCACGAAGAATAAAAGTTAACATAACAGTTTTACCGCTACTGTAATTATTCACCCCAGCGCTGTAGTATACAAGACTGCCGCTCTATGACCTAGGTCTAAATAACCATAATGGCTGTGCATTACCATATAATGAAGATGAACATCGTCCGCCTACTGTTCTTGGTCAAATAACCCCTTTGGCAATGTAATATTTCCATAAATTTGTAAAAGCATATCTACATTACTTCCAAACTGGTTTTGATAATACACAGAACATGGGAGAAACCCACATTAACTCTGAAATCCCGAATTGCTTGTTTATTTACAAACTGCCGTACTGCGAGAAATGTGTTTGTTCTGTGAATCAAAAACGGTGTTCCAGGACAGACAAGTAAGTGGTCTTTAGAGGGTTAAGAACAAACATATGCAAACCATTCTTTCAGGCCGTACGAATGAGGGTTCTTTCTAACAAGAGATAAAATGACAGGAGTGTAGTCTTGGCTGGGTTCCAGCCAACAGCAGTCAACCGCGAGGAAGTATTTGCAATAGATTTGTGTTGGGTAGTAACAAGAACTTATTGTATGTGTGAGTGGAAAATATGCATGCAATTTGCATAGCAGGGGCGGATCAGTTAGGTTTTGGGGGAGGGTTTCCAAAATTCTATTAAAGGGACTTACTCGGTAAATGTTAACGATGGTCAAGAAACGCTTCAGATCAAGCATCAACATTGGCAGGACACGCACTTTTCCAGGAGCAGACATCGGAAGTGACCAAAATCTTGTGATGATGTCTTTCCGGCTTCACTTGAAGAGAGTAAACACAGCAAAGTGCACTACACTGAAGTTCGACCTGGACAAACTCCAAGACCCGGAGGTAACAGAAATATTTCAGGCCACAATTGGAGGGAAATTTGCACCACTGCTCATTTTAAGAGCTGGTGAAGTAGATGTCAACACCATGACCACCACCTTGAACTTAGCTGTGACAGATGCCGCCACGGAGATCCTTGGAAAGCAACGGTCAAAGAAGAAGCTGTGGATCACACCTGAACTTTTGGACCTGTGTGATAAACGAAGAGAGATGACAAAGATAAGGAACACCTGACAGGGAGCTGATGCCTACCGAAAAATCAACAATGACATCCGAAAAGGCATGCGCACAGCAAAGGAGAACTGGATAGAAGCTCAATGCCAGGAAATAGATAACAGTCTGAATAAGAACAACAGGAAAAAGGCCCACCAGACTGTGAAGCCGCTGACAAGTGTTAAACAGCCCAAGGTCTCCACGATCCAAAGCAAATGGCTTATGCCTTACAGAAGAACAAGAAGTCTTGGACAGATGGACAGAGTACTGCTCTGACCTCTACAACCACAAACCAAACGGAGACCCATCAGTTCTAGCATGTCCAGAGAACAGAGAAGAAGAAGAAATCCTCCCAATTCTCCGAGAAGAAGTTCAGGCAGCAGTGCAATTGCTGAAGAAGGGGAAGTCAGCGGGAGTGGACAACGTACCCGCGGAACTGCTTCAAGCAGGAAGAGAAGCGATGATCAACGCACTCACCATTATGTGTAACAAGATGTGGCAGAGTGGGGAGTGGCCTACACCATGGACCCAGTCGCTTGTCATCTTCCCAAAAAAGGTAACCTTCAGGAATGTGAAAATTACCGCACCATCAGCTAAAATCAGCCATCCCAGCAAGGTCCTCCTGAAATATAATACTCAACAGGTTGAAACCCCAAGCTGAACAAATCATAGCCGAAGAGCAAGCAGGATTTAGGGCAGCGCGAAGTACCACTGAACAGATTTCCAACCTCAGAATAATCTGTGAGAAATATCTACAGCACCAACATCTATATCATGTGTTCGTAGACATCAAAAAGGCGTTTGACCGAGTCTGGCATGCATCTCTGTGGGCAACCATGAGAGTGTACAACATCAGCCCTAAAAGTTTAAGTCATCAAAAGCCTGTATGACAAGGCTGCCAGTGCAGTCCTCCACAACAGCGCCACCGGAAACTGATTCAGAACAACAATCGGTGTGCGTCAGGGATGCCTACTCTGTCCAACACTCTTCACCATCTTCTTAGAGCGCATCATGTCAGATGCCCTTGCAGACCACGAAGACACAGTCAGCATAGGGGGAAGAGCAATCTCTAACCTTCGTTTTGCGGAACAAGAACTTGAACGGCTGGTACAGAGGCTTGACACCACCTCCAGAGCCTATTGAATGGAAATAAGTGCAGAGAAGACCAAAATGAGGACCAACAACACCCATGGCACCAACACGGACATCAAAGTCCAAGGCCAATCCCTCAACACAGTGCATAGCTTCAAATATTTAGGAGCCATTGTATTAGACAATGGGTCCCTACAGGAAGTCCTCTCCAGGATCGCACAAACAACTGCTGCCCTGGCGAGGTTGAAGCCAATTTGGAAAGACATGACCATAAGTCTACATTACAAGGTAAGGCTGCTGCGCTCCCTTGTCATCTCCATCTTCCTATACGCTTGCGAAACATGGAAACATGGACCCTCACAGCAGATCTCCAACGAAGAATACAAAGCATGGAGATGAGGTGCTTCAGAAGACTTCTGGGCATTTCCTATACCCAGAACATTACCAACAAACGAAGTCCGACAGACAAGCCATTGGACAACACGATGACCTGCTCACAGTGGTGAAAAAACGGAAACTCCGATGGTATGGCCACGTCACCAGATCATCAGGTCTTGCAAAGACCATCCTGCAAGGCACAGTGCAAGGAGGTAGAAGAAGAGGGAGACCGAAAAAGAGGTGGGATGACAACATTCGAGACTGGACTGGCTTGACAATGAGCGAAACAATCAGGGTTGCTGAGGACAGGGAAATATGGAGTACGTTGGTTAAACGATCATCTGTGGTGCCCCTACGACCTCCGAGTTATGGGATAGGATATGATAGGATAGGATATGTTATTTGCTAGTAAGATTAAATTATCAAAATAATAATTACCTCCTTTGCTCCCAAAATATGTACTGAGCTTTGCCACACCTTTCGAATCGGAGGGCTTTATTTAAAATGACCAAGCCAAAATGATCTACCTACCACCAAAATGCAAAACATATATATAGTCATATAATAGGCTGACGACAATTTTTTTTTACTGCTACGCGATCCGCGTATTGGCCACGTACTCCTGTCATAATCCATTATATTAGGAATATCGTTTTCTTTCTTTTCATTTCTTCCGCTCATGGCGCCCTCTCCCCCCACCCACTCTTAAAAAAAATAAATAACAATAAAAATAAAATAAATAAATAAATAAATAGAATGTCGCCGAGAACGTGAAATATCAGTTTTGCTCTTTGTGGAGCATGAAAGACGGTGTTCATCTGGAGATTGTTTAGAATGATTGCAATGATTGAAGTTTTTTAGGGAGAAGATTGCGAGGGCTTGCATATTGTGGGAAAGGTCAAATACTCGTACCCCAAAACATGAAATAAAAAAAAAATAATTAAAAAAAAAAAAATATATATATATATATATATATATATATATATATATATATATATATATATATATATATATATTAATAAATTATATATATAAATAAATAAATATATATATATATATATATATATATATATAAAAAAAAAAAAATATATATATATATATATATATATATATATATATATATATATATATATATATATATATATATATATATATATATATATATATATATATATATATATATATATATATATATAATTTATTAAATTATTTATTTATTTATTTATTTATTTTATGTGTATTTTTATTTTTATTAAATTTTAATTTTTATAATTTTATATATATCTTAAAGGTATTTTTTCTCTCTCTCTCTTTTTATCTCTCTCCTTCTTCTTCTTCTTTTTTCTGGCTTTTTTTTTTTTTTTTTTTGGGCTGGGGGGGGGGGTTTCCGGAAACCCCGGAAACCCCCCCCTCGTCCGCCCCTGCATAGAGTATTTAAATTTTATGGTCCTATGCTAGACTACAATTGGAATGTTTCGGGAGAGTGTTTTTATAATTTTAAGTCAATTCATGGAGGAGTTTCTTAAACACCGTTATTCATAACGGAGCCAATATTTTTGTAGAAATATATAGAAGTTTTTCAGAAAGTTTTGCTTTTGCCGCCACACTACTCCTCTTTGCTGTGGGTGGGGTACCGTAGTTTACAGAAATGAGAAGTGTTTGGAAAAACGTTATGTACAGTGACTGTCAAAACCAGCGGTAGGCATGCGACCAATATTTAATCCAAGCATAGGTTGGGTGACAAATTGGTTATAAAGTCCCCTCAGGTTGTCACCCCCTCCCCAGACCCCCAAAAAATCAAATCGAAATATTTGAAAGGAACTTGGAGCTAATAAATTTGGCACAAATCCAGGTCCAATCAAGTGCCAGTAGAGTCTGAAATAATTTATTTCTTTGTACTCTGAGACCCCTTTTTTCAGAATATGTTGTACAAATGTTTAACACTGTCTTATCTCGTTTCCATTTTGTCGTTTATTGTAGTCGAAATAACAGACACGTGTTTCTCGTAGAATTCTTTCGTGTTCACAGCTACACCGTTTACATCTAGTAGTTACTGAAAGTAGAACCCATAAACTTCAGTGTGATAAACGTGCAGCTAGGCGTATCTTCCAACCTTGGCTTTAAAAAAATGGCGCCTGGGTGGTAATCAACGATTAACTGCTCGTATAATTTTTTAATTTGCTGCTGAGAATAGTTCGTGATTTTGGGCAGAAAATAAAAATAAGATCGACTGTTACAAGTAGGTTATTAAAAAAGAGCCCATAAAAATCAGCCCTAGCCAACGTGCAGAATGCGGAATTTGATGTCAGAGAACGTATGCAACCTACAGGGGCGTGACACAAGTTGGGCGCCTATCGGATCCTTGTTAGCACAACAGTAGATAAGCACAGCGCACAGATATCTTTGTGTTATCTACCGCTGATCTATCGAGGATCCGAAATATAGGTACCCAACTTGTATGATGCCCTTGTGATCGAATCCAACCTTGAACCACAAGGGCCCCGCCTATATGACTCACATGCTACTTATGGAACTTCCAATATTTAACAATAAAATGAGTGCCGAGAAAAAAAAACACGCAATGAAATGGTGGCATTAAAATGCAAAGTAATACCGACTCTGATCTTTCGATGCTCTTGACCTTCAGATGACCTTTTTACCTCCGGCTCCAAATACACTCATGCACGATCAAATAAATTACAGCAAAAATAAAAATAAAAACGCACAGTAGCCTTGGGATGACCTTAACCTTTAGTGACCTTGACCTTCGGATAACCTTGATCTTCATGTGACCTCTGATGTTAATGTATGATCAATTAATCCAATGTTGTTCCATACTATGGGTAAAATATAGAGTGAATTTTCTGTACGCTGACCAATTACAAAAATGTTTTTAATGACCTTGACCTTCAAGATCAACGCAAGAACATAAAAAATAAAAGATCGATCTATTATCTCTAGGTCAAGGTCACTTCAAAGTATCTATGCGAACCGACTTTGGATAGCTTCAGTGACCTTGATCTTGAAGCGAGGTTGACCAAATTTGCACAGTATGCCATTGATATCTATCATGCCTCAATGAATCATAAGTTCAATGTTAATAACATAAGAAAATGGTTAAATTTTGGGATAAACATTTGTTGACCTTGACCTTAAAGTGAAATCTTGGAGGTCTCATGGACACGCCCATATCACCAAATTTGGTATTCTGACGTTTTTAAGCCACTTGCAAGTTTTGCACAGGTGGACGCCGGACGGCAGACCGCACGGCGGACAGAGACAGACGGACGGGGAAAAAAATAGTTATTTTGGGACTATTTAGAACTCATCTCGCACAGATTTGCAAAAGTCTGGAAAACAATTGTGTGTGTGGATGTGAAGGTGGTAGGATGAAGTGGGGGTAAGATGGGGTGGGGTGGGGTAAAGACATAGACTCACATTGCAAAAGAGGAAATGACGGCTGGGTGTGAGCAGTGATACACTTCCCGTGAAGTTCTCCCAAACATTACACCACATGTTTGAGTGATAAAAAAGTGTGTTTGTTGTGTGTGAGAGAGTAGGTGGAACATGTGAGCGTGTATGTTGGTACAGATCGCCGCGTTTTGAGCCTAATTTGTGATTTGGAAAAATGCGCGTTCATTATTATTATTATTATTATTATTATTATTATTATTATTATTATTATTATTATTATTATTATTATTATTGTAGTGGTGGAGAGAAGTTGATAAAGGGATGGAGGCTAGGGTGATGAAGAATTCTCACACATTCTCTCTCTCGCTCTCCCCAACGCCAGTTCGTTGATGACCGTTGAAAGTTTTATTCTCGAAGTGCATCCTACAAAAGGCAATCCATAACACTAACAGCTACATTCTGCCCTCTCTGTGTGTCTGACTCGTTCTCCCATTCTCTTGTTCTCTTTCTCGAGTCTGTGTCCGAGTCTGTGTGTATGAGGCGCCATTTGTAAATTAAATCATTATTACCTGTATAAAAGATATTGTATACTTATAAAATGAATTCTATGTCTATAAAATACATTCAATAGCAATACAAAACTTTTTATAGCTAAAAACAACATTTTTATAACTACAGACTACATTTTACAATATACAAGAGAAATCATACGCGATCATCACGCCGTTTGTAAATATTATTCCGAAAAACTATTTTATCTCTAAACACTTCATTTTATCTCTAAGCATTACATTTTATGCATAAACAATTCATTTTATAGGTAAACAATTCATTTTATAACAACAAAGAGCTTTTATATCTATAAAATAAATGTTATAATATATACAATGCATTTTACCTGTAGAATGCATTCGGAGCATTATTTTACATTCGGCGCATGACATTAATTTTATGCTGACTTTCGAATTGCTGATCCCAGGGAAGCAACTCCATCCTCGTGTAGACTACTTGTAAACTTCTAAGCGACTCAACATGGTAAAGACCATTAAAGTCTACTACAAAAAATGGCAAGGACCATACTAGTGTACTATATAAATTGGCGAGGACCATACTAGTGAAATGCTGATAAAACATCAGCGACATCATTGTCAGTCTCGACTGTTCCAATTATTTTTTGGTCGTCTTGAAAAACTATCGATAAGCACGAAGGCAAACCAGCTTCCATTGTAACTGTTACCTTGGAGATTGTTGACATCGGTGTACAGAAAATACGAAAAGAGCGAAAAGGACAGCAAAAGGAGCGCCTTTTCGCCCTTTTCGCTCTTTTCGTATTTTCTGTACACCCGTTGACATCGCGGGAAGTCGATATAGGCCTAGCGGGAATTCCCTACACGCGCCCTAGCTATCTAAATTTAGATTATGCAACGTCACTTTCACATGAAAAGGCAGAGCCCAGCGCATACGTGCATGAGAGGGGAGAGGGTGGGGTGGGGGCCTTTTTTCGTTGAATTGGTTGAATGTACCTATTAACCAATCGTCCCCTATACGCTTAATGAGTCCGGGGACGTAAATTTTAATTTAAAAAAAAAAAAGAAACAAAAAAAAAAACGTCAGCCATCTTTGCGCACCGCATAGCAACTTTGGGTCGCTTAGAACGTTACAAAATTAAAAAAATTCGAATGGAGAGAAGCAGTTATACAATGAAAAAGTTAGTATAAAATTATTGTAAGGCGCCGACTGGAAAATAATTGTCGCGAATGCATTCTACAGGTACAATTCATTGTACGTGTTATAAAATGTATTCTATAGATATAAGTGCTCGTTGTTGCTATAAAATGAAGTGTTTACAGATAAAAGGAAGTTGTATAGATCGTTTTAGCTATAAAATGACTTGTTTATAGATACAATGACTTGTTTATAGGTAAAATGAATTGGTTACTTATAAAATGTTTTGTTTATAGATAAAATGAATTGGTTACTTATAAAATGTTTTGTTTATAAATAAAATATTTTTTTTCGTGTTTAATATTTACAAACGGCCTGACGATTCGTGTATGATCTCTTGTATATCGTAAAATGTAGTCTGTAGCTATAAAAATGTTGCTTTATATCTATAAAAAGTGTTGTATTGCTATAGAATGTATTTTATAGGTATATAATTCATTTTATAATTATACCATATCTTTTATACAGGTAAAATGTATGTTCTATAGTTATAATGACAATAACCATTTCATTTACAAATGGCGCTTCATATGTGTGTCCCGATATATTTGCACGTCCAAGCTTTTATGTATGCGCGCGGACCGTACTGAACCTGAGGCTTAACGCGCGCTGCGCGCAACAGAATGTTCGTCTTTCTCGGTAATTTGTTTTAGTTGTTAGTCTTTATTTTACATATAAGGCTTGAAACGCCAACGAATAATATACAAATTATTTATGGGCGGAAACGCGGAAATACGACCTTTCTACTGATATTGATTGATTGATTGATTGTTGCTTTAGGTCCAGCGGACTCTTCCGAGCCAAATCAGGACCGAACAACCCCCGATCCGCATAAAAGATCTGCTGAAACAACCCTAGTGGGAAAACTGAATGCCCTCCACCGGCCAGTCACTTTACAATAAAGACATCCCACGCAGGGGACGGCTGAGGATTTACTCCAACTACTCGAACCCCCGGTTACAAAAACAAAATAGAATACAAACATCATTATAAAGTATCAACAAAACACATACATATAAAATGCCTATATTGCTAAGTAATAACATCATAGGAAGCCCTAGTGACCACCCGGCAGAAAGCGTCCAATACTCCCAAGCTGATCCAACAGACCTCATACACAAACAAGGAGTCTTGTCCAGGAAGAGTTTTCAAGAAAAAAGGTAGGTCATTGATCTAAAAAAAAAACGAAAGATTTTTCTTATATAGCGCACTTACAAGCTCAGAGAGCTTCTCAAGGCGCTGGCCCGTAATATCCAGCAATCACAAAATAGTTTGCTGAAGTCAGGATTCGAACCCACGTCGCCCAAGACGCACTCACACAAGTCGTGCGCTCTGACCACTGAGCTATCCCTGCCGCCTAGCGAAGAAGAAGATAGTATAGCAGAGTGATAGGACAGAGCAGGAATGGGAAAGAGTAAATGAGGAAGACAGCGACAGTGGGAATTTAAAGCACTAAATTTCCAGAAAGTGGGGATACTATTTATACTGAAACCCCCGGCACTCCAACGGGGGTACTGTTGCCGCAGTGAATCTGTCATGCCTATAAAGGAAAGACAGGTTTTCAACTGGGGCTTATGGGGCCGGGTAGCTCAGTTGGTAAGAGCGTCTTGCTAGTAACCGAAAGGTCGCTGGTTCGAATCCCGGATTGGTCAACGTGTGATCATATTATTTTCCCCTTTACCAACAACTGGCCCGCTGGTGTCAGTATAAATCGGTCCAGTAGTCACCTATATGCGAAAGTGTCGTGTGGCTATAATCTACAAACATCAAAAAACAACAACTGGGGCTTTCACTTTTCCCTTTATAGGTTAGAACAATCTACAGTGGCAAGATTGCTCATGACCCCAAGGGGTGTTCTACTGGTATAATAATATCGGACCTATCTGCTACGAAATAAAAAATAATACGCAATTTAAGAGGGAGTTGGCGTCTGGTGGCGAGCGGGACCACTAGTTAGTTAGTTTGTTAGATTATAGTCCCCGACGGGACAACATTGTCGGCAGGCATTTTATGCAGGTCGGTGGCAACGACTTTGCAATAGAGTGCGTGGCACTAGTAGCCGGCAACCCGGTACTTCCAACCACGCTTCACCGCCTTGCAGGGCAAATATTTTTATGTCCCTCTTTTGAGGGACGGGGTGAGAGTGGCGGCTCGGGTGGAGCGATGTTCCCAGGGTCGTGGCCGAGAGACGGGGGTCAACTGCTCCGCTCGGCTACATTATTATTATTATTATTATTATTATTATTATTATTATTATTATTAAAGCAAAACCGTTTACCGCAAGCAGTTATTTAAAACGGATCTCATAAACCTCAGCCCTACCTAACTTGCAAACTGCGGAATGAGTTGTCACAGAGTATATACAATCCAAACTAACACCTGAAGAGTTTTGGGGGAAAAAAGTATGTAGGCATGAACTATAAAAGATAACGTCTGCCACCTCTGCTCTTCCATGCGCCTGTAAGTGTTAATTGTTCTTGACGGACAACAATGTATTTCTACCCCTTTAGTTCTTCGTCTTCACCCTCTTCAGATTCTCGTTCGCTCACATCAATTAAGCAAAGATGGTCGGAAGGATGTATACGCACTGTAAAAAAAACCCAAACAGGTATCTATCATACCTGACGTTAGCACCTGATGTTGACGTTCAACTGTTAAGATTTACCTCTTTAGTTAATCGACACTCTGCCTCTTCCGAGACCTCATTCATATGCCTGTTCCGAGACCTCTTTCATACACACAAAGAAGCAAAGAAGTAATGATGGTAGAAAGGTACGTGCTTTAAAAAAATAAATAAATTACAGGATAAAAAGATAAAGCATATGTCGCATCTTATTTTTCATGCACCTGTACGTTGATCGCTGTTTTGGCCTAGCCTGCAAGTTTATGTTCCGCAAGGTCAATGTTTCTCCATCTGTCCATGGCAATATTCTCCTAGGTCTACTTTTCCTAAGGTCTATATTCCCATGGGGCCTATGTTGCCGAAATCTGAATTCTGTACTCCTTCGAATGAGATTATAAACTAAGTCTAGTCTGTGAACGCATACATCGCATCGCACGAACTTTTTAAGGATCCTGCTGTAAGGCTCATGTCCTAGGCAGGTGAGTTCCAGAAACATAACTATAGCCAGAAAGCACCAGGCCCCTTCTCTCTCACACCTCAGGTCACCAAGGACAGTGGTCAGAGGTCTGGGGCATTAAACGGTGCGCTTAAAGCAGCAAGTTGGCACCTCGGGCGGGTTGAGTTAGATCCTGTCTCGACCAGCGCCTTGAGCAGCTCTTGAGCATGACAAGCATTATAGAAGAACAAATAAATAATAATAATAATAATAATAATAATAATAATAATAATAATAATAATAATAATAATAATAATAATAATATGTTAGATCTGGGAGAACATGAACCTCAGGGAACACATACCGTGGGGGCATGAACTAAGCTTTGAGAGAACATAGACCTGGGGAACACCACACTGACCCCATACCTGCTTAGATCGTAGCATCGTTGGCAAAGTTCTATACATCATCAGTTGTTACGATCTTCTGCACAGTGCGGTTAAGTACATCTGTATGACATTATCACATTGTGCGATGTTTGCATATATTGTATGTCATTTGGCAAACACAGGATCAGCTCCCATCGAAGCATGAAACGCATGTACTGTACACGCATCCAGCGTATAGTAGACTGACTGAAACTAGCAAAGGACGTTAGTCCGATAATCTTCTGATGCAGTGTAAATCAACACGATGTTATATAAGGAATTCACAAGTTTAAGATTGTTACAAGTTATTTTACATTGATGTTATTATTTTATTTGATCATAGGTAATTTGTCTAATATCGCTTTGTGAATAGACAATACATTTGAAGCGACAAAGGCTAGGGAGACTATTCATAAAATAAGAAGTAGTCGTGGAAAAATATAGCATCTATTAACGAATCCAAGTTATGCATGTAGTACGTTCTCTCTCTCTCTCTCTCTCTCTCTCTCTCTCTCTCTCTCTCTCTCTCTCTCTCTCTCTTTCTCTCTCTCTCTCTCTCTCTCTCTCTCTCTCTCTCTCTTTTTCTCTCTTTCTCTCTCTTCATAAAGCGATAGTAGAAAAACTATATATTTTTCATTATATAACATCGTGATGATTTACACTGCATCAGAATGTAATCGGGTTCACTTCCTATGCTAGTTTCAGTCAGTCTGCTCTACGTTTAATGGATATACAATTTTAAGAAACAAAGTCAATATTATTGTTAAAGATTCAAGATTTATTGACTTCATGTGAATAATTTGTTTTGCACATATGGGAATACATCAGAATATAGGTTATAAGTTCATACGCAATACAATACATTACAGCACAGTGCAAGCAGACACATCGCTTTCTCACATTTACGCAAAATAGGCTATCAAAAGTAAACAATCAGACATCACACATCAGGCAATCAGATCACAAAATAGAACCGCAAACACTGTCAATATATATCATGTCACATAATCGCGTCAAGCACCCACATCAGAGTCTATACGTCAATTGACAGGGCTCGAAATTAGCGGGGGCCCGGGGCCAAAAACCCGCAAAGTTGATTTCGGGCTCGTAAAGTTGAAAAACGAAGGGCCCGCTTGGCCCGCAAAATAATTCGTCTGCTACAGCTAGCTCTAGTCGGCAGTTTCGTATTTGGGCCAAGGGAAGCAACCCACACCGGTGCCCTAAATTTGGACAGAAAAAAGAACCAGAAAAAAAAGCGAAACCCCTTTAATTTTGCACTCAAAAGTATAATATACACTTCAATATCTTTTTAATATAATAAACAAAAGGCTATGGCACAACATAAGCGCAAAATGTCCATCTTTGCAAGCACGAAAGTATGGCTACATATCGTCGCCATACAGTTGCTAAAACAATCGGCGATGGCGTATTTTCCAATTTTTGGGAAGCGAAAGACTCCAGAAGAAAACGTTGACGAAAGGAAAGAACAAGAAAAAGAGAAAAAAGAAGTATGAAGAGGAAAAAAGATCAAGGAACTACAATGAAGGGTGGAAAAAAAGATTTCCATGGCATGTCCTTGAAGTGAGCGAGGAAGAGTACTGTTAAGTTTATTTCCCTTTCATGGTTTTGTTTTGAACTTTAGTGCATTGAGGTCAGATTTTTTGTTAGGTTACTCATATTAAAAATTTAATGATGTGTATTGTGCAATACTCAGTCACAAAACTGAAAAAAAAAGTATTATACAAGAGACTCACTTGATTTTTTTCTATTTTGTTTAATGGCCATTTCAGGCTCACTAATCACTGGAATATGTGTGTCACTGAATGTGTGTGTGTTTTCCCCTTTTTTGTTGGTAATGTTTGAAAGTGAAAGAAAAGGCACATAAAAATGACATCACTCAGAAAAATTGGAAATTCAATTGTTTTTATTGTAGATTATCAGACCAATTGTACTTTCTACTTATTATATTGTCAATAATTCTTTTGTTTTTTGTTTGCATTATTTTTCAAGTTAAGCCCCGAAAGTTGCTTGCGGGCCCTCAAATTTTTCAATCAAGGGGCCCGGTGGCCCCCAAAGATAAAAGTTATTTTCTAGCCCTGATTGATTAAATCAACATACAACGCCTCACAGTTCACATTACATTAATAGTCAATGTTCTTATACATCATGCACAAACAATCAATACATTTTCGCACACATTCATACAGCATGGTAGTAATAAAAAATACTTGATGAACAAAGATTCCCATTTAAATTATCATGACTAGTACACAAAATGACTAGTAAATACATAGGCCTAATGCGCAATTGAAAATGTCCAAGAATAACTATTTTCCAAAAAATAATTGACAATGTAGGGAATACTGCCTCACCTTGGGAAGCAATGAATGAAATCACACATAAATCACGTAATCAAACCCATGTGAGTAAAACAACGCTTTATGAAGAAGAATACAACAGCCACTTCTTAAACATTGTCAACCTTAGTCTCATAGGTAATCACGAATACATCACCCCGCGTAGACTAGAAGATTTTTGTAAGCAGAGAAGATCGTCAAACTCCTTCGCATTTCCCCTACTGGACATAAATGAAGTAGGAGAATATATAATCCTATCCTATCCTATCCTATCCCGTAACTCGGAGATCGTAGGGGCACCACAGATGATCGTTTAACCAGCGTACACCATCTTTATTGTCCTCAGCAACCCTGATGGTTTCGCTCAGTGTCAAACCAGTCCATTCTCCAATGTTGTCCATAAATATATAATAGATTTACGAAACAAGCGTTCCAGATAACATCAATTCCTTTATCCTAAAATATATATGCCATACATAGTTGACGTTTTAACCTACATGTACGTTCTTAATCTAAGTCTAGATAAAGGCATATTTCCGACTTCACTCAAAACTGTCGAAGTTATCCCACTACCAAAAAACAAAACCCCGAATTGTCTGAATGATTATCGACCCATATCTTTGTTATCAGTTTTGTCAAAACCCTTGGAAAAACACATGCAGAAACATCTTTTGGAATATATAAAAACCATAAGCTGTTCCATAAATTGCAGTCTCGTCAGATTATGTGACACATGGTTATCAGTTATAAATCGATCAAAGTTACTGGGGCAGTTTTTCTTGATTTCAAGAAGGTTTTCGATTTAGTCGACTATAGCAAACTCTTAACAAAAATAAGCCTTTATGTTAACAGCAACGACACCACTTCGTTTCTCAAACCGTACCTCTCAGACATAACACAATGTGTCCATTTAAATGGTAAATCGTCGAGTTATAAAAATTTTACATGTGGCGTTGCTCAAGCCTCAGTTATGGGTCCACTTCTCTTTTGTTTGTTTATCAATGATTAACCCTTATCTCTCGAAAACACAAACATATATGTACATTATTTGCTGATGACAATATTTTACATACTTCTGACAAAAATCTGTCTAAAGTCCAACCTTCACTTCAGCAAGGTCTAGTGGATGTGCAAAACTGGTGCAAAGAAAACAAAATGCTGCTTAACACCAAAAAACCAAAAGCAATGGTAATAACAACAAGACAGAAGCATCAGAAACGGCCTCTTAACTTAAACCTTGAAATTGATTCCAAGCTAATTACTCAAGTTCGTGAACATAAAGTACTTGGATTAGCTATTGATGACGAATTAAACTGGCACTGCCATGTAAATAAGGCGAGCAAACTCTGTAGAACAATGTGTTTTTACTTAAGCAACTAAAGCAGACGTCAGAAATTTATTTTTTAAGCATACTGTTTGTCTCATATAAATTATGCATCATCGATCTGGTGTGTGGCGAGTGAAAACTCTTTACAAAGTTTGAACTCTCCTTACCGACGAGCAGTTAAGCTTATTCACAGTGACCCAACTTTGACTACTGAACAAAACATGAAAACTCTGGAAATATTGCCTTTGGATAAGCAATTTACTTACAACAAAGCAATGCTCATGTACAAAGTTCACCAAGGTCCTTCTCTCTGCAGCCCCAAACAGCCGATCAATTAGATCTAACAAGTATTTATTGCCCTTAGCACACATTGATAAATTTAAATCCAGATGTTCTTTTCTGGATCATTATTTAGGAGCTTGCTTCCAACAAAAATCCAACAACATACAACAGTTGGCGGTTTCAAATGAAAATTACACTGCCATTTATTCAACCATATCAAATAAACTAATATTATTATTGCGAAGTTTGTAATTATGTCACAGCCTTACGTTTTCATAATATACAAGTTACGTTGCTATTCTTTTACGAACTGTATCATATTTGTGAATGTAAACTTCAGGATATAATGTATATTATAACTGTGCATGTGAAAATCACATTCGTTGATCAAGATTGATTAACTTTGTTTCCTAGATATGCAATCGTGTTGTTGTTGTGTAATTTGATTTCAACTAATTGAACTCCTTACCTTTGTTTCATTGTTATTGTCGCCTTTAATGTTTCTAGTTGTTCGCTGTAGTAGTAGTAGTAGTAGTAGTAGTAGTAGTAGTAGTAGTAGTAGTAGTAGTAGTAGTAGTAGTAGTAGTAGTAGTAGTATTGAAGGTGACGGTAGTAGTAGTGTTTTTGATGTAGTACAGTTTTTCATGTTTTATTTTTTAGTTAATGAAATGGTAAATCTTGATGTTATTTTATTACAAAGAAGATTGTAAGAATAGGCTTCTGCCTAAAATCTTAACGTTTTAAAATAAAGTTCTGAAGTCTGAAGTCTGAAGTCCCTCTCTCTCCACTCACTCTTTCCCGAACTCCAGTCATACAGATAGAAACAATGCAAATAGTAGGGTCTCTCTCTCTCTCTCACACACACACACACACACACACACACACACACAAACACACCCACACAGAAGGTTACAGTATAGTCTACATCCCTCTTCGTTTTCTTACATTTTCTTTTAGACATGTGGTTCTTATTTATAGCAATCAAGGCAAAGTTGTTTCCTCATTAATTGCAAACTCCCGTGGCGACGTAAGCAAAAACAACAGAAACAAGCAGAGGAAAGAGGTAGACGATGGACAAGAGGACGGTGCAAAGGATCAATATAAAGAGAAATACAAGAGGAGGAGGAGGAAGGAGAAGAAAAAGAAGAACTGGAAATTATTAGAAGAAGAAGAATGCGGATGAAGAAGAGAAAGAAGAAGAAGAAGCAGAAGAAGGAGAAGAAGAAGAAGAAGAAGAAGAAGAAGAAGAAGAAGAAGAAGAAGAAGAAGAAGAAGAAGAAGAAGAAGAAGAAGAAGAAGAAGAAGAAGAAGAAGAAGAAAAAAGAACAAGAACAAGAACTAGAAATTATTAGAAGAAGAATGATGCGGATGAGGAAGAGAAAGAAGAAGAAGAAGAAGAAGAAGCAGAAGAAGGAGAAGAAGAAGAAGAAGAAGAAGAAGAAGAAGAAGAAGAAGAAGAAGAAGAAGAAGAAGAAGAAGAAGAAGAAGAAGAAGAACAACAACAACAACAACAACAACAACAACAACAACAGCAACAACAACGACAACAAGAACAAGAACAAGAACTGGAAATTATTAGAAGAAGAATGATGCGGATGAGGAAGAGAAAGAAGAAGAAGAAGAAGAAGAAGAAGAAGAAGAAGAAGAAGAAGAAGAAGAAGAAGAAGAAGAAGAAGAAGAAGAAGAAGAAGAAGAAGAAGAAGAAGAACAACAACAACAACAACAACAACAACAACAACAACAACAACAACAAGACGAAGAAGAAGAACAAGAACAAAAAATTATTAGAAGAAGAAGGATAAAGAGGAAGAAGAAGGAGAAGAAGAAGAGAAAAAGAGGAAGGAGGAGAATGAGGAGGTAAAGGAGAAAAAGATGAAGAAGGAACAGAAGGAGAGGGATAAGAAGGATGTAAATGTCACGTGGGGTTTATGGGCTCTGCACAATGGAATTATGGACCCTCACGTTTATTCGGTGGGAACTGCTAGTAAGTCACCCTATAAATTACTTTAATAAATTTATTTGTTTAGCTCGTTCTGTGTTAAGGTTGGGGTACAGAGATAGATAGAAAAATGGTAAAAGATTACTGTCACACTAGCTTTCACACGGCTATGAATCATATGTAGTCCAGCCACTTGATAACAGTTAAAATCACACATTTATTTCTTCTACTCTATACAAGATTCTCTAAGTACTAATCTAACTTAAAAAGTCTCAGTTACTGCTAATAGTTCGATCGCTGATAGTCTAGGCAGCTGTTATATCTTCCTCGGGCACTTTCTATTATATCTCATGTAGATTTGGACTACTGTGGTCCGTTTTACAGTTTCTGAAGAGTTGGACTACTGTGGTCCTGTTATGATCAGTTTAAGTGCACCTTGGCGTGTTCACTTAACTGCTAGATGGAGCGTGCGAAGTCCTTCTGTAAGGTAGCTTCTGGTCCACCTGGGTAGTTGTGTAGTTGGGTTCCCTTGCCACGCTGTGGGGTCTTGTAGGGGGTTTTTCAAGGTAGCTCTTTCCGGCTTGTGCGGCAGAGTCTCCTCAACCAACTGGTCGTTTCTGTGGAGTGGGGATAGCTCGGGATAGCTCGGGATAGCTCGCCTGCTCGTCTGTAATATAAGAGACGAAATTCTGCACAACCCTGAATAATCGGTTTGTGCAGAGCGTCTCACTGAAAGCCAAGTAGCCCTCAGTGATAGCTCCACATCTCTATACATAAGCGACGAACATTCTGCTACTTCCGGGTTCCACTGGAATCTCACTCTAAATTCCTATACATACATAAATATCAATCGTGTCTAACTATACACATACAGAATTAATAATAATATAAACATTCAGTGGTACAGTCACTGGTCTGCAAACATACATATAAGTTAAACAACAGTGGTTCCGTATGGTATGCAACATGGCGGCGCAACCGGTCGTGTTTCGCCTCGTGGTAGGCTCTTCCACGTGGTCCCGCAAATTCGGATTAACAATTCACATTTATGCATAGCAAATTCCACAAACATAATTTCCACAATAATATAAATATATCACGATGAAACAGAAGGGTGTTCATTTACCTGTTTGACAAGTTCAGGCCCGTGATGACTTGAGAGAATTCTAAGATTTCAAAGTCCTGCTTCCTGGTCTATGAGTGAAGATAGTTCTCTGCTAGCTAAGGAGATGTTACTTCTTCCTCGTCTCACACACGACTGATTCAAACTGTCTTAAACTCTGACACAGTCACAACTGCTCTACCCACTGAGCCTGCTTCTGATTGGTTAAAACGGTCCGATTCAAAGCTCAAGTGCTGACTCACTGCGATGTGGGTGGCTCGCTCGCCGTGTGTGGTCTGCTGTGTAATTTAATTGCTGCTGTGTAATAGTCTAACTTCTCTACTGTTACAAAGACTACACATGGCTAAATAGTCAACAAGCAGAGTTAAGACTAGCCAGTTCATGACAGTAAAGAAGAAGAAGTAAAAAAAAGAAGAAGAAGAAATGGAAGACAATATACTTCTTCGTCGCATTCATCCCTCATCAAGAAGATAATTGCCGGCGAAGTCATCAAAATTTTCCTCTTCCTCCTTATCATTCTCTTTCTCCTCCTACCAATCATCATCATCATTATCATCACCATCACCATCCTCCTCCTCATCATCATCATCATCATCATCATCATCATCATCATCTTCTTCTTCTTCTTCTTTTTCGTATTTGTTGTTGTCGTCGTCGTCATCATCATCATCATCATCATCATCATCATCATCATCATCATCATCATCATCATCATCATCATCATCATCATCATCATCTTCTTCTTCTTCTTCTTCTTCTTCTTCTTCTTCTTCGTATTTGTCTTTGTCGTCGTCGTCCTCCTTCTCTTCCTACTACAGTGCTGCTGCTGCTGTTGCTGCTACTACTACTACTGTTGCTACTACCACTACTACTACTACTGCTATTAGTATATCTATCTATCCATCTATCTATAAGCACAATATTAATTTTTTTTACATGTGTATTTAATAATTATTAATAATTAATCATCATCATCATCATCATCATCATCAACATCAACATCATCATTGTCACTCATACAGGCAAAATTCGGGTGACCTTCTCCGAGAAAGCGGAGCAGCGGCAGCGCATTGCTACCCAAGACGAAGGTGGAGAGGACCTAGTGTTTGCAGGGTCTGGTTTTAGTATCTAACATCCATCCGCCCAGGCATGGGAGTCAGAATCTTTAAGGTTCGTGAGATTGAATGCAAACGTTACCTATATCTCAGTTTATACTCTCATCCCAAATAGATCTCTGCATACTTTCAAGTTTCAATTATGTAGAGCTGTTGTAACATGAGCACAATCGAAATAGTAATCCTTTAAAAATAGACATGCGTAGATCTCTGATCAGAGACGTGCTACAACGCCTGGATTGAATCAATAATGTCAATATATAAATGAGTTTAGATGCAGATCGATCAAAGCAGAAGTTAAGTACAATGACGACGGAGTTACGTACAACGACGGCGGAAGTTCGACCAAATCGCTCGGTATACTATCAAAAAGCTGCACGCTTCGTGTTCAAGTCAAAAGAGCCATCCGTTTTCCCAATGACGTACGCACGTGCGCACGTTATTTAAAATATGATTGTACACAAAAAGGGGGAGAAGAAGTTTAAAAAAACACAACTTGTTTGGGGGTAGCAACTATAAATCATAACAATAATTTCAATCCATACATATTAATGGCAAACTACTAAGATGTTTGTTACACACAACCTGCAAGTATTATAACTAGATGAATTTTTAACATGCAAATTAATCGTTACAATTGTTTCAGTATTAATTTCATTAAGCTTACAAGCTTTATCAATACTGACTTTCGGTTAGATGACAACAATTCTTGAAATTTAATGGCATTGGGATGTTTATAATAAAGTGATTTTAATAACTATCTTCTTAAATTACAAAAATGTTAACATAAAAATAAATAGATTAATGAAACTCATCACCGAGATCGTCACTATTACATTTCTGAAATACACGCTCGTGTTTAGGAATATTAAAATATCTGTCTCTTTGCACTGGCATTCTGTGGTTACGTGTCCTAAACTTTAGAACAGATATTGCAAGGTTTGTTGGTAGAATATTCAAATATTGTTTAAATTCAAAACGTACCTTGAACATTCAATAATTATTATTTATTTCCTCGAACAAATCTTGAATAAACTGATCATGTAGGCGTTGTTTAATTGTACACTTAAAAACAAACAGAAGGCAAAATATTAGAAAACCCCTGATTTAAACAAAAATTACCAAGTCCTAGATTATGTAGCTCTTTCCGCAGGATTCGAGGAATGAACATGTATAGCCTTTATGTAACTTAACATGAAACAAAAAATTACACACAGCGCTGGACAGTTGGTTATTGTTATTATGATGAACAAGCTTGTACCAAAATTTTAACTTTCTTTGCTTTGCCTTTAACTCCAAAGGAACCTGCCATAATTCACCAAAACGTATTTGAGAAGGGGTAGACTTACCAAGCTTTAAGATTAATTTATAAAAACGCAGTTGGAGTTTAGTGGCAAGAACACCCATGTGAGGGCACCATGTCTCTGAACCATATAACTGAATAGGAACTAGTTTTCTTAAACAAATCAACTTGAATTTCTAGAGGTAGCATAAGCTTTCTAATTTTTTTTTCTAAAAGAGAAAACATAGCTTTAAAAGCACGATCATTCAAACTTTTCTGGGCTATATAAACTACCATTATAATTCCAAGATACTGAAAATCATATACCACATCTAATTTAACACAAAACTCGATAAAACATCAGTGTCAGGAAATAAAGAACAGTCTGAACAAGAACAACAGTAAGAAGGCCTACCAGATTGTGAAGCGGTTGACAAGTGTTAAACAAGGTCTCCACGATCCAAAGTAAACTTGGCATATGCCTTACTGAAGAACAAGAAGTCTTGGATTGATGGACAGAGTACTGCTCTGACCTTTACAACCACACACCAAATGGAGACCCATCAGTTCTAGCAAGTCTCTAGAACATAGAAGACAAAATCCACCCAATTATCCGAAAAGAAGTTGAGGCAGCAATGCAATCGCTGAAGAAGATGAAGTCAGCGGGAGTGGACAACATACCCGCAGAATTGTTTCAAGCAGGAGGAGAAACGATGATTGACACCCTCACCTTTATCTGTAACAAGATCTGGCAGAGTTGGGAATGGCCTACACCATGGACCAAGTCGCTTGTAATCACTCATCCCAAAAAGAGTAACCTTCAGGAGTGTAAAAATTACCGCACCATCAGCCTCATCATCCATCCCAGCAAGGTCATCCTGAAAATAATACTCAACAGGTTGAAACCATAAACTGAACAAATCATAGTTGAATAACAAGCAGGATTCGTGGCAGGGCGAAGTACCACTGAACAGATTTTCAACCTCAGAATATTCTGTGAGAAGTACCTAAGCACCAACAACATCTATATGATGTGTTTGTAGACTTCACGAAAGGACAATAATCGGCGTGCGCCAAGGATGCTTACTCTATCCAACACTCTTCAACATCTTCCTAGAGCGCATAATGTCAGATACCCTTGCAGATCACGAAGGCACATTTTGCATAGGGGGTAGAGCAATCTCCAACCTCTGTTTTGCGGATGATATTCATGTTTTGGCTGGAGAGGAACAAGAAAAACTGGTACAGAGGCTTGACACCACATCCAGAGCCTTTGGAATGAAAATAAGTGCGGAGAAGACCAAAATGATGACAACAACATCAATGGCATCAACATGGACATCAAAGTCCAAGGCCATTCCCTCAACACAGTGCATAGTTTCAAATATTTAAGAGCATAAACAACTGCTGCCCTGAAAAGCTTAGAGACTATTGGGAAAGACAGGACCATCAGTCTACATTCCAAGATAAGGCTGCTGCGTTCCCTTGTCATTTCCATCTTCCCATACGCTTGCAAAACATGGACCCTCACAACAGATCTACAACGAAGAATACAAAGCATGGAGATGATGCGCTACAGAAGACTTCTGGGCATTTCCTATACCCAGAATATCACCAACGACGAAGTGGTCCTGATTAGGCTCTTGGCAGTTCCTATCTCTATCCTATCCTATTCCGTAACTCGGAGGTCGTAGGGGCAGTTCGCCCTATAAACTCTGAATATCTTTCTACCAACGAAGAAGTCCGACACACAATAACACAAGCCATTGGACAACACGATGACATGCTCACAGTGGTGAAGAAACGGAAACTCCGATGGTATGGCCACAAGAGCATAAAGATCATCCTGCGTGGCACGGTGCAAGGAGGCAGAAGACGAGAGAAACAGAAAAAGAGGTGAGAGGACAACATTCGAGAATGGACTGGTTGACACTGAGCAAAGCCATGAGGGTTGCTGATGACAGAGAAAGATGAATACCCTGGTTACACGATCATCTGTGGTGCCCCAACGACTTTCGAGTTACGCGATAGGAAAGGATAGATAGGACTTGATTTCTTTTTCTTTTTGTCTAGCTGGCTGAAATCAGGATCAAATGCTGTGGAACTGTTGTGCAAAAGAATGAAACCACGATTGACGTTTTCTAATTCATCACCCTTATTTTTGAGTTTTGGGAGATCCATGATGCAGGTAACATGCATCGCTAAGTCTGAATTGGTAAGTAATGATGCAGTTTGTTGTTGAATGCGGTTCTTAAAAACCAGGGGAGGTGAAAAGTGTGTGAGTGTGTGTGTGTGTGTGTGTGTGTGTGTGTGTGTGTGTGTGGGTGGGTGTGTGTGTGTGTGTGTGCGTGTGCGCGTTCGTGTGCACTTGTGTGCACTTGTGTGTGCATGTGTGTGTACGTGCGTGTGGGTGTCTGTAGGGTGTGTGTGTGTGTGGGTGTGTGTGTGTGTGTGTGTGTGTGTGTGTGTGTGTGTGTGTGTGTGTGTGAGGTAAAGTTGAGAAGCGTGATGGTGAGAGGAGGGAGCAGGAGTGGCTGGGGTGAGAAAAATCGAGAGAAAGAATTACTGGAATTTGTTGGCAAGGTGTTTATAGTCGTAACTGGGTAACACAGTCTACTTAACTGCAGCTTGCACTTATTTGACAATCGCCCAGTCCTAATTGCCATCATTATTCTATACAAGTATTCAAGGCGGTTAACACAAGATGCTAAGCAAACAAAACGAAAAATATGAGCGGAACGTTCCGGAATCTTAAATAAGATACCATTTTAATGGATAAGGTAAGAGATGCCCGGTAGCTCAGTTGGTAGAGCGGGTTACTGGAAACCGAAAGGTCCCTGGTTCGTATCCCGGATTGTCCAACGTGTGACCATATTATTTTCCCCTAACCATCAACTACAGGCGCTTGCATCTGGACACGCGAGCGCCTATGCCTGTGACGCGTCTCCCTTTGGTTATCATCCACTGTTCGCTAGTGTCAGAATAATGTCACCAAGTAGTCACCTATACACCCCGATGTGGTGTGATGATAATCTACACAGACCTTGGATAGGGTGGAAGGTGGAGGGAGCAGGGGTGGGAGTGGGGATGGGTGCGGGAGATAATATTGAGCATTCTATTGTGTAATTTAGTTTTTTTCAAAACAAAATTTATGTCTTTTGTCTGTGTCGATCCAATGAGTACATAATATTATTTATTGAACAGTAACAAACAGCGCTACCTTAAGTTTCGTAAAATTCAACTTCAAAATATCTTATTAAGCATATCGTCTCGTCATCATTCATTCATTGTCGTAATTTTCCAAGAGGGCAGGTATGACTAAAAGATATCACAGTGTGGTGTCAAATGCTGACTTTGTTCTTTCCTGATTGCATGTCTGGTGCACACGAAACACCATCGTGACCGTACAGACTGCCAAGTTCACAAATAGCACCAAAAACAGATAGATGCATGGCTGTTCATGTACAAGTACACAGCTGTAACACTTGGCATCTTAAACCCCTTTCACATGCTAATCTGTAGGGATCGAGAGACTTCTCCCCCCTCCCCCCTCCTCCCCTCTCTCTCTCTCTCTCTCTCTCTCTCTCAACTTGCGTGTATGGTGTTTATCCACGATTTGCGCGACGCTTTTAGGCGAGTTATTTCTTCATACTTTATTTCATAATTAAGCAAATAATTATTTGCAACTGCGAAATGGATGTGACCTCAAGCAGAAAACTAATCAGGATAATTATCTCTCTCTTTCTTTCTTTCTTCCCCCTCCCCCTTCCCCACCCCCAGGAAGCTGCAGTGTGGGCATAAAATAACAGGTCTTTAATTAATAGCCGCAAATTCCTATCCTATCCTATCCTATCCTATCCTATCCTATCCTATCCTATCCTGCCGTTTTCTCCCACTTCTTTACTTTATCGGAATGCTTGCAGGTAGTTGTCCCCGGGTTGACCCGAAACATAAATCAATACTTTATTACGCACAATATCGATTAAGCATATCAATACCTAACGATACCAATATATTTCGCCCGCTGCAATGCTGTGATAGAAATATTCACTCGATTGATAAATGTATGTGCCTGTTTGTCTGCCTGTCTGTCCTCGCACATGCACTCACACGTAGAAACATACTCACACGAACACGGACACATGCAAACACACATATTCACACAGACACACGCACACACACAAATACACGTAGTCGCAGATACAGATATCCATTTCGTCTCCCTCACTGTCTAATGTTGTCCGGTTGTAAACAGAGCCAGTTATCTATTCACAACAAGGTTTTATGATGCGTGTTGTGCGCCGTTTCATTCTTTGCCACTAGGTGTGAGTTTTGAACTGACAACTGTTAGTTCCTAGGACAATTTGTTTAGCACCATTCCATGTATACTTCATGTATACTACTACTACTACTACTACTACTACTACTACTACTACTACTACTACTACTACTACTACTACTACTACTACTACTAAGTGTAGTTATATAGACCTCTTTCCTAATGACATCAGTTCAAAGCGCAGTTCTCACGCATTCATACTAATATTTAACATCAGATACATGCGTACAAAAAGATGTAAGACAAAAATAAGTCATTAATTAACTATGCAAAAGCATAATGCAAAAATGAACAAGAATATTTACGAGGAAGATATAAAAGACGAGGGATGGATGGGGAGGGGGAGGGGAGGAGGGGAGAGGTAGGAAGAGAACGCTGGATTTAAATCTGTGTCTATATAACACGAACTCTCTTCCGACTGAGAACATAAACAGTATGCAAGCTGCTATCGAGGATCTGCTACAGACGCCCAGCTTGAGTAATGCCATGATGCGTAAAGCTGTTTGCAATGTAAAACTTTCCTATGGAGTATCCGCTCATCTTCAATAATAGCCTATCCAGTCACGTCAGTTGCAAATCAATAATCTCCAAAGGGAACAATCGATACAGTGCAATAATGCTCCGTTATCCCTTCCCCTTACTCCCACAAGGCCTGTCTTACTTGGAAGGTTCATGTAAGGATCGTGGAGGTTCACGAACTTGGTTTGGAGGTTCTCACATCCCGAACATAAGTTCCTGAACAGTTTGGTTTTGTTTGTCCAAAAGGTTCAGGAACCTAGATTCGGGATTTGAGAACCTCGAAAAACAAGGTTCGCGGACCTCAATGAATTTTCCACGAACCTTTCAATTAAAAAAGACCATTATCCATACGGCCCCCACCCACTCTACCTTTCTTCCACACCCCTTGGGCTAGGATCCTTAGTTACAATTTGTTGTTCCATTGTCGTTTGCTTAATAAGAGGACAATGTTCCAAAGTTGTCAATATAAGGTACCGACAGTTCACTTTGTTATTTTGTATGATCGTCTGTCTCTCTCACATACACGCGCACACCGACCTATGATCTTGTTTCGAATTATTTCTGTTGTCGTTAGCAACGTACCATTCCATGCCTAACTCTGTCGTCTGTCTACCAATATGTCTGTCTGTCTGTCTCTTTCTCAGGGCACCAATCGGACGTCATCATCATCATCATCAACATCATCATCATCGTCGTCATCATCATCATCATCATCATCATCAACATCATCATCATCATCATCATCATCATCATCATCATCATCATCATTATTATCAAATTCTTCTTCTTCTTCTCTCCCTGTCTCTGTATGTCTGTCTGTCTCTCTCCCTGTCTGTGTCTCTCTCATCGTATCCTTACACTCTTATTCCCCCCACCCCCTCACCCCCAAAAAACAAAACTCAACAATAACCCCAAAACAAACTATGAAGTCAATCTTTTCTCCTTTTTTTAATAATTTGCTACATTTACTTAAGTACGATATGAACATTTGAACTGACAAATAATTGATAACTGACGCTTACTGACGTTAAATTAACAAATACAACTACTAGGGCTCTCCCAGAAAATGTTAGGGTCAGTCAGTTACCGAACACTGGATATTCAAGCACAAAAGAAATTCTAACTATGTGTTCCCAAAGAGGATTTCCCATCGAAATTGACAGTATCACACTACATTATACTTCGATGGTTAGAGTTTTATTGGATTCTGGAATTACCCAGGGATATCCTAGAAAATCGTAAAACCAATTGTTCACTTGTGACATTTCCGGATTCTGGAATTACCCATGGGTATCCAGATCGCACTATCACACTACATTATACTTCGATGGTTAGAGTTTTATTGGATATTGGAATTACCCAGGGATATCCAGAAAATCGTGAAACCAATTGTTCCCTTGTGACATCTCCGTTTAACCTGAAGGCGTAACATGTAAAACGGAAGGGATCTATTGATTGTTTAATTCACTTGGCCAGACTACACTGTTTGTGAAATAACCAAACACGCTGACTTTAGTACCCATTGTCTACGACACGTGGGTAAACAGCTTTGCAGCCTCCCTTACCCTTACACTTTACAACTGAAAATTATTCGAAGAACAGAACAAACAAAAGGAAGTACGTGAACACACAGACATTCAACACATTGACATCTTTGGTGCTTATGGACAGACGTGTGCATTTATATACATATATAAACACACACAAACCCGAATTAACCAACTTCAATCATCTCAAACCCATCCCTACCCCAGGCCTTTCAGCCCACAAAAGCGCTCTAATCCCTACAATTCTAACAGTCAACTCAAATTACTTCATTGATTTAATTCGCCCTTTCCAGTGTAAGTGCTGTTGCTGATGATGGTGATGATGACGACGACGACACGTTGATGATGAAAATGATGATGATGACGATGACGGACGACGACAACGATGATGATAATTATGATGAAATCGACAATAATCATGCCTTGATCATGATCATGATTCTTATCATGAATAGAGGCACTGTGTCCCATTTTGCCTTCATCAAATAACCATGGTTTCTCTTACCTAATCATATCCTATCCTATCCTATTTCGTAACTGGAAAGTCGTTGGGGCACCACAGACGATCGTTTAACTAGCATAATCCATCTTTCTCTGTCCTCAGCAACCCTCATGGCTTCGTTCAGTGTCAAGCCAGTCCATTCTCGAATGTTGTCCTTCCACCTCTTTTTCTGCCTCCCTTGGCAGATTTAGATGAAAAGGGAGCGCATCTGCCTTACCTTGGAGTGTATACTGATGGTCCTGTCTTTTCAAATGGGCTTCAACCTTGCCAGGGCAGCAATTGTTTGTGCGATCCTAGAGAGGACTTCCTGTCAGGACCCATTTTTTGATACAATGACTCCTAAATATTTGAAGCTATGCACTGTGTTGATGGATTTAGTCTTGGACTTTGATGTCCATGTTGATGCCATTGGTGTTGTTGTTCATTATTTTGGTCTTCTCTGCACTTATTTCCATTCCATAGGCTCTGAAGGTGGTGTCAAGCCTCTGTACCAGCTGTTCAAGTTCATGTTCCTCTCCAGCCAATCCATCAATGTCATCCGCAAAACGGAGGTTGAAGATTGTTCTACTCTTTATGCTGACTGTGCCTTCATAATCTGCAAGGGCATCTGACACGATGCGCTCTAGGAAGATGTTGAAGAGTGTTGGAGAGAATAGGCATCCTTGACGCACGCCGATTGTTGTTTTTAACCAGTTCCCGATGGCGCTGTAATGGAGGACTGCACTGGTAGCCTTGTCATATAGGCTTTTGATGACTTCAGTAACGTTAGGGCTGATGTTGTACACTCTCATGGTTGCCCACAGAGCTGCAGGTTCAAACGCTTTCTTGAAGTCTACAAACAGGTGATATAGATGTTGTTGGTGCTATAGGTTTTTATCACAGATTATTCTGAGGTTGAAATGCTGTTCAGTGGTACTCCTGTCCTGAATCCTGTTTGTTCTTCAGCTATGATTTGTTCAGCTGGGAGTTTCAACGTGTTGAGTATTATTTTAAGGAGGACCTTGCTGGGATGGCTGATAAGGCTGATGGTGCGGTAATTTTCACATTCCTAAAGGTTACCTTTTTTGGGAAGAGAGATGATAAACGGCTCGGTCCATGGTGTATCCCACTTCCCACTATGCCAGATCTTGTCACAGATAATGATGAGAACATCAATCATCGCTTCTCCTCCTGCTTGAAGCAATTCAGCAGGTATGTTGTCTACTCCCGCTTTCCCTTCTTCGGCGATTGCACTGCTGCCTCAACTGCTTTTCGGAGAATTAGAAGGACTTCTTCTCTGTTCTGGGGACATGCTAGAACTGATGGGTCTCCGTTTGTGTGTGGTTGTAAAGGGTCTTCTGTAATCTGTTATCTAAACATACATGAAAGCAGGCGCATCTCTTTCTTTGTTCCGCAGACAATCCGTAAACAAACTGCAGCTAAACTTCCAAAATGCATACATGTAAACGAAACCGAAAAAATTTCCAAAAGGGGATCCGGAGAAGAAGAAGAAGAAGAAGAAGAAGAAGAAGAAGAAGAAGAAGAAGAAGAAGAAGAAGAAGAAGAAGAAGAAGAAGAAGAAGAAGAAGAAGAAGAAGAAGAAGAAGAAGAAGAAGAAGAAGAAGAAGAAGGGTTATAGATAGAAAGATAGAAAGATAGAACAATATGTCAAATACCACAGAACTCGGTCCGTCTGTCACAGTCCTTCACTAGCATCTTTTAAAATGAACTTGAAGACGCATCTTTTTAGAGAGGCCTTTTCTTAGGCGCCATGAGTGAGTGTTGTTTGTTATTTTTGGTGTTGGGATGTGTATGTGGTTGCGTGGTATTGACCGATGTACGCATGTTGTGTTTACAATTGTTTGTGTAAAGCTCCTTGTGATTTTGGAAAGCGCTGTATAAATTGCCTGTTATTATTATTATTATTTAGAACTGATTTTGTTCATTATGTAAGTAAATACTACATCTCATGGCCAATCATAATGTAGCAATTGTTGGTTCGCCAGTCCGTCAGTTGGTCGAACCGTCGGTTGGTGCTGCACTGTTTTGTTCATAATATTGTTCTGGATTATCTTTAAAAAATGACTCGTTCGAGTTTGATTATTTTTATCATGAAGATACTTTACCTACTACTCAGCCTATTATGTCGTTTATAGTTGCACTTTCCCAAAGGTCAAGATCGCTGAGGTCTAGCATTTTCTAAAAACTATGTGTGCTGGAACCTCAATAGGCTGAATAGAGTTTGATAATTTGTTTAGCGTGCACACCTTTCAGATCGGGGACCATCCTTCCCTGTTTTAATGTTGTTTCTTTATGACAGAAACGATGAACAGCTTCGCGAAAATGAAAAATTTTGAAAATGCTGGTTTTTAGTGAGTGTGTGGAAATACATTTGAATGGCTTGCCATATTGTTACATTTTTGTCTGCAGTGCGACCTTCATAGTTATTGAGCTGGCAAACTAATTATATCCACACATTCATCCCAGGTAACGTTGCGTTACGTACACCTACTATTTATTCAGCTCTCTGTTCAATTAACAGGTTCTGGTTGTTTCCCGGGATCGAACATTTGATATTTTAAACGATTTTCCGTTACTGTTTGGGTTCTCTAACTATATAATGTCGGCCTACAAAGCTTGCTTATTCGCGCTGATACACAAAACGCACATGCACAAGCGTCCGTTTAGAGGCGTCTTGTATTTAGCGTACACATACAGCAGTTTCAGCAGAAGTCGGTATCTTTCATCTATTGCAATTTTCACTGTACTGCGCACACACAATAATAAAGTAGTGTTTGCAGGTGTTTTGTACTAGTAAGTGTAACAATAACGTAATCAACAAGGTTGTGAACTCGTGACACCCCCCCTCCCCCCAGTGACCACGTGACCTAACTAGCTAATCCCTAGCAAGTATTTTAAATATGGCGTACGCCAGGTGCTTCATTCTGTGAAGAAGTTTCAACAATGTTCCGGGCAAAAAGGTCGTTGTAATTGTTTCTTAGTGTTCTTGCTTTTGTATGAAGGATTAAGGGCGCCAAAACCTGATAATTACAAATATCATGAGATAATTACACATATCGTGGGATAATTACAATTATCAAGGGATAATTACCATTATCTTTTTTTTTAAGTATAAATATCTTCGCGTGATCATGTTTAATTTTCAGTTTAGCTCTAGCAATCAGTCTGGACATGCGCCAAAACCGACAATTGTAATTATCACATAATAATGACAATTTTCACTTCATAATTACAAATGTTACATGATCACGCTTAAGTATGACTAAGTCGGCTTACTAGCGTCAAAACGTACATTTACAGGTATCAGTCCTAACAGTAACTAACACGTGTTCTGTGTAATTTACTTTATGACGACCTACTAGCGCCAAGACCTGATAATTACTCATATAATTACAAATATTAAAGACATATTTACAATTACCACGTAAAACTTGTAATTATCAAGTAAATATTACAATTTCCGGTTTTGGCCCATTTCCAGATGGATTGCTAGAGCCAACACTAAAAATTAAACATGATCACGCAAAGATATTTGTACTTTTTTAAATGATAATTGTAATTATCCCTTAATAATTGTAATTTTCCTATGATATTTGTAATTATCTCATGATATTTGTACTTATCAGGTGTTTGACGCTAGGAAGGCGTGGCAAATACTGATAATTATTAATTAAATTGTGGATTACAGGTATCTCTCTAAATTAAACAGAACACGTGTTAATTTCATCTCGTATAACGGCCTACTAGCGCCAAAACCTAGAGTTACCATTATCACGAGGCAATTAAAATTAACACGTGCTTTGTGTAATTTACAGAGAAACCGGTAATCCATAGTGTTACTTAATAATTGTGTGTGTATGCGTGCGTGTGTGTGTGTGTGTGGGTGTGTGTGTGTGTGTTTGTAAGACCACATTGATCATTCGAACCTGGCAGTGATGTCGCGTAGTTTGGTTGCTGTGGTCGCTAAGGACAGGATGGTACCTTGATGTAAATTATTAATAGGCTTACTTCCTCCCTTAATTCTGCAGTGAGAGCAACCATCACTTGATGATGCCACTGCGCGAGGAAGAAATGTCGAATACGGATTCACATATCTGAACTGCGCACATCAACGATGTCACGAGGAAGAACGATGAACCGTTTTTTCAACATTTGACGAGGTAGAAATCTAGTACAAATTGACATTTTGAGGAACATTTGAGACAGTCGGAATCTGATAGAAACTGGCATTTTGGGAATATTGACACGGTAAAACTCTTTGTAGAAACTGGCATCTGGGGAATATATGACACGGTAGAAATCTGATAAAAACTAGCATGTGGAGAACATCTGAAGAAAGAACAAAGAAATACAGTGACACAGAAAGGAAAGATAAACAACTGAAAGGAACGGAGTAGAATCTTGGGAATAAAATGAACCCTGTAATTTTTTTAAAAACTAGGCAATGAAGTAAACGGCAGGAAAATACAATACAAAATATACAATACAAAACATACAATACAAAATATACAGAGGAAGAGAGACACACTTTACAGAAAGTGAGAATCTTCAACTTTATACTACAGTTCCTCTGCACATTTACCTGTTTTCCTTTTACACACGCAAAAGCCAACTTGTTTTAAAACAGTGAGAATCTGGTAGAAACTGTAGAAACAACAAAGAAGACGAAGAAAAGATATAATAGTAATAAATTGTAGGAAAAAATAAAAGAAATCGAAGAGGGAAAAAAGATGTAGGCTGCCACCACTTCAGAATAGAAGATAAGGCAATAAGAGAAATATAGGAAAAAATGATAAACAGAAGAAAGATAAATATATATCAATATATATAAATATATATCAATATATATAAATATATATATAAGTGAGAATGTGGTGAAAACAGGTGCGAGAATAACAATGGAAAGTGACAAGTTATGAATGAACGATGCAAAGCCGTGGGCATGTGCGCCTGGTGTTTGTGTAGCCTACCTTGTGACTAACCCAGCGATAGAACAGCTTTGCTTTGAGGCATACATTTTATACCAGTTTCACCATTCTATGATTATGAAATGAATTCCATAATTATAAATGCTCTCGATTATTATTACATGAACTCAAAATTTATTAAAACAATTAGAGTGTTTAGTCATGGAAGTTTTTCTGTATACCACTCGCATTTACGAAAAGCGTGGTGATCGCGTACGATTTGCATGGCAGATCATAACATTTGGGTTTCTTGTTATGAAACTAGTGTTTTACAGATTTATGGAAGTATATTACTACTGAATTTAGTTTATAAATATAAAATGGTGGAATTGCTATAAAATGTATGGTCTATATTATGT
>CM072513.1:48470301-48487801 GCA_036898135.1 Oncomelania hupensis
AAAATGGATGCCCTGTGTGGTGTTGAGAGAGTTGTTGATAGTGAAGTTGGAAAGTAAATTTGAGAGTGGAAAGGCGATTGAGCGATTGTATGCAGTTGTTGATGTGTGCTGAATAAAAGTGGAAAACTTCATACGTCGACTCCGTGTCTTGTATGCTGTGAGCAGGCTGCGTGGATACACGAATCTGAGTTACACCTTATCAGGAATTCAGCATTGGGGCTGAATCAAATACTGATAGAAAACACCAACACATGTTACAGAGAAAGAGGATGCTAAGATGTTACAGAGAGAGAGGATGCTAGGATGTTACAGAGAGAGGATGCTGGGATGTTACAGAGAGAGAGGATGTTATGATGCTATAGAGATGGGATGCTAGGATGTTACAGAGAGAGAGGATGCTAGGATGTTACAGAGAAAGAGGATGCTAGGATGTTACAGAAAAAGAAGGGATGCTAGGATGTTACAGAGAGAGAGGATGCTGTGATGTTACACAGAGAGAGGATGCTAGGATGTTACAGAGAGAGAGGATGCTAGGATGTTACAGAGAGAGAAGATGCTAAGATGTTACAGAGAGAGAGGATGCTAGGATGTTACAGAGGATGCTGGGATGTTACAGAGAGAGAGAGGATGTTATGATGCTATAGAGATGGGATGCTAGGATGTTACAGAGAGAGAGGATGCTAGGACGTTACAGAGAAAGAGGATGCTAGGATGTTACAGAAAAAGAAAGGATGCTAGGATGTTACAGAGAGAGAGGATGCTGTGATGTTACAGAGAGAGGATGCTAGGATGTTACAGAGAGAGAGGATGCTAGGATGTTACAGAGAGAGAGGATGCTAGGATGTTACAGAGAAAGGATGCTAGGATGTTACAGAGAGAGTGGATGCTAGGATGTTACAGAGAGAGTGGATGCTAGGATGTTACAGAGAGAGGATGCTAGGATGTTACAGAGAGACGATGCTAGGATGTTATTGAGAGAGAGGATGCTAGGATGTTAAAGAGAGAGAGGATGCTAAGATGTTAAAGAGAGAGGATGCTAGGATGTTACAGAAAGAGAGAGAGGATGTTAGGATGTTATAGAGAGAGGATGCTAGGATGTTACAGAGAGAGAGGATGCAAGGATGTTACAGAGAAAGGATGCTATGATGTTACAGAAAGAAAGAGAGGATGCTAGGATGTTGCAGACAGAGAGGATGCTAGGATGTCACAGAGAGAGAGAGAGAAAAGTAAGGGGGTCGTGAGAGAAAACTAGTGACCCTTGGCAACAATAGCAAAACATTAATATGCACAAAACAATCCATCTTACTCAAGGTATAATTGTGTAAGACGTTTATTGCCTTCAATTCAGCTATTTGCTGTCAGTCGATTTTAAATTGCGTAAACACAGGCGCCCTAAATAAATAAAAAGCAAGAACTTTTTTTTTCAATTAGTAGGTATACTAAATAGATAGATAAATAAATAAAATGTAATGTAAAATACATGTAAAGAAATAAATACTTGTTTTAAATAAAGAAATACATAAGTAACCGTTTTCATTCGCCCACAGCGACGAAATAGTACAACTGGCACTAATAAGAATTTTCTTGTTGATGCGGACAAAAATAAAGCTACCGGTCTTCATGCAGTTAACCAGCTGCACCCTGTCAGTTCTAGAGAGTGGAAGACGCGGGCGAAGAAAAGTCAATACATTGTAAACATGTCAGCATGCTTGAGTGACCGACAAATGAGTGCGTGCACAGATTAACCTCGGTTTATACTCTCATCCGAAGGAGTAGGGTAAAAAAATTAAATAATTATTTTTGACTCCAGGCGATTAAAGGGATTTGAACCACTAGGCGGACAGGCTGCAATGTTATTGCCTGACATTCCAGTACATTCGAGTAAGTCAGTGAGGACCCACCCAATAACCGAAGCTAAAATGTCATCTCAAATGTTATTTATTAGGACCCGCCTGATTACATAGATGACAACCACTATCGCGATGAATGTGAAGTATTAGAAATGAGCAAGGAAGCGGATGGCGAAGGGGTAAAAAGAGGGAAGGAGAAATAGATGAAGATGGTGATAAAGGAGATAGTTTGGACACAGGGTTTGTAGACTTGATGAAGGGAAGGGAGAGGGTCCTGGGGAGGATGTGGGGAATTAGAAGGTGGTGCGTGGTGGGGTGGAGGTGGGATGTTAGTGTATTCTAACTGATCCCATCGCCCGGGTGTAATGTGTGTCAATACAGACATACAAGTTAAGATGTATCGGGAAAGTTGGGGCAGTAGATTCTTCACTTACTTCACATCCACGGCGCAACATTTGTCATTAGTGTGCGTTAAGATGTGTCAATATCGGCGATCGATTGTAAACAAACCTGAGCTTTGTCACAGAATCAGTAGGCCTACGTGCCTTGTAAAGTATATGAAGATGTACCGTTTTTTTTGTTGTTCTTTGTACATCAGTTTTGTTTTGATCATGAGACGAACAGAACGGTAAAATGAATGTGGGTAGAGAAGAAGAAGAAGAAGAAGAAGAGGAGGAGGAGGAGGAAGAAGAAGAAGAAGAAGAAGAAGAAGAAGAAGAAGAAGAAGAAGAAGAAGAAGAAGAAGAAGAAGAAGAAGAAGAAGAAGAAGAAGAAGAAGAAGAAGAAGAAGAAGAAGAAGAAGAAGAAGAAGAAGAAGAAGAAGAAGAAGAAGATCGACAAAAGGACCGTTTACTCAGCGCTTCAATGCTTCCGGTAGCCTATCATCTCCACTTTTGAGAACAATAAAATGTAGCGACAGTGAATGTACCTTTCTGATCCCCATCTCACCCTTAACCTTCCACTCTATACCCACCCACCCACCCTCCAAGAATGTGCCGTTCCGTAATACCGCAAATTTTGTTTTATTTCCATTCAAAACACTTTTGCACTCATGTCACCAATCTTACAAAATGTTGTGTTTAACTAATTAAATTTGATTAACTAAAAATCGAATCGAGGTTTCAGCATGTTTTCCCATATAGACCAAAAAATTGATGGTATTTATATGAATCCTTGGTAGCTCACTTAGTAAGACATTCGCCTACCGTGCAGGCGACCCAAGTTCAAATCTCCCGCGGGCGATTTTTTTTTTTTTACACTACAATATGGATATTTTTCTTTTTAATTTAGGCTTTTTACTTTTCACTTATTTATTATTATTATTATTATTATTATTATTATTATTATTATTATTATTATTATTATTATTTATAAACTAATAATAATAATAATAATTATTATTATTATTATTTTTATTATTATTATTATTATTATTATTATTATTATTATTATTATTATTATTATTATTATTATTATTTTTATTATTATTATTATTATTATTATTATTAATATTATTATATCTTAAATTAAATATTTTATTTTAAAACCTTGGTGTTTTTTCTGATTTCTATTTGTATTATTCTATATTCAATATTATTATTATTATTATTATTATTATTATTATTATTATTATTATTATTATTATTATTATTATTACCAAGGATCGGGATGGGGTGGTACGTGTAGGTAAAAGGGGGCTACGGGTAGGTTTAAAGGGGCATGGGTAGGCATAACGGGGATACGGGTATATATAAGGGAGTATGGCGATGGTCGATTCCTTTCATCCATACCTGCGAAACGATCAACGGGGAAGTATCAAAGAGGGTACAGGTAGGTTACAAGGGGGGTACGGAAGGTATCAAGGGGGTATGGGGAGGTATCAAGTGGGTTCGAGGAGGTATCAAGTGGGTATGGTGAGGCATCAGGGGGGGGACGGGGAGATATCAGGGGGGTGGGGTATGGTGAGGTATTAAGGGGGATATGGGGAGGTATCATCGTCCAAATGAAACTCGCAGACAACAGTTGTCTCTCTGTCTACATTTTAAACAGCAACCTGTGTACCCTGGCTTGCCAGGGTACAAAAACCACTAGTTATAAATATAGAAGGGGACTAACTGAGTGCTCTCCAAGTCTCGATATAGCAATTTGCATGCTTTCACGAGAAATTAATGCAAACACATGTGACAACAAATGCATAAAAAGAAGTATTTCTATCCTATTCTATCCCGTACCTCAAAGGTTGTTATGGCACCACAGTTGATCGTTTAACCAGCGTACTCCATCTTTCTCTGTTCTCAGCAACCCTCACGCCTGCGTTCAGTGTCAAACCAGTCCATTCTCGAATTTTATCCTCCCACCTCTTTTTCTGTCTCCCTCTTCTTCTGCCTCCTTGAACCGTATTCATCGCACAAAATTACAATCTTTGCACAACTAAAGTGAGAAAAGATACCTTTTCAACGGTGAAATCAATAAGAAGTAATAACTCGAATTGGTCTTGAAACATCCTTACAACTATGGAAATAGATCAATAAAGCTACTTTTCAAACCGATTGGTGAGTTTATTTGCTTGTTTGTTTTTATATTTGTTTGTAATATGTTGTATAGAATTACGCATTGTGAAAATATATTTAAATAATTACATAAATAAAATAATACCAGACCTAATATAACAGTAGCAGGAACGAAAGTAGAGTACCGTGCTTTCGAACTTCCAAGATGAAAAACATTAACTGGAATACGATATACTTATTGTTACGGAATGTATCAGCGATGTAGTGAGTGCAGCTTCCTTGTTGTAATCATTTTTATATAGCGCTTTTCCAGACCAAGAGCTGCTCAAGGTCCTGGCCAATACAGAATCTAACTCAAACCACCCGAGACGCCTACTTGCAACCTTTGGGCGCATAGTCTGATGCCCAGACGACTGAGCACAATCCTGGAAGAACGGGAATGGGGAGAAGAGAGCTAATATGTGCTGGGTATATTTAGCCGGCACTCACCTGTGTAGAACATGAGCGTCAGGATCTTTAAAGTTCATGCGATGGAACAGACCGTGAGCGAACCATTTAAGAATGTTATTATATTATTGTTAGTCCCCAGTGGGGTTCATTCGTTTCGCCAAAGCGATATTCACTTGGTTTCCTTCTATATTTATAATACCAAGGCTGCGTGGTATCTACTGCTGCGCCATCGAGTATATGCCCAACGTGTAATGCCCCAGTGCTTTGTCCCAGAAATTCCCCACTCAATCACCGCTATCTAGGATTGATCTCTCGCAAAGCGAATCTTGTTTCTTCTCCAGTCATCGATCATAGTTCCTTCCAGCTTTGATCAAATTTATAACAGTCAAAACAGCCGATACCACAACTGATTGCTGATACATTGCCCTTAAATAGCGCTCTTCCATCTGAAGAGCTGCTCAAGGCACTAGCCGAGAACGGGATCAAACTCAAGCCGCCCTCAACACTAAAGTGCGTGTGATGGAATGCAAGCGTGCACACAGACCTTGGATATTGCTCTCGTCCTGAGATACAGCTCCAGTGACACTCCCTGCCATCACTGTCAGTTCAAGACGTATTCGACAGAGAATGGTATAACCTTACGTCTATGGTTTGAGTGAGAGTTAGGGTTTGAGTTAGGGCCACAGTTAGGGGTAGGCAAAGATTACACTAAACCTTATCTGAACTTAACGAAATACATTTGTCACGTAATTTGCAGCTAAATTTTTCCTGAGCAAGAGTATGTGATCCAAAGTGGATTTTAACTGGAAAATAACTTCTGAGAGAGAGAGAGAGGAGAGAGAGAGGGAGAGAGAGAGAGTGTGTGTGTGTGTGTGTGCATGTGGGCGCTGTGTGTGTGTGTGGGTGTGGGTATGTGTGTGTGGGTGTGTGTGTGTGTGGGTGTGTGTGTGTGGGGGGGGGGGGTGTGTGGGTGTGTGGTCTTGTGTTTATTTATTCATCGTTTCCAAGAAGCACGAGGGTCTTGTTCGAAATCAAGGCTTGTCTGGTTAGAAATAGGTCGGCCAAAAATAACAAGCGCGGTGAATATTAAAACAAAACTGTGTTTGAGTCCTGTACAATCGTCGACACGCCGTTCGACAGTAATACAGAAACACAAGCACCACAAACATACAAACAGACAAACAGACATACATAATTATACGATATTGCGTGCATAAACGCACAAGTACACACACACACACACACACACACACACACACACACACACACACACACTGCTACTTTCTTTGCTTGTTTTTTTTTTCTTTTTTGTTTGTTTTGGGATGAGGGAGGGGGGTGGGATAGGCGGAGGAGATAGAAGGGTTGACTGCTTGTTTACAAACAAATCCAGCGCTGGGTTATGCTTTTTGTGTGGAAATAATTATACGCTTAAAACATTTCCACTCATTCATTCTCCTAGTTCTTGCTATGACGTCCTCTAATTTAAGTTCCTGTCTTCATCACCTTCATCCACTTCGTTTCGCCCACACCTGTTTCATTTCCCTCTTCTTCTATACAAACTCAAAAAGTTAAAACTATAAATAGGATTTTAGGTCTAGTTTAGGTCAGACACTGTATTGACGCCCCAACAATGAGATGTACTGACGACGAAATCACGTCTAGGGTTTAGTAACTACTAAGTGCTAAAAAACGATGGAAGGGCAGATAATAATTGTTTGTCAAGATGGACAGACTGATAAGGTGAAACCAATGATGGTTCCTATTCTTCAATTATTTTGGTACGAGTTTAGATTCAAGATTCAAGATTCAAGATTCTTTATTGTCCAAACACAAGGCATGGATATTTGTTTAGCAGTGCAATAAGGAAGGAGATAACAACATCAAAATTATTACAAATATTGACATACAATATTGATGCATTTGATATACTATCAAAAACAACTTTCATACCAAAATACAAATCTATAAACACTAACACACATGCATAAACAGATAACCAGCCACATACCCATGCGTACACATTTAACACACAGATAATTATTCCACAGTATATGTATACACAACTACAACACTCTCCCATTCTTCCATGCCTTAGATCCATCCTAGATCATCATCATCATTATCATCATCATTATAATAATAAGAGTAATAATACAAAATAATCATCATAATATTAATAATAATCGTAATCATTAGAGTAATTATAAAAATAATAATAATAACAATGCAACTACAACTAATAATAATAATAATAATAATAATAATAATAATAATAATAATAATAATAATAATAATAATAATAATAATAATAAAACAGCAGCACCAACAGACAACTAATAATTAATATATGGTAATAATGATAATAATAATAACAATACTACTACAACTAATAATAATAACAACTGAAAGAATACAAAACCAAGCTTCATGATAATCTCGGGGAACAAAATTAATTAAAAAAATAATAATAATAACAAGAACAACAACCAAATTAACTAATTGATAAAATCTCTGGTCAAAGATGAGTAAGAAAAGAACACCACATTCTCATATAATTGTTTGCAGCAGATATATTGCACGAAAGCAAATTGCCTCCTTTATTACAAGGGTTAGCATTCTTATCGCTGGAGCGTGTCGTTTGCCAGTCGGATGGCTGCTGGAAGGTATGAATTCTTGAAGCGCGTCGTGCGACACTTCATAAAGAGGAAGCGCCCCTCGCTGCGCCGGGAGACACAGGCAGCGACTGCGTCATGCAGGGGATGCGCCTCGTTGTTGCGGATGCGACGCAGCTTGGTGATGGAAGCGCGTTTGTGAACGCCAGCCAGCGACTGCACATCCCTCCCCATCAGCCGGGAGGCCTGGATGGCGATTTTTTCCAGACGATCCGTGTCGCCCTCATTGGCGGAGCTGAAATAGGACAGCTGGTTATAGAGGGCGACACTCTCGATGACTGACTGGTAGAAGAGGAACATGATGGTGTTGTTCACTCTGAGCTGCCTCAGCTTCCGGAGGAAGAATAGTCGCTGGCTGGCCTTCTTGCAGATGATGTCGACGTTGGGTGACCAGTCCAGCTTGTCGTCTATGACGGTCCCCAGGTACTTGTAACTGTGGACACGTCGCACAGGTTCGCCCTTGATGGTCAGTGGCTCGTGGTCACGTGGTTGTCGGCGGAAGTCGATGATCATTTCCTCTGTTTTAGTGACGTTGAGGTGCAGGAAGTTGCGGTCGCACCAGTCCACCAGCTCGCCGACCGCGCTCCTGTAGCACTGCTCGTCGCCGTCGGGGTTCACCAGCCCAGAGAGGGACGTATCATCGGCGAACTTCACCTGGATGTTGCGGCGTGGGTCAGTGGAGCGGCAGTCGGCGGTGTGGGTAGTGAAGAGAACTGGTGACAACACGCAGCCCTGCGGAGCACCGGTGTTGGTCACCAAGACAGAGGAGAGAGAGCTGCCAACCCTCACCCTTTGCGGACGCTCGGTCATAAAGGACTGGATCCATGTGATGAGGGTGGGGTTGACGTCCATGGTCAGGAGCTTGTCTGTGAGGAGGTGGGGCTGCAGGGTGTTGAAGGCGCTGGAAAAATCCACAAACAAAACCCGCGCGTACGTGCCGAGCTTGTCGAGGTGCTGCTGGAGGTGATGAAGCAGCGTCAGCACGGCGTCTTCTGTGCTGCGGCCATGGCAGTAGGCGAACTGCAGCGAGTCTTGATGAATTGCAGTCTCGACTCTTAGCTGCTGAAGTGCCACTCGCTCTAAGCACTTCATGGGCACAGATGTGAGTGCCACAGGCCGATAATCGTTCATCTCCTTCGGGGATTTCTTCTTTGGCACTGGGACGAGGGTCGACGTGCGCCACAGGAGTGGAACGTGGCCCTCATCGAAGGAGCGTTGGAAGAGAGTGGTGAAGACGGGGGAGAGAGAGTCGTGGCACTTTTTGAGGAGATTGCTGCTGATGTGGTCAGGCCCCGGGGCGCTACGGGCGTTCAGCCTCTTGAAGAGACCCCGGACCTCTTCTTCTTTGACAGTGATAGGGATGGCCTCACGCTCCTGGGTCCTGTGTAGCGCCTGTTGCTGCTCAGCGTGGAAGTCGTGGCCATCGAAGCGGGCGTAAATTCTGTTGAGGTCATTGGCCAGTTGGTCCCCGTTGTTGGTAGGTAGACCTTAAGTTTTGACTAAAGGACATTTTAGAAAAGAAAATACAAAAAAACCCGACGAACTCACAGCAACTAATTGAAGACAATGACCCATCATTGGTTTTCACAGCCCAAAGAGCGTCGGTAACAATTTCGTCATTATTTTCGTTACATGAAACTACAATCGATATGATGTTAACCGTACCGGTAACTTCAGCAAAACAAAGCACTTTAACGAACTCGCTTGTTTAAAACCGGAGGACAACGAACCACAAAATGCTTTTTACAGGCCACAATGTCAGTAACATATTCGGAGCTATTTTAGTTACATAATAACAAGAGATGAGGTGAAATTTTCTGGACTTGTAACCATTAAAGAACAGACAGAAAATAAATGCATTCAAGGAACTCACACAAGTGGATGAAGACAACGAACCACACGCGTGTTTTATCTGCCTAAACGTCGGTAACACAATCATGATCTTATTTCTAAGCTTGATAACAAGACAGAAAAAGCTGGCAAAGGGCCGATTCAGGACCACAAAATCAAGACAACAACTTGGCTGAAAGAGGACACCCATGATCCGTATAAAAGATCTGCTGAAATAACCCCAGCGGTAGCACCTCACCAGCCGGTCACTGTACAATAAAGGCATCCCACGCAAGGTACGATGAGGTTATACTCTAAGTTGTCGAAGCCCCGTTTACAAAAACAAAATAGTATACAAACGTCATTATAAAATATCAACAAAACACATACATATAAAATTCCTACATTGCTAAATAAAAATATAATAGGAAGCCCTTGTGACCATTTGGCAGAAAGTGTCCAATATTTTCAAGCTGATCCAACAGACCTCACACACAAATGAGAAGCTTTGTCCCGAAAGAGGTTTCAAGAAAAAAGGTAGGTCTAGCGAAGAAGAAGATAGTATAGTAGATTGATAGAACAGAGTAGGAATGAGAAAGAACAAATGAGAAAGACAGCGACAGTGGGAGTTTAAAGCATTAATTTCCACAAAGCGGGGATACTATTTATACCCCGGAGCAACCGCGGGGGGTTATATCTCTCTCTCTCTCTCTCTCTCTCTCTCTCTCTCTCTCTCTCTCTCTCTCTCTCTCTCTCTATATATATATATATATATATATATATATATATATATATATATATATATATATATATATATATATATATATATATATATATATATATATATACATATATATATATTTTTTTTTTTAAAAATAAAAATGCCCTTTAAGAAGTCGCATCAAATAAATGACGACAACGAACTACAAAGCGTCTAACAACCTCATTATTTTTTAAACCCTTAATAATAAACTTACATACCAGTAAAACGAAAAACAACGTGCTTGTAACAAGTGAAAACGTCAGCAAACTAGATCTATTGCTGCGTTACATAAATAATGTTTATGTGAAGAGGTCTTCACTTGGAAAGATCAAAAACATTTTCTAAACCTTACATACTCAATCAACTACAATGAGTGTACAAATTGTCGTCTGCAAAGTAAAGCTAAATTGGGAAACGGTGCACTTAAAACAGGAATAGATGTGCAAGTTAAGGGTGTAAAAATTCTAAATTCTTTTAATTTTTATTGCAGCACTTTGCGAGCCTTCAACTCCCATAAAAGATAAAAGATATGCAAGGCACGTGGTGAAACGAAGTTATAATTAGACTAACAACTTATTCTTGTGTATTATACGTATTTATTTGTCCTAACATTAAAAATAAATATATAGAATAAATACAATCAAAATGAAACAATCCTGTTGGAAATAAGTCGCTTTCGGGATTAACTAAACATGCCATTTCATTTACTCTTTAACTTTGTAAGGAATCAACGTTGACACTAGCATTATTTTACGTGTAAAGCTTTTATTAACCGTTTTGGGAATGCAAGGAGTTTCAAAGCATGAAAGATTTTTTTTTAAAGAAAAAAAAAGATGTTCTGATGGCGTAGTTCGTTAGTTGCCGTTCTGCTATAGGGAGGCGCGGTGGCCTAATGGTAGAGCTTTGGCTTGCGGATCTGAAGGTCCCGGGTTCGAGCCCAGGCCGGGGCATTGTGTTGTGTCCTTGGGAAAGACACTTTACTCCCGTTTCCTACTCCTTCGGATGAGAGTATAAACCGAGGTCTAGTCTGTGTCGCATACATTCCATCATAATGGACTTTAAAGATCCTGACGCTCATGTCCTAGACGGGTGAGTGCCGGTGACAAGAACACACCCAGCATGCACTTCCCATCCCTGGCTGCCCAGGATTGTGCTCAGTTGTACGGGCGTCAGACCATGCGCCCAAAGGCTGAGGGTGGGCATCTCGGGCGGCTTGAGTTAGATCCTGTATCGGCCAGCGCCTTCAGCAGCTCTTGAGCTGGTAAAGCGCTATATAAGAACGATTAAATAATAATAATAATAATAATAATCATAATAATAATAATAATAATAATAATAATAATAATAATAATAAATGGGAAAACGGAATTTCCCGTTTGTGATGTGGACAAAGGGATCAAGATGGGTGGAATGTGTGCTTTCTGTGGGTGTGGAATTTCATGCATTGACAGCTATTACAAAAGGCAAAGGATCAATTTTTATGAAGACCACGAGTGATTTGTAGGGTTTGTGACGTAGAAGTGGAAATTCCGGTTATTTTCCTGTTGCGTTTTCAATCGCACTCGGCAATCTCCGGAAATTCGAACTTTGCTTGGCTCGAGTGCGGTTCTAAAGAAAAAGGGTACGCGTTTAGACTATAATTATAATAGTAGTTTCTAACGGGTTCAGTAATTGATACTTATGTGCGTGCTTTTTATGTGCTCTCGCGTCAGTGCGTGCGTTCGCGCCTATTTGCAAAGCATGCAGCTTGCTTTGTGTGTTTATCTGTGTGAGATTATTGGCACGATTTATCAAACGGAAACGGTTGATAGATAGAACAACAAAATCGCTAATCGGGCTTGGGGAGCAGCAGAACTAAAAGGCCAATTTCCCATTAATGTCCGTAAGTGATATCCTCCTGTTGACTGTTATGCCTCCTCAAGGCCAGTACACCTGGCAGCCGATCATTATCAAGCACTATAGATGTTACTCCTGCAGCAAGTAAAAGTTCTGCTAATACATTATCGGCAAGTAAAAGTATCGGCAATGCCACTGATCAATGTACAGTAGTCTTTACTCTGATTCTTTCCCAAAATACCTCTCTGACTAGTTGACTCGGTACCAGCCCATTCGCACCTTGCTTTCTCGTGATGTTTTGCTTCTTTCCTGCCCTAGATTTTATCTCAATTCTTTTGGAAAACGAGCGGGTTTTTTTCACTCGCTCCCATTCTCTGGAACTCTCTACTGCTCAGTACGTCATTCACAGCCCCTCCTCATTTTCAAGAAAAATCTAAAAACTCACCTTTTCACCAAACATTTGTAACTGTTTCCTTCCTCATCCTTCATGTGATCTCCCCAGTCTCCCCACAGTATCCCCATCCTCATCCCTCCATCTCCCTCTTTCCCAGAGGAGTGGCTGCTTGAAAACATCCCTATCAATTTTTCAGGCAACCTGTATAATTATAAGTGTGTGTGTGTGTGTGTGTGTGTGTGTGTGTGTGTGGGTGTGGGTGTGTGTGTGTGTGTGTGTGTGTGCATGTGTTTGCGTGCATTTACTCTGTGTGTGTGTGTGTTTTGATGTTGATGATGATGATGATGATGAAGAAAACCAAATTCAGCAGATGAAAAGATTCTCTATAGGCCATATGTATTTCACTAAAACGCTTTGCCAGGAGTTACAAGCCAACTTAGGATTGGTTTTGGTGTCTTCCAGCATGAAAGCCAAAAAGCTTCATAAATCATTGAGGCATCGGAACTCTCAATGAAGATCAATACGACTGAAAACGCGGCGTTCAAGTGACTGTTGATCTTCAGCGCAAACGACGTTTAGCGATTGTTATCTGCGAATCCATCAGCTAATCATTTCTCAAATGTAACACTTTCTAGACCGATGTAAATGGTCAATTACCGCAGGCCTTATTCGGACTATGACATTCAACAGACTGTGTAGTCTTGCTGAAATCGCGATCCGCTAACTACTGAGACAAAAAAGTTCGGGCCCTGAACTCACAAGTTGTTGTATCAATTTTTATTCATCAGATTAACATAAGTTGAACATAAGAACTCACAAGACTCCTGCCTGCCACCTTCTACAAGCAGCTGACAGGCACAGTGTGTTTTAGCAACCTTTTATACACCAAACTCTATACGGCCGCAGAGAAGATCTGGAAGCGACATCACACAGGCGACCGAGAGAAGAAAAAAGAACATGCAAGATAGACCCTCCGTATGTTCAAGGTTCATGTTATTCTGTACTAAGTGGGTTTAGACAACACGCACTAGGAGATTTCCTGACCGGAAGCAACAAGTCACAGGTCAGATTCTCCCACAGGAAATGGCGTCAGACAGAGTCGTTCATTGTGGTGAAATTAACTAGAAATAATCCATAACACGCACGACATGCTACACAGTCCAGGTTACCGGGAGATTCTGTGAAGCTTACACTACCGTAATGATTCATTATTGACATTAATACAAGCAAAAGGAAAAAAAACCTGCAGAGCCTATCCTATCATAAGGATTTGAGCAGAGCAAATTTAGTGTACAGTGGAAGGATTTCTGCAGCAATGCACCAGCTTTCAAAACCACTCTCCCACTGCAATAATCATTTGTCGCAATTGTAATTTTTTAGCCATCTTGACCCAACAGCTATTTCTACTCTGAGAACGTCTTCACGCGTGACACAGCAAACGTGTCTCAGGTACTGCCACCAGACTATCAGGACAGTATGGCTGCCAGAGTTTCCTCTTGTGTGCTGCTACAAGGCAAGAGGATAAAATATAACCACGCTGGAACTAGAAGAAGATTGGTAGTGGCGAATTGTCATGTTGAATTTTGGACGCTCTTTTGCTCGCTTGTGGAATCCAGAAGCCAGGATATAAAGGAGGTAAAGTTTATTTCAAAGGAGGTAATAACTGTACCCCCTCCCCCCACCAACTCCGCCCCCTAACACCAAAAAAATAAATAAATAAAAAGAAACAAAAATACACACACGGGGCTGATTTACCCGGCCAGCGCAAAAGCAAAATAAATATACCCTACTAGTGGTTTTGTACCCTGGCAAGCCAGGGTACACAGGTTGCTGTTTAAAATGTAGACAGAGAGACAACTGTTGTCTGCGAGTTTCATTTGGACGATGATACCTCCCCATATCCCCCTTGATACCTCCCCATACCCGTCCCCCCCCCATGATGCCTCACTATACCCCTTTGATACCTCCCCGAACCCACTTGATACCTCCCCATACCCCCTTGATACCTTCCGTACCCCCCTTGTAACCTACCTGTACTTTCCTTGATACTTCCCCGTTGATCGTTTCGCAGGTATGGATGAAAGGAATCGACCATCACCATACCCACTTATATATACCCGTATCCCCGTTATGCCTACCCATGCCCCTTTAAACCTACCCGCAGCCCCCTTTTACCTACACGTACCACCCCATCCCGATCCTTGGTACTACTACTACTACTACTACTACTACTACTACTACTACTACTACTACTACTACTACTACTAATAATAATAATAATAATAATAATAATAATAATAATAATAATATTGAATATAGAATAATACAAATAGAAATTATAAAAAACACCAAGGTTTTAAAAGAAAATTTGATATAAGATATAATAATAATAATAATAATAATAATAATTATAATAATAATAATAATAATAATAATAATAATAATAATAATAATAATAATAATAATAATAATAATAATAATAATAATAAATTAAAGGTAAAAAGCCTAAATTAAAAAGAAAAATATCCATATTGTAGTGTAAAAAAAAAAAGGACCGCGTGAGATTTGAACTTGGGTCGCCCTGCACGGTAAGCGAATGTTTTACTAAGTAGGCTACCAACGCTTCGTTGAAATACCATCAATTTTTTGGTCTACATGGGAAAACATGCTAAAACCTCAATTTGATTTTTAATGGAAGCGCGCGGAATGAGCCTTTTGCAGTTTGTGGACATTTTGTTTATTCATTTATCTCAGAAACGGTTAAACGTTCGGTAAGGAAATGTCGGCTATAACGATTTCGCTGGTTTTGAGCACACAGCAGGCCGATTCGCAGCGGCTAGCACCTGCCCAGATCAGCGTCCATACCGGACAAACTTTATAGTAGAGGCGAAGAAGGACTTCCGGCTAAGCAATTTATATATATATAGATGCAATTAAACACAGGCAAGGGCCGACTCCCAAATTCAAAATAATGAATGCACGTTCACCCCTCTCAAACACTGAGGAGAAATATTGGGGTAGTGGTAGGGGTGGAAGTGGGGAGAGTGTGCGAGGAGAACAACTGGTGTTGACACGTCACCCGATAGGTCCCAAGCTACACAAACATTTGGGGCACAGCAACATGTAGAGAGTGAAGCTGAATATTTTCTGCAGCAGCAAAACACTAGAAGAGTGTTAGTTTTGTATATATGCTGCTTCACTCATTACCTCCCCAAACCCATCACGATCCCGACAGGCAAGGGACTAAGGTAGGCTGAGGGTAGTAAACAACCTGTTTAGGGCACCCGTGTCTATACAAGCTATCTGAAACTACCGTGAAATCACTTACTCACTATGAACAGAAAAATGAGTTTCTAGTGCTGTGCTCGTGCCCGAAAGGAAAGATACAATTCCAAACCTCGGCCTTGACCGTGGTAAGTGGATCTTCTCAGATAAGGGATTTCACAGGAAACACGCACACGCACCCAAATGTACGCACGCAAACACACGATTACACACGTATAGCATAGTCAGACAGACACATGTGCCCAAACACCCCTCCCCCCCCCCCACACACACACAATAAAGTTATTTTTCAGACAATCTCTTACTTTTACAAAGCGTTAATGAAGATAATAGGAGTGTGTCTGCTCTGTTCATCGTTTTTGATTCAGACCCTTGTGACATCCACCATAAATGAGAGAGAGGAAGGAGAAGGAGGAGGAGGAGGAGCTATCAATACAGGAAGACTGATCTCCCCTAGCAAACAACTTGTTACTGTTAGCAGTAGATGGTATGAGAGAAAGGCTTTGGAAATCTTTTCCTGCCACAGGAAACTTTGAACAAGTTAAGAAATTATTCGGTGTGTAAATACCCTGGAGAGATCGAGACAAACAAGAACTGTGGACTGTTATCCGGCAACGGAGTTTTCACATTATCGTGAAAGAAGAAGAAGAAGAAGAAGAAGAAGAAGAAGAAGAAGAAGAAGAAGGGTCGACCGATACTGAATGATCGAATTTTTCTTATTATTTGTTTGTGGTTGTGCTGACGCGTATGTGTGCATTTGTATACATGGTTGTCTTTGTATGTGTATAATTGTGTGTGTTTATATATAGATACGTGTACTTGTGCGTATGTGTGTGTTTGTCTGTTTCTACCTCTTCTTGTTTTTATTTTATTCCTTTGTCTTTTCTGTCTGTCTCTGTCTCTCTTTTCTGTCTGTCTCTGTCTCTCTGTCTGTCTTGTCTTTCTCTCCCCTTTTTCCACGCCCTCGCTCTCCCTCTGTCTCTGATCTAACCCTCTGTCTTTTGGCCGGGGTGGCCTCGTGGCTCAGACGATGGTGAGCTGGTTTTTATGACGAAGGTCGCGGGTTTGAAGCCCGCGTGGGACGAACTTACGTAACTTAGATACAAGGCTCTTCAGGACACCGAGAGTTTTATCCGGGTACTCCGGTTTCCTCCCTCCCTTCAATAATGGTATTGATGCAATCAATCTAAAAATTTCAAAAATAAAAATGTATTTCTAATCCGACTTCTGGAATAGCTATATCTCCAGATCGCCGCGCTTTAGGTTCCATTGAAGAAAAAGCGCGTCATAGCATCATGTATTATTATTCTTCCCTGTTTCTCTATCATGTCTTCCAAACTGCCTGCCCGTGGCAAGGGCTAGGGAGGCCAGGTGCCCCAGGAGAGACAGGAGGAGAAATTGAACGATGAAGCTGTCAGGACCAACGTCAGCTGTGACCGAGCTCTTTCTACATTTGTCAGCAACGCACCTACCCCTAGGGGGCTTTAGGACAGTCATCCACAACAACGCCTAATCTCTTACCCTTCAGCCGAACGTCTACCCTTTTACCTTCTACCCTTATCCCATTGACCTGCTAACAACAACATAATATTCCTTCAACGCATCGCACAACTTGTAACAAGCAGACCCGTTTACCCCTCACTATTTGAGCTTTTGCTTGTTTAGCAGTAGTAAAACTTAGAAGGTTACTGTAGTCTATAGCAAACGATTAAGGTATAATTGATGTGTACACACACACTGTGAGCTGACGCGAGCCGTTTAGTGACATCATCGCAGCCTACGAGGGTGTTTCGAACTTTATAGCCACTTAGATTGCTTCATCCAATCGGGACACAGGTAGAGTGGTTATAACCAGTTCTGGCTGATTCAGTCAAAGCCAAGTAGGAGGTCAGTTGTGTTGAAAGCTCTGA
>CM072513.1:48492801-48570301 GCA_036898135.1 Oncomelania hupensis
AGTGCTTTCTGCAAAATGAAGTCGTTATCTATTTACTGTTATGATCTGCCATGCGGTGATAAAACAGTGTAAGTCCATTTTGTCATATTTGTTTATATGCTCAAAGATGATACGGCGAAACGGGTGCCTCTATAGTGCAAGATCCAGACAAACAAAAATCATAAAAACACAAAGAAAGTAACTGATTGGCCTACTAAAAATGTCAGTTTCTCTACATTGTGTCACTGATCTTACTTTAGTTTGTTACAACAACTTAGTGTTTAGTGAGATCGAGTTCACACATTTTCCCATAATGCCACAGTGTACACTGTAGGCTTAGTGAACTGTGTTTTTTTTTTTTTTTTTGCGTCATTCAGTCAACGCCGCCGAGAGGGACTGTGACGACGCGACAACCGCTCAGGACTTCAGTGGAGAAAAAATGTCGGTTTAGTATTTTCCTTTCATATTATCTTAGGAAAATGGTGTGGTGTTGGTAAATGGTGTAGTGTTAGGGTAACTCCCTGTAAGGGTTGACATCAAAGTTCACTTAGGACTTGCGATGTTAGTTCTAACAAACCAGGAATAAAGGGCCAGGGTAGGCCTCACCCTCCTCGGGCTCTTGATTCCTCCCATTCCCTAGAAATTAGCGGGCAGTGGGCAGATACTCACGTATCTGTGACAGGAATAGGCGTCCTGGCCCCCACGAGTCGCTAATTCTGCCTTTCCACTTTTCAGTAGGCCCCGAGGACCACAGCACCACGAAGAGAACAGCCAGCCGAGGACGGAACGCTGCGGCCGCGGAGGAGGGGACGGGAAGGGAGGGGGGAAGGGGAAAGGGTTGGGTGCGTGAGAGAGAGTCACCAATGTTTTGATTTCGCGTAAAGTAGGTGCACCTACTTTGAGATCTCTACATTGATGTGGCTATGAACGAGGGAGAGAATGATGTTATGCTATATGCACCTCCTAATCTTCTGTTCTAAGTTCCAGCAACACCACCGAACCGACGGAGCTGGGGGCCAAGTCAAGGACATCACCACGGGTCAGCACCATGGGCGAAGAGGACCAAGGCATCGAGGGAAGGAGTGAGTGTTTGATTTGTATTTATAGCAATCTTTTGTCTTCTTCATTGTTTTGAATGTCTTTCTGTCTTTCCTTCTTTTTGATAACAATTTCTCTCTCTCTCTCTCTCTCTCTCTCTCTCTCTCTCTCTCTCTCTCTCTCTCTCTCTCTCTCTCTCTGTCCCTCTCTGTCTCTCTCTCTGTCCCTCTCTGTCTCTCTCTCTGTCTGTCTGTCTGTCTGTCTGTCTGTCTGTCTGTCTGTCTCTCTCTCTCTCTGTCTCTCTCTCTCTCTCTCTCTCTCTCTCAAGCTTTTGTTTGCGACGGCATTCAATGTGAAATGTTGAAGTGTGGTGGAGACGTTGTGTTTCACGTTTTGGTCGAACTCTTCAATTAAATATTCCCTGGTGTCATTATCCTGAGGTATGTACTAAACGTATCAAAGTACCTATTTAAAAGAAATGTGACCTAGAAATACCAGACATTTACAGAGATATACCACTGCTGAGTTTTTTTAGGGAAGTGTTATACATCAATTTTAAACCACTTTGTGCATGGCTCGAAGCAATTAATAAAATTAACAAAACACAGGGTTTTGAAGATGGTACTCCATCGTAAACCATGTTTTGTATCTGACCAAAAAGGGAGGCAAACTATATGTAGCTTTATTCGATTTGAAGAAGGCGTTTGAAACAATTGAGAAAGAAACTTGTATTGCAATGTAGAAGTGGTGCTTTATCCAAATTCGTAAAGGGAATCCGATTAATGTACCAATCCGTTCTCGCGCTTGTGTTTGTGTAATTCATGAACTTACGGAGACATTTGAGTGCCCTCGGGGGTTAAAGCAAGGCTGTATGTTAAGCCCCACAATGTTCTAGGTGACAAATAACGAGCTAGCATCCAGAGTTGCTGACCAGAGCAGGCTTGGAGACTCGTGCCTGGTCTTGTTGAGCTTTCATATTGCTCTTTGCTGACTTGGCTTTGCTGTCTTGTTCAAACACACACACACCCACCACCAACAACAACCCAACAAATAAATAGTTTCCCCACTTTCTGAACATTTAGTGTTTTACATTCTCACTGTCGCTGTCATTCTCCTTTGCTCTTTCTCATTCTTACTATGTTATATCAATCTACTATACTATCTTCTTCTTCGCTAGACCAGTCCCTTATCTTTTTTCTTGAAAACTCTTCCCAAACTCCTCATTTGTGTATGAGGTCTGTTGGGTCATCTTGGGAATATTGGACGCTTTCTGCCAAATGGTCACTAGGGTTTCCTATGATGTTGTTATTTAGCAATGCAGGCATTATATATATATATATATATATATATATATATATATATATATATATATATATATATATGTGTGTGTGTGTGTGTGTGTGTGTGTGTGTGTGTGTGTGTGTGTGTTTTGTTGATATTTCATGTTTATATTCTATTTTGTTTTTGTAAACGGGGGTTCGATAAATTAGAGGATAGCCTCAGCGTCCCCTGCGTGGGATGCCGTTATTGTAAAGTGACCGGCACGTGGAGTGCCTTCAGTGTCACCACTAGGTTGTTGTTGTTGTTTGTAGATTATAGTCACACGACACTTTCGCATATAGGTGACTACTGGACCGATTTATACTGACACCAGCGGGCCAGTTGTTGGTAAAGGGGAAAATAATATGATCACACGTTGACCAATCCGGGATTCGAACCAGCGACCTTTCGGTTACTAGCAAGACGCTCTTGCCAACTGAGCTACACGGCCCCTCCAACAACTAGGTTTGTTTCAGCAGATCTTTTATACGGATCATGGGTGAGTCCTCGTTGAACCAAGTTGTGGTCCCGATTGTGTATTCCATTTTTTGGCACTTAGCAGTCCGCTGGACCCTGTAAGCAATGAATAGCTGTCTTGTCCACCAGCAAATTTAAAACTCAACTAGACATAGTTAACCAAATGTGCCAGGAATTAGGGCTGACTATCAACATTGATAAGAGTAAAGTCGTGGTTTTTAGACATAGGTGATTTCTTGGGAAGAGTTAAAAATGGTTTGTCCAAGGAAATGAACTAGAGATTGTAAACTTCTACGTGTAGTTAGGCTTTACCTTTACAACTGCTATGAGCCTCAATGGAAGTGCAAATCAGCTGGCAATAAAAGGAAAAGGCCTTGTTTAAAGTGCTCAGAGTTTGGAAAGAACTGGCTTTACCTTTGTGTGGCTGTTTCAGGGTGTAGGTAATGAGAATTAGCGTATTTATCAATTTAAACAGACTGGTTGACATCAACAAACAAGACTGGGATGCAGCCTTAAATAATAGTAACAATTCAGTCAGTACAGATAGATTAAGACCAATTTGTAAACATACATTTATTTGGACTGTATTAAGCAGAAGTGTTTTATAGACGCGTTTGTAAAATTGAGGTTAAGCATTAGTAACATGAAAGTACACAAGAATAGCTACGTTACACAGTGTGTTGAATGGCTGTCTTTTCTGCCCAGGCGCTGAAGTAACGGAGCTGCACATGTTGTATGTTTATCATATGTGTAACAGATTTCGTCCAAATACACTTAAAGAGGTGATTGATTTCAATCAGGAAAGAAGTTCAGATGATGGGCTGCAGGGATAAAAGAATGATTAGGCAGGAGGCTGTACACATTGAATATTTTGTTGTGTCTGGAAGTCGTGAGTAGATGAGCCAATATGTGAGTGTAGGTTTGGCAAATGCGTGAATTCAAATAATTGATAATTAGAATAATATATATTGAGTTTGGGTCTGCATAGTAATGTACATTTTAAATATCAGACTGTATAAATCATAATCTGCATGTAAAATATATATGGTTTTATTGGGTTTTTTATGATTGATATATTTATTCTTAATTTTTCCATTATATGCCCCATCTTCTTTAAAGTCATACAAGTCTCTCTCTCCTTCCCCCCCCCTCTCTCTCTCTCTCTATCTCTCTCTCTCTCTCTCTTCTCGGTCTCTTTCTCCTGGTCCTGATTTGGCTCGGAAGAGTCCGCTGGACCTAAAACAACAACCATGTCTCTCTTTCTCTGATTATACACATGAATTCTTTATTTAATTATTTAAGAAAGGAATATAACAAATGAATAAATACAATTTTTATCGATTTTTAAGCAAACTGAAAAAAGTTACGTCACTTAGTAACTTAAATGTTTTTTATTTCCATTGGTAGTAAAAAGTCAGACATCACAGTTAAAAAGAATGTGAACCATTGAAAAGCTCAATTACATGAGCGAGAAATATTTTTACAAAATTGTGTTCCCAATGAATTTAACAACTGAATTGTATGGTGATGTTACAACAGGTCTTGAACCCCCGTTGGGGTGCCGGGGGTTTCAGTATAAATAGTATCCCCATTTTCTGGAAATTTAGTGCTTTAAATTCCCACTGTCGCTGTCTTTCCCATTTGCTCTTTCTCATTCCTGCTCTGTCCTATCAATCTGATATACTATCTTCTTCTTCGCTAGACCAGTTATCTACCTTTTCTCTTGAAAACTCTTCCGGGACTGGACAAGACTCCTTATTTGTGTATGAGGTCTGTTGGATCAGCTTGGGAATATTGGACGCTTTCTGCCAGGTGGTCACTAGGGCTTCCTATGATGTTATTATTTAGCAATGTAGGCATTTTATATGTATGTGTTTAGTTGATAATTTATAATGATGTTTGTATTCTATTTTGTTTTTGTAAACGGGGGTTCGATAAAGTAGAGTACAGCCTCAGCGTCCCCTGCGTGGGATGTCTTTATTGTAAAGTGACTGGCTGGTGGAGAGCTTTCAGTTTTACCACTAGGGTTGTTTCAGCAGATCTTTTATGCGGATCAGGGGTTGTCCGGTCCTGATTTGGCTCGGAAGAGTCCGCTGGACCTAAAGCAATAATCATGTAATGTAATGTAATGTAACAGGTCTTGAAAAACGAACATTTAAATTAAATTTGGGTGAATAATTATATTTTCTTAAAATAGTTATTTTTATTTTGCTATTTGCTTCTGTAGTAATCTGTCCTATCGTATCCTATCCCATAACTCGAAAGCCCTTTAGGGCATCAGAGATGATCGTTTAACCAGCATACTCCATCTTTCTCTGTCCTCAGCAGTCATCGTGGCTTCACTCAGTGTCAAGCCAGTTCATTCTCGAATGTTGTCTAACGACATCTTTTTCTGTCTCCATTTTCTTCTGCCTCCTTGCACCGTGCCTTGCAGGATAGTTTTTGCAAGACTGAAGCTCTGATGATGTAGCCATAACATCGGAGTTTCAGTTTCTTCACCACTGTGAGCAAGTAATCGTGTTGTCCTGTGTGATGGTCTGTCGGACGTCGTCATTAGTGATGTGCTGGGTATAAGGAATGCCCCGGAAATCTTTTCTAGCATCTCATCGCCATGCTTTATATTTTTCGTTGTAGGACTGCTGTGAGAGTCCATGTTTTCCACTTTAGTAGATACAAATATGTAAACAATGACTGACTTCAAATTCAAAGCACATTTTCTTGCCTCTCCTTCTGCCCAGTCATTAAAGATAAAACCAGAATGCGATGGTAACCATCAGAAATTCAATTTATATAACTATTTACTTATAACTATTAACAACGTGTTTGATCTCATAAATTATTTCAATTGCCATTCCTTGCGATTTATAGAATTTAAAGCCTGTATAACAGACTGTGAATCCACACATTTCTATAGAAAACAGTAGGCAAGCTAGCAATTTATTTAAAGCCATTGAAATAGCTATCAGTTATGCTGTTGAAACATTATAACCTTTCCCAGATGAAATGATTTTATTTTCAAATCCGCAAAGACGAAAGCAGATCCTGCATATTCTGAATCTATAACAGCCACAGATGCACGATTTTGAAAAGGATTAATGATTTTAAAATAGCAGCGCATCATAATGGAGTTATTTGGCGCTTAAGCCACACTTAACAAATTTGTAATTTCTATAAATATTTTATTGAAATTGTCACAAATTCCTTTAAGTCATTAGTAAACCAGATACCGAGAATATAAAATCTTTCTGGGTTCCATTGCATGTGCAGATGGGGCATGTAGCGGACTTAGAATTTTTTCATTCTACCAAACCAAATAGCACTACTCTTATCTGTATTAAGAAACAACCCTGATTTTTTTCCCAAAACATTGAATAGTAGAAATTGTTTCTTCGAAAGAATGTCTGTCCCCTTCTAGAATTAATTCTTTATCGGCTGCATACTGAGATATTTTGCTTTCAACTGTCTAATTCGAAGCTCTTTAATGTTTTATTTTCTCTATCATTAAACACAAAATTTCAACACCCATTATGAATAAATACGGCGAGATCGGATCCCCCTGCCTACTTCCCATCTGTACCTCGAACTAAGAAGATAAAATGCTATTTACGTTTACTGCTGATTTAATGTTGTTACAAAATGTACAAATCCACTGACATTTTTCATATATTGTAATGACTTACTAGCTTCTTGTAAAGTAATTTCAGTTTCTAGTGAAAGTTTCACTGTTCATTTAAAGTTGGTATTTGCTCAACTAAATATAAGATTTCACAATTCTCAGCCTCCATTTTTGAATACAAGTCTTTATAGAAATGGTTAACTTCTTGAGCAATTTCCTTCCTATTAGTAATATATGATCCATCTGGTTTAGTCAGTTGTAAGATATGCTTACGTTGTGTATGTAATTTTATATCAATCAATCAATCTATCTATCAATCTATCAATCTATCAATCTATCAATCAATCAATCAATCAATCTATCAATCTATCTATCTTGCCAGAAAGTCTTTAGTTTACATCTTATACAACACCCTAGAGCGACATTCATTTGCTTAATTATCACCTTCATCACCCTAGAGCGACATTCATTTGCTTAATTATCACCTTCATCACGTTCGTTTTCTTCCCTCCTCTTCCCACCTACCTATCCCTCCCCCATTTATAATCTCAATGGCGATTATTGCGTATGTTCCAAACTATTTCTGTTTAGAATATTATGGCACAGCATCACACGCTAATATAAAGAGCATGTTCTAGAATATGACAATAGGCTCCTCGGGCGACTGGGGTTCTAGATCCCGTATCGGTCAGCGTCTTGAACAGCTCTTGAGCTGAAAAAGTGCTATATAAGAATAATAACATTAATAAATAATACTTCACAAGATGATGACATAGTATTTTATATTGCTCACATTATTTAAATCTAGGGAAGGAAATTTGTTAAAATTATGATAGCGATAGTTATTATTACTATTTGTATGTTGTTCTACTTTCAATGTTTCGTCTTCTTACAGCAGGACCGGACAGGACCCAAGCACAAACCCCACCGCAGGACAAGACTTCACCGCAGGACAGGACCCCACCGCAGGACAAGACTTCACCGCAGGACAAGACCCCACCGCAGGACAAGACTTCACCGCAGGACAAGACTTCACCGCAGATGAGGACCCCACCGCAGGACAAGACTTCACCGCAGATGAGGACCCCACTGCAGGACAAGACCCCACCGCAGGACAAGACTTCACCGCAGGACAAGACCCCACCGCAGGACAAGACCCCACCGCAGAGGGGAGGCAGGAGCAGACAACGAGGGATCAACGACAGAGGTGGCCACCTCAAAAGACAGTTTGACAGTTTGACTGTGGGCGTGCATGTGTGTGTTTAGTGAAATTGTACAGCATTGCAATGCAATTTATCAGAAATTGAAATCTACTTAGATTTAGCAGCTGTCCATGCTGGCATTGCAGCAGTTACCAGGAGAGGCTAGCAATATAATACAATGCTCCTGTTGACATGTCGGCGGTACTCGCTGCAGGCTCTGTCTGGATATTATTGGCTCCAATTTTGACTCTAGAGTAACTAGATCTTGTTAGTTAGCGGGGACTGTGTGTCCACAGTGCCACGAATAGCGTTGAGCACTGAAAAAAAAAGATCAAGGTCAGATTTAGAAAATGAATCAAGGTCGGTGTTAGAAAATGTCGCAATCAAAGCACAGGCTTTGTGTCGACATACACCAAGCCAGTGCAACATCACAGAACTGGCAGCTGCATTAAGTACAGCAGCTACAAGGTGTTGCAAGCTGTTGAAGGTTGAGGGGAATGGTCATGTTGTGGTTCTATCGGAGAAATGTTTCTGTGGGGAAACAACGAGAGAGTGTGGTTGTGGACATTAGTGTCATGGGGGGAAAGGGGCAGTGGACGTGGAGTGTAAGTGTGTGGCGAGCAGTCAAAATGTAAATAAACATGAGACGACCGATGTCTCTTTTTCTTTTGTTAGGTTAGAAAGTAAACTGTAAATAAACATGAGACAACGACACGACTGGTGAGGCAGTCGGGACACATGTCTCTTTTCTTTTTTGTTAAGGATAAATAATAATGGGAAATGAACATGAGACAGTAACCTGGTTCTGTCAAGGTCCCTCTTTCCCTTTTTGACATTTGTTAGCTCTACTTGCTCACACTCTGCTCTCCAACAGCTGTCCCTTACTTTGTGATATTAATGGCCACATCTGCATGATCCGCTCTGGTGGAATTGCAGTGTGGTCAGTTTCTGATACTAGAGACGATTGCATACTTTGTGAAAAATTCCACCTTGCCAGCATTGAGACGGCAGTGGAAAAAAGAACAAAAACACCGTGAAAAATGTCACAAAATTGCATCAAGGTCAGGAAAGAAAGGAAACAATGTATCAAGGTCAAGAAGAAAAGTGAATCAAGGTCAAAAGAAAAATATCAAGGTCAAAAGAAAAGTGTATCAAGGTCAAAAGAAACATGTATCAAGGTCAAAAAAGTGTATCAAGGTCAAGAAGAAAAGTGTATCAAGGTCAAGAAGAAAAGTGTATCAAGGTCAAAAGAAAGTGAAAGAAAACAAACATCAACGTCGAGGAAATGTTTTGCCTTGCGTTGTCATAAAACTGTATCAAGGTCAAAACACACGGAAAAGGAAGGGGCGATGGGGAAAAGGGCGCCAGTCCTTGTTTATTAGCAAGGTCCAAGTGCTCTAGTGTTTGAAAGCGAAGTTAGTATTGTTTAGGTGGGGTCAGTAGTGATTGTCTTCGGCAAATTGATGGAAGCGCTGTGTTATGTTGTTTCCTGCTCTGAATTTCTACTTCAGTGTTGGTGTGCTGTTGTTAGATTCAGGTTGACTTTCAATTGCTGTTAATATTGCAAGTGCAATGTTTTAGTAACTCCGCCAAGGACGGTCCCAAGCCCGGCTGCAAAAGGAGGAGGGTTGGGCGTGGGGTAAGCACGTGTGGCTGTCTTTCTCATTTGTTCTTTCTCATTCCAACTCTGTTCTATTAATCTACTATACTTATCTTCTTCTTCGCTCGACCAGTCGCCTACATTTTTTTTGAAAACTCTTCCGGGACAAAACTCCTCATTTGTGTGTGAAGTCTGTTGTATCAGCTTAGAAAAATTGGACGCTCTCTGCAAAATGGTCACTAAAGCTTCCTATTATATTATTATTTGGCAATGTAGGCATTGTATATGTATGTTTTTGTTGATATTTTATAATGATGTTTGTATTCTATTTTGTTTTAGTAAACGGGCGTTCATTAGATTACAGTATAGCCTCAGCATCCCATGCGTGGGATGCCTTTTTTGTACAATGACCGGCTGGGGAGTGCCTTCTGTGTTACCACTGGGGTTGTTTCAGCAAATGTTTTTATGCGGATCAGGGGTGTGTCCTCTTTCAGCCAAGTTGTGGCAAAAAGCCGGAATATAAAAATAATTACAACACTTTTAAGTGACAAAAATTATGTAAGTGAAATTAATGATATTATTAATAAAGTTAAGGAACAGTATGCTGTGTTGGTATACGATGGAGAAAAAATTGCTAATATTTCTGTAGATTGTCTGGAATTAACCCTGTCAGACCAGTTATTTTTGGACACTCTCATAATGAAAATTAGAAGTAAAACAATGGAATTTAGTTTTAAAAAGAAACATATAGAAGTGCATTTAAAAAAACAACTTGAACAAGAAATACAAACAATAGACAGTAAAGTACAAAAATATGAATATGATCAACAAGAATTACAGGTAAAAATAGTCTCGTACAAATAAGGAGAAAGAAAAAAGAAGGAATAATGATTCGCAGCAAAGCTCGCTGGGCAGCCAAAGGAGAAAAAGTAACCAAATATTTGTGTAATTTAGAAAAAAGACATTTTGTAAGCAAACAAATGTTTAAACTAGTCTTCAAAATTAAACAATATTTAAAAAACAATGATGATAAAAAAAATTGTGAAAAATTTGTATTCAGAAAAACAAGTAATAGATACATATTTAGAAACATATACGTCCAAGTTATCAGTCGAGGAAGCAACTTCATTGGAAGGTTTAATAACTCTTCAAGAAGCTAATTATGCACTAAAAAGTATGTGTAGTGGTAAAAGTCCAGGGACAGATGGAATGACTGTTGACTTTTAAATGCTTTTCTTAAAACAATTAGGTGAATTTCTAGTACGTTCTCTGAAGTAAGGGTTTGTAAATAATGAAATAAGAGAAGGTATTATAATTTGCCTAACAAATGGAGATTAACCTCGAGATTTCCTTAAAAATTGGCGTCCCATCTCATTATAAAATGTTATTTATAAGACAGGCTCTTCTTGTATAGCAAATAGAATTTTAAAAAATGCTACCGAAACTTATTAATGAAGATTAAAAAGGTTTCGTGGCTGGTAGGTACATAGGAGACAATTTAAGATTTTTGTATGTATTAATCCGCTACTTAAATGAAAGAAAAACATCCATGGTCGTCTCAATTGATTTTGAAAAAGCGTTTGGCTCTGTGAATTGGAATTACATGCACAAGGTCTTAAAATTGTTTGGCTTTGGAGAAGACATATGTTGTTGGATATCAGCCTTCTATAATAACATAAAATCCTCTGTGTTGGTAAATGGTAAAGCTTCTGCTAGTTTCATGATTAAACAAGGATGTAGACAAGGTGATACAATTTCTCCATATTTATTTATTTTATGTGCAGAATTATTGGCAAATAACATAAGGGAAAACAAAGAAATTAAAGGAATAAATATTTCAGAGACAGAATGTAAAGTGAGTCAGTTTGCCAACGATACTTTATTACTTTTATAAGGTGACAAAAATTCTTATGAAAATCTATTTCAGACGTTAAATGATTTTGGGAAAATCTCTGGTTTAAAGATGAATTATGAAAAAACATGTAAAATATGGCTTGGTAGTAAACAAAATAGTGACATTACATTTTCGCCTAACATAAAAATGACTTGGAATCCAGCATAGTTTAAAATCCTAAAATTTAACAAGACTAAAAAATACTTGGTCAAAAAGATCTATCAATCCATTGGGAAGATGTTGCAGCACTAAAATCTTTAATATTATCCAAACTCACTTATTTATGGATTTTATTACCTAATCCTCCCAACGAGGTAGTAGAACGGGTACAGAAAATGTGCTATGACTTTGTTTGGAACAAAAACAGAGATATAATTAAACAGGCAATAGCAATTCATAGTGTCCAGAACGGAGGTATAAATTTGCCAAATATAGAAAGACAAATTACATCTTTGAAAAAATATATCCAATGGAGTAATCCTAAATGGAAAGTAATCTTGAAAGAAATATGTACAGAGATAGAAATGCTAAAGGAATATGGTGCAGGTGTGTTAAAACTGAAGAATAATTTTGTAAATCAGTTTTGAAAGGATGTATTTAATAGTTGTAATATTTTGTACAATAAAGTGGACATTTGCACTGACCAAGAGATGTTAATAGAACCATTATTGTTTAATAAAAAGCTTAAAATTGATGGTGAGATGTTATATTTTGATGACTGGACCAAAAAACGACCTATATTTTGTAAAGGATTTGGTGACAGATAACGGCGCTTTTTTAACAGTACCAGCATTTAAAAGCAAATTTAATATTGATGTGCCTTTTTGACGTATTTTGGATATGTTTGTTCCATTAGAAAGTGTATGAAGGAAAATAATATTCAGTTAATAAATAATGATTGTAATGACATAAGTTATAGTAAAACCTATGGTGCATTATTAAGGGCTCCAACAGGAGCAAAATATTTTTATGAAATACTTTTGGGTAAACCATTGCAGTCTAATGCCTCTACAAACTGGAGAAAATTTTGGGAAGTGATATTGAATGGTCGGAAGTATTCATGATAACAAAACAAATTAAAGAAGTAAAACTGAAGTGGCTTCAGATGAAAGTCAACTATCGAATTATTGTAACTAACTGTTATGAAACAGATGGGAGTGATATCAAACAATTTGTGTAATTTTTGTAATGAAAAAAAAAAATTCAGCAATTCATTATTTGTGGAACTGCGTGCGTGTTCACATGTTTTGGAATGACTTTGTAAGAATTCTGAAGGACAAATGTTGTAATTGTGACAGACTTGCACTGAATCCGATCTTAGTACTTTTTGGACAGGATGGCAAACGAAAGTTGATGAAGGTTTTTCACATATTTTATTGCTTGCAAAATTTTTTTCTATACATATGCAGAATAAACAAAACAAAACCATTGCAAGTATTTTTAAGATGTATTATTCAAACATATAAAGTAGATACATATGTTTTTCAGATTAACATGAATTATGACAAGTTCACACAAAAATGGGCAGCTTACAAACAATTTATAGAAGAGAATAGACCATGGAACATGAACAGAGTGTAAAATTGAACGTAAGACTAAGAAGGAATGTGCATCATGCTTTGGAACTATTCGCATATGTTTTTGTATAATCGATTCAATGTTTTATTTTGTTATCTTCAAATTTACTGTATGTTAAAGTTCTGCCAATGTGTGAAACACATTTTTTCAATACTACATGTGTGCTAAAAATGTACTTTCTGATGCAACATAACACTATGTAACCTTTGAATAAAAACATTTTTAAAAAAATTACAACTAAATTCAGTCATTAAAAAATGCAACAAAAAAGCACTTTAGTTGACTTTATTGCCAAGTATACATTATGAATACTATAGGAGTATGTTTTGGTACAAAGGTCAATTGAACATACAAGTTGAATATTACAACGCCCAAACGCGCACACTGAATGATTTTATACGAGATAAAAGAGGTGCTTTACGTGCGTGTGCCTGTGCGCGCGCTTGTGTGTGTTTGTGTGTTATTGACCGTGCCTGACTGTTTGTGTTTTAATTTCACCTGCTTCTTAATGTTTGTTTTTTTTATTTAGTTAGCGGGTCGTCCAGTCGTCGTGTACATATTAAACTCAACATTCATTCGTTCTTATTCTCTCTCTCTCTCTCTCTCTCTCTCTCTCTCTCTCTCTCTCTCTCTCTCTCTCTCTCTCTATATATATATATATATACATATATATATATATATATATATATATATATATATATATATATATATATATATATATATATATATATATATATATATATATATATATATATATATATATATATATATATATATTTTGCCCAGTACTGCATTACATGTAGAGCATATATTAGTAAGTCTGAGGCATTTTTCTCCAAATGCTGACACTAGTTAGTAAGAACATTGCAAACTGAGTACCTTTATTGATGCGGGAGATGGCGCTATATAAGACCGCATCATCATCATCATCATCATCATCATCATCATCATCATCATCATCATCACCATCATCATCATCATCATCATCATCATCATCATCATCATCATAGATGAGTTAAGTAAATCCATACTATTACGCTACAGCTTTAAATAAGCGTATCAAATGCAGCTCCTTTGTGGTTGTCGCCGAAATTTAAGGGAAATCAGTCCGGAAACTGCGAGTAAGTGACGCCACGGTGGTATGTTTAACCGTATTGTTCAAAATCTCTTACATCAAACGTGACACAAGTGAAGCAGATTAATGCGACACAAACAAACGCTAGAATAGCCTTCATTGAAAAGGAAATTACGCAAATAGGCAGCGTCAAATTTCTTATTTACAGTACGCTACACAAGCACAATTTTCCATATAGACTGGTACAGAAATTGACAGCGATCAACACAAATTTCCATATAGACTAGTACAGAAATTGACAGCGAACAACACAAATTTCCATATAGTCTATATGTAGTCTAAGGAAATATTTTTTTTTTTTGTAATCTGATGAAGAGCATATATCAGTAAAGTATTTCTTTATTTGTATTTTTTTTCTTGTTTTTTTTTTTTTTATTTACTTACATTTAAAAAATACTTAGCAGTCCCAGTTGTGATTACAGTTTTTTTTTTAAAGTAGTTTGAAAAGTAGTTAGCTACTTTTTTTAAAAGTAGCGTAAAAGTAGCGAACTACATTCCTTCAAAATGTAATTGTAAAGTAGCGAACTACGTTTTTAGACTAATGTAACTGTAGTGTAGCGGACTACTTTTCATGTAGTAGTTTGCCCATCCTTCCATATAGACTAGTACAGAAATTGACAGCGAACAACACAAATTTCCATATAGACTAGTATAGAAATTGACAGCGAACAACACAAATTAGTTTGCTTTCCGCAAATAAAAAAAGGCCACCAAATACAGAACCACGGCGTTAAATGTGACATAAATTATATAATGGCCTACCTTATATAAATACCATTTACCATACACATTAGACAGCCAACATGAAAATAATGTAACTATTCCTTTCTGACAATTACCACCTACTTATTACAAGCCTGCTTTTATAGAAGGTAAACAGTATCATTGTAGCTACTACAGTCGTCGTAATTATTAACTCTCATCCATAGTTGAACACTGTCAAAACAGAAACTTTATGTATAAAAAAAACTTACGTCTGATTTAAAGTCATAATTATTTACGCGTTCCGACAGTTATCAAGTAGCCACAGTTATATAATGTTTGTCAAATAGCGACATTAATACAATCATCTAGCGACAGTTTGTAGAAACATTATTGTGTGCAGTCCCAAAAAGTCATCTATCAGAAGCCGTTCATTAAAAACATTACTGTGACAAGAGCTGCATTTACTGGATCAGTCAGGGCAGTACACCTGTATCCAATTTATTGACTTAAGTTATACTGGTAGGCTTGTCAGCCATATAAGTCAAATCAAGAAATCTGTATCTACAACAACAACAACAACAAAACACACACAGTGAAAAGTGGGCTGTAGGCTATGAGGGGATAGAAATTATATATTTTTTACAAATTAATATAATAAGAACTAAAACAAAAGAAAAGACGAAGAGATGGTGTTGGGGTGGGAAAGAGATGCGGGATGGGGTTGGTGGTCTATAGGTCGGGATGGGTTTGTTAATTTAAATAGTGCATTTTGAGTTTCTCTGAATCCCAAAGTCCCACTTATTTAACATTACTCGTCATTATTCGATTTTCTATTATCAATCGAAGAGTGCACATGTTCAACGTTCTAGGTAACAGTTTGTTTAACTTATTTAATATTTTCGCTGGTGCAATAAAAAATGGGTGGTGGTAGCAGAGTGGAGAAAATAAGGACTAAGCAGCAATTACTTTGGAACTTTTGGAACTTTGTCCTTTTATTAAACAAACAAATGATTAAACATCAAATATCAAGTTAGGCTCCTAGCCCAGGGGGGGCCGTATAGCCAGACAAGGGGGGGGGAAGATGTAGGGATAGGGATACACAATATATACATAGTGATTACAAGAACGGCACTATATTACAAGACACAGCAGCCTCTAACCACAAACAATAACATATGCACTAAATAAAAAAAAGCAACAACAATGTTTAAACATTTGTTACACCTCTTAAAAAAAGAAAAATAATGAAATAAAATCAAATCAAAAATAAATAAAGAAATAAATATTAAATTGATATGCACTCAAAAGTACAATCGCATAAAGATACAAGATAAAACAAAAAAAACAGTCATCAGAGAAGTGAAAGAACAAGGGAAAGAATGCCAGAACAGTGATGCACACATGCATGACCACCAAACAGTATTCAAATATTGGAGGAAAAAAATACACAGAGAGAGAGAGAGAGAGAGAGAGAGAGAGAGAGAGAGAGAGAGAGAGAGAGAGAGAGAGAGAGAGAGAGAGAGAGAAGATAAGATAAGATGACAATTTTATTTTGCAAGGGTAAAAGAGTAAGCGCTGGATGCGCTTTTTTACATCTTGCCCTTGGGGCTTGTAACAAGAACTATTAAATACAACAAATAAATGTTATAACATTAACATCATGGAACAATAACAAATAAACAATATCATCATGGAATAAATATTTTTAAAAAAAATTTAAAATATTAAATCATATCATTGTTGTTAATTTGAGAGAGAGAGAGAGAGAGAGAGAGAGAGAGAGAGAGAGAGAGAGAGAGAGAGAGAGAGAGAGAGAGAGAGAGAGAAAACTATGCCAGCTTAGGGTGATTGTCTACCTAAATTACTGATCATATGCACACGAAGCGCAGTTCTCCTACTCTTTTGGATGACAGAGCAATCCCAATCTTTATGTTGTATATCAAGCAACACACAAAACAACTAACATTTTTACTTGAATCTTCACGTTCTGTATTACTGATCGTGGAACAGTGCGCAGATCAATACCAGGGCAAAAACCAAGAGTAATTAAAAGCCAGTGAGTCTTCCGGCTGATCCCTGGTCAACGAGGCCAACAGTTTGTTGCTGAAAGGTCGTGTCGTGTAGATTAGTGAGTGAGGGGAGGCGGGTTTGTGCAGAGAGAGAGAGAGAGAGAGAGAGAGGGGGGGGGAGGACAGAGAGACAGAGACGACGACGAAGAAAAGATAACATATAACAGATGAAGAAAAAGAGATAACAGATACCACAGAAGAAGAAGAAGAAGAAGAAGAAGAAGAAGAAGAAGAAGAAGAAGAAGAAGAAGAAGAAGAAGAAGAAGAAGAAGAAGAAGAAAGAAAGAAAGAAAGAAAGAAAGAAAGAAAGAAAGAAAGAAAGAAAGAAAGAAGAAAGAAAGAAAGAACGGAAGAAAAGGAAGAAGAAAAAGAAGAAGAAAGAAAGAAAGAAAGAAAGAAAGAAAGAAAGAAAGAAAGAAAGAAAGAAAGAACAAGCTCACAGAGCTTCTCAAGGTGCTGGCCCGTAATATCCAGCAATCACACAATAGTTTGCTAAAGTCAGGATTCGAACCCACGTCGCCCAGGACGCACTCACAACAAGTCGTGCGCTCTAACGACTGAGTTACCCCTGCGCCCTAAGAAGAAGGAATGAATGAAGAAGAAGGAAGGAATGAAAAAAGGAAGGAAGGAAGGAGACACAAAAATAAAGACATAAACAAATAAACAAACAAACAAAAGTGCAGAAAGGTACATGCAACGATATTTGCAACGTGGTCAGATATGGTCAAATAGTCGAATTAGCTGAAGTAGCCTTTTCCAAAAATACCTCATCTTTTTTTTTTAGGAAAACAAAGAACACAAGACCATTCAAATATATTTTCGGACATTTACACAAAGCCAAAAACTAAGCATTTTCAAAAGTGTCAGTTTTCTTGGCGATATTGTGACTCGGTTTTATCATAACGAAACCAATGGAAAACATAAAATTACTGGGCACGATGTGAAATTTCCGTTAACCAAAAGGGATCAAAATGGGATCAGCCAATGTTGAGGTACAGCGCAAAACGTGTTTAGAACATGGTATAGCACAATGACCTTGACCTTTGAGAAGGTACAAGCACGAATGATTTAGCATGCTTAGCAGTAGTTAAAATATCCGCGAAATAAAAATGATGAATTTAGATGTAGTTATATTTTTTTTAAAAGATAATGCAAAAGGTGCGCTTTAAACAACAAAGTGAATTTTAGGGCGACTGATCGACTCACTGACAACCGGACCGATACTGAAGGATGTCCCATGATTTGAAGTACCCGTATACCAAATATCAACAAAACCGGTCTAGCCCTTTTTGAGATATTCAGCAACACTTGTTTAGCAATAAAACGGTTCCAGTGACCTTGACCTTTACGATAGAGCAAATTTGATTGGACGGTAAGCATGCCACAAACCTAGGTTAGCTAGCTAGTTAGTTAGTTAGTTAGTTAGTTAGTTAGTCATTGTTCATAGGGTCCAGCTAAAGGCAAAGAGCCCAATCAGGACCACAACTTGGTTGAAAGAGGGCTAACCCACAACCCTAATCGTAGCACTGAACACTGAGCAACCGGTCACTTTACAATAAAGGCATACCATGCAGGGGACGCTGAGGTCGTACTCTAATTTATCGAACTCCCGTTTACAAAAACAAAATAGAATATAAACATCATTTTAAAATATTAACAAAACACATACATATAAAATGCCTATATTGCTAAATAATAATACCATAGAAAGCCCTAGTGACCATTTAGCAGAAAGCGTCCAATATTCCCAAGCTGACCCAACAAACCTCATATACAAATGAGGAGTTTGGGGAGAGTTTTCGAGAAGAAAAGGTAGGTGACTGGTCTAGCGAAGAAGATATAAGTTTGCTCAAAATCTGTTAAGTAGTTTTAAACTGATTGACACACCGACAAACAGACATCTTATCTGAAAATAAAAAAAATACATTTACGCGAAGAACTCATTGTCAGCTGGTAAGCCTGGATAATGGATATTGGTACTCTAGTTACTGTAGGCAAACAGTCATAGAAAGAGTGCACGGAACAATACAAAAGACAGAACAGACGGAACTCATCGTGGTAGTCAAAACACAGCTCTGCACTAAAGGGAAATAACACAGGCGTCCGTATCTGAAAGTTCGAAAAGCCGAAGCCTATATGCAGTATTGTTAATACAGTATAATGTTGAGCTTCGGCATCTGTCACATTCAGATATGGGAGCCTGTTGGTAAATAAACCTAAAGTGCAATGTGACGGACAAGAACAATAACGGCTTCAGTTAAGCCTTAGTATTGCGCAAACACTATAGAACTCATGACGAATGTAGTCCAAAGCCTTCATCAATAATTAATGATATCACACAGACCCACTGATCGGCGACGACGCCAATGTGAAATGCCAGATCAGTAAATGAAAGACAATTCAGTATAAAACAAAAAGCACTACATCAAATCAGCACTTAAGGATCAGCCCGGATAGCATCCGAACGCTACTTAAACTTGTTATGTAGCTAAATTTGTTCTTGAAATAGTTTAATCATTTGAATTCAATCAATTTATTTAATGTCTGTGAACACATTATGTGATTTTAGACACGACATAAAACAGAAACAAATGAAAAAATTGTAATATTAAATTATAATTGTAGTTATGTCAGCTTTTAAGTTTCCGCACACAATATAATCGATGCAATAGTCAGTATGAATTCAGTGTAAGACAATAGTTCCTTTATGCCATTATACTGACTAACTGACGTTAGTATTATTTTTATGTGAACAATTTGTTCCTACATGGGCATTACATATGAACATAGTTGTTGTTTATGGTTTTTTTTAATCGAAAGCACAATATTGTATGCGTAATAACAGGGAAAGAAAGACGACTTCCGGTTTTCAACATGGAAACAACGGATGATTCTCGGCAGTAGTGGAAAGTTGTTTCTGGTGTACCCGACACCCTAAAATAGCACAGACAAAATGACGAGACGACGAACAACAAGAAGAAAGAGGAATGTGGAAATTGTGGATGAGGAGACAGAGGGAGAAGAAGATGCCAGAAGTGAAGAACCGATTTCGGTGAAGAAGACCGCGGATGTTGAGGTCAGCACTGATCCAGAGAAAGATAATCAAGCAGCGATCGTGTGTGACCTTAAATTTTGCGTACGGAGTCTCCGAGAAGAGATCAACGCGCTGCGTTTGATGATTTTAGAGCAGGCCGATATTATAAAACAACTGCGCGAAGAGCGAATCGGACTTGCGGACCGAATAAATATAGAAAGTGAGCAGACGACGCGACCGTCAACTAGGTTGTCTACCACTTCCTATGCTGCGGCAGTCAGATCTATACCCGCACCAGATTCTGATCGGTCACTGAAGACTGCGCAGCAGAAGAAAAACACCACAACAACTAAAGACGGCAAAAAATACACGCAACAGCAGAAAGAACATGGAAAGAACAAACATGACGTCAAACTGAACAATGACGTCAATACACAGACAAAACAGGAATGCGGAAGAAACAAAGGCGGAAGTAAACAAGAGTTTGAGGACACTGTTGTTATTCTGCATGATTCAGTTCTAAATGGAGTTCAAGCTTCTAGACTGGGTCAGTCCTATGGTTTTGAAGCTGTGAAATGCCAAGCATCAACCGTTGGTGACATCCTTTGTTCTTTTGAACAGATTGATGAACAAACAACGCAGAGAAAAAATGTGAAAGCAGTTGTTGTGCATGTTGGAGTAAACGACATTAAGAACAAGGACCCCAAATCTGTAAGCAGAGATTTTGTCGAAGTGATCAAGACCATGGCTTCTCGGAATCCTGGAGTGCAGATCGTTGTCAGCAAAATAGCGGCAGTGAAAGATAAGGAACTGCGTGCGAAGAGAGATGTTTTTAACGCACTAACTTTCTCTTCACTTATGGATGAACCCAACATCACCTTTGTGTCCCATGACAACATGCCTGGTTATACCATGAGGGACCACCTTCATCCAAACAGAAAAGGGTCAAGCATTTTGGCTGGTAACATTGGACGTTTTATCCATAGCATGCTGTGGAGAAAACCTAGCCCCAAGAGATTTGCCCGGCGTTACCAGACAAGTGAATGCCTCGGCTACTATGATGTCAGAGGCAGGTGGCATCCAGCAGCCCGGCCAGTTTTCCACGTCAAATGGTATTAGGGACATTGGGTTACCAGAATACTAACTACTTATATATACAAATATATATAAATGTATAAATATACAATTTAAACTGTAAAATGAATGAACAAAATGTAAAATTATTTCAGTGGAATAGTCGATCTCTAGGCACAAATTTACTGTCTTTTCAACAACATATATCACAGGAAAATTATGCTGTATTAGCTTTACAGTCACTAAATCTCAATAATAACAAATTACCAAAACTAAAAAATTATTACTTTCCTCCCTTATTCCAAACTAGTAACGACACACAAAAGGTTCAAACAGCCCTGTACATAAGATGTGATTTAGAATATTGTTCAATTCCATCACCAATACCAAAAACAATAAAAAATACTTTTGGAAGTGTTGCAATGATCAAAATAAATAAGCACACCATTTTTAATATAATATCCGTTTATATGCCAGATGGTCCAAAGGAAGACAACTCTGACTGGGTAAAAACTATAGGTAAGTCAGATGAGAAGTGGATTATTTTGGGGGACTTCAATGCTCATTCTCCTTGGTGGGAACCGGGATGTCAAATTACAACAAGTAATCGTTTTGTTGATAATTTATTAGATTCTAAATTGTGTTTATTAAATGACGGTCAATTTACTAGAATTCCTGACGTTCCTTACCACAGGTCTACATCTATTGATCTTTCCCTTGCCACTCCAGATATTGCCTTAAATTCTGTTTGGTGCCCTCTTGACGATTGTTTAGGGAGTGATCATCTTCCAATTATTATCACTTTGAATGAACAAGAAACAGAACAAAGACAAAAAGAAGATAAGATACCTAAATTCAAATATAAATATGCAAATTGGGACTTCTTTAAAACATGCCTAGAAAATACTGATATTAATAACGTTCATGATGAGGATATAGAAATTTTTTACTCAAAATTTAGAGATTCTGTATTGAAGGCAGCAGAAAAAAGTATTCCAAGATGCAAACAAAAGAAGCGAATATCTCATTCCGGAAATGTGTGGTGGAACAATGAATGTGAAAAAGCTGTTAACAATAAAAAGGTCACATATAAAAATTGGATTAGGAATAAAACATTTGACAATTTTACAATCATGAAACATGCTAAAATATATTGCAACAGAATTATTGCCAGTGCTAAGAAACAGTATTGGTCAGAATTCTGCATGTCAGAAATAACTAAGTCAAAAGATATGTATAAGGTTTGGAGAAAAGTTAAAGAGATGAAAAATGGATTTAATCTACAGTCTTATCCTATTAAATTGCAAGACAATATTTTCCCCTCATCTGAGGATAAAGCAGAAGCATTTGCAAAACATTTCTCAGTAAATTCATTGTCCAATAGTCTTGATTTACATATACAAATGTTTAGAAAAGAAGAAGAAATCAAAGCAGAATATGAAGATCCTATACCAGATAATTTGCATTATTTAAATGCTCCTATTAATTATGCAGAGTTTTTAGAAACTTTACAATCTTTTTCATTAAACAAAACTGCTGTTGGTCTAGATGGTATCTCTTATCAATTACTGAATCACTTGCCAGCTACATGGAAAAAAATTGCTACATTCATTATGCCAAAGATGTTGGCAAAGTGGAATTCTCCCTACTATCTGGAAGAAGTCTGTAGTTATTCCAGTACATAAGCAAGGTAAGTCTCGTGCGTCAGTAAATAGTTATAGACCAATTGCATTGACGTCTCAAGTTGGAAAATTATTAGAAAAAATAATTTTAAACAGGTTAAGTCAATTTTGTGAAAAAAATCAAATAATCCCTACAAATCAAGCCGGATTTAGAAAGGGTCGGTGTACAACTGATCATCTTGTTAAATTAACCAGTCATGTTAAGAAACAATTTGCTCATAGAAAAAGTATTCTTGCTGCTTTCTTTGATATCAAAAAGGCGTATGACAGTGTTTGGCATGCTAGACTGCTTTATAAATTAAAACATATTGGAATAAGTGGTCATATGTATCATTACATACACAATTATTTAAGTGGCAGATCTATATGCACAAGAGTGGGGAATGCTTATTCATCTTTTTATAACATCGATATGGGAATACCTCAGGGGTCTATTCTTGCCCCTTTATTGTTTTCAATCCTCATTCATGATCTTCCCACATTTATTTCTAAATCAGCAAATGTAGTTCAGTATGCGGATGACATTGCTATGTGGATTAATACGTCTCTCAGAAAGCATACTAAAAAGAGAGTAGTAATGTATGTACAGAAACTTTTCCAAGAAGATCTAAATAATCTTTCTAAATTTTTGAAAAATAATGGTCTGGAACTGTCTACTGATAAAACGTATTTGATGCTCTTCAATAATGGAAATAATCCTAAATTATTACCTGTTTTGAAATTAAATTGTGAAGTTCTTGCTTACAAGCAGCAGGTAAAATTTCTCGGAGTTTACCTAACACCAAAGTTGAACTGGAAGTTACATATTGAGCATTTAATAACGAAAGCAAGAAAAACCTTGAATTTATTGAAAATTATTAATATGCAAATATGGGGTCAACACACTAAATCCCTATTACATTTAGCTATATCACTAGTTCGATCAAAGCTTATTTATGGTCAGGAAGCATATTTTTCAGCAAATAATTCATTATTAAATAAATTACAAAGTATTGACAGTAGGGCTATTAAAATTGCATTAGGAGTTCCAGTTCATGCTAACACTCTACGAATATACCAAGAAGCTGGAATATTATCACTAAATCAACAACGTCAACTGGCTACTTCCAAATATGTGTTAAGATGTTTATCTGTTCCAAATTCGGTGTATGATGAAATATATATTGACGCTCAACAAGATTATCCCAAAAGAACAAAAAATATGAAGTACTTGCAGCCAATTAGAAACTATACAAAAGACCTTTTTGATAAGTGTGACATTGGTATCACATCAGTTTCAGTTCTTCCATTAACACCATTGATTCCACCATGGGAGCATTTATGTGCACATATTGATATTGACTATAGCCAAACTAAGAAAGAGGATAATCCTAATTTATTAGTTACTGAGGTAAAAAAGCATATTGAAAGTAATTACAAAAACCATATGCAGATTTTTACTGATGGATCAGTTCTAGATTCTTTGGATAGTGGATCAGCATATATTATTCCTGAAATAAATATCAGAAGGTCATATTATTTAGGAAGGGGATTTTCTATATTTACAGCTGAGCTTTATGCTATTTTAATGGCTTTAAAGTTCATTATGTCGTCACCTTTAGAATTATTTGGTATATTAGTATGTGTTGATTCAAAAGCAGTTCTGTATGCATTAAAACAGTGGAACTGTAAAGATAGAAGGGAGATTATATATGAAATTAAACATATGATACATTGTGTGATTTCTAGAGGAATAAATATTGATTTCTGTTGGATACCATCACATTGCGGAATTCATTGGAATGAGGTATGTGACAGATTAGCTAAGGAGGGAGCACAAAGGTCGTCAGATTCTATAATTATAACAAATTTGAATATGTGTAATCATGAAATGTTTTCCTTACTAGAAAAGGCAGTTTATCATGATAATAACATTAAAAATATATCTATACTGAATTGTTCAAGACCACTTTCTAAATTAATATATAAATTAAGAATGAACGCATGGAACACTAAATACTCAGTTGATGTTCAGTGTATATGTAATACAAGTCGTACATCACCTTCTCTTTGAATGCTCAGTTTTAACAGACATATTCAAAGTAAATGGACATAGTATAACTAAATATGGACATTCTGTAGACATGGTTCTGTATCATCCAAATGTTACAGACATTGTGAAAGTTATTGCTAAATCTCCTGTTGGTAGACTCTTATAGACTGTTTGTTTTGAAATTATGTTTTGAAATAGTTAACGTGTTTTAAAAGTTGCATTTTCAATGTCTACTATCACCAAAATGTGTTATCCAAATGTTACAGACGTTGTGAAAGTTATTGCTAAATCTCCTGTTGGTAGACTGTTATAGACTGTTTTGAAATTATGTTTTGAAATAGTTAAAGTGTTTTAATAGTTACATTTTCAATGTCTAATATCACCTAAATGTGTGAAGAGACGTTAAATTAAAGATTGATTGATTGATTGATTGGAAAGAAAGACGGAAAGAAAGAAATACAGACAGACAGATTGAAGGAATAGCTTGACATGTATAAAGCGCCTAACGATGCAAAATTCAATACAAATCACAAAGGCAAGAATCCACACGAGAATTTTGGTTTATTCCAAAAGCTTTCAAGCGTTGAAACATAACAACTGCCGACTCTATAGAGAACAAAAGTATTTTATGTGTAGCGATACTGTATAATTCAGGGCAAAGCAAAAGCAGTGTAGTATCAGTAATGAATACATAACAGCGCGAAACAGAAAATGTGTGCATAGTATATTATAAGAACTGCACGGAGTAGAAGCCTCTATTATTCAGTAGAATTGGGAAAAGTCTGGAAAAAGAAAAGTGCCCCACTTGCAAAAGCCAGGGTTTTCGTTTAAACAACATTTTATTCACGAGACAAGCGAACAAACAATGGAAAACATAAAACGGCACACCAAAGGCAAATCTTAAATATGTGCTACCCTGTTTACGAATTATAACAAAAGCCAAAGTTCTGTTGTTGGAGTCCATTCAAGGATTAAATAAACATGTATGTGTTTACACACGAGACTTCAGTTTTGACGGTCTTACAGGAAAATATAGGCATTTCAGCTTTTGTTTTCACCTTGATAAATTCGTGGTTAACAACAACAAAAATTAAAGTCAAAAACTAAATAAATGACATAAAAAAGTAAATTAACTTTTTTTTCTCGATAATTTCCAAGGTAACTATTGTGATACGCAAACTGAGATTTTTGTTTCAAATTCCAATCAACCTCCACCTTTCCCGCCGCTCCCCCCCACATCCCATTAAAAAAAAGATATCTTCCCTGTCTCCTCCCTTCTTTCTGCAGCTTTGATCTCTGCTTATTCTTAGCTAGCTAGAACTGAGGCATTTTATAATTTCAGCATTTGGTTTGACTTAAACACGCAACACAAGATTTTGTTTCAAAAATTAATTTCCGGCTAATTTCTCCCCGCACATCTTTCTCTCTTTTAAGAGCCAACGGGTCAACTATGTTTAGTTACGTCGCTGCTATTTGTTTAAGTATCATTTTTGTTAAACGAGTTTGATATGTTTTTATAAAATATTATATTTTTTACATGAAGAATTAGTGTTTCGTTTCGTTTTTTCTGCGACCAATTTCTGTTGCTAATCAGTAAGCCCACCGTTGGGGTGCCGGGGGTTTCAGTATAAATAGTATCCCCACTTTCTGGAAATTTAGTGCTTTAAATTCCCACTGTTGCTGTCTTTCTCATTTGCTCTTTCTCATTCATGCTCTTTTCTATCAATCTGCTATACTATCGTCTTCTTCGCTAGACCAGTTTCCTACCTTTTTTCTTGAAAACTCTTCCGGGACAAGGCTCCTTATTTGTGTATGAGGTCTGTTGGATCAGCTTGGGAATATAATATTGGATGCGTTCTGCCAGGTGGTCACTAGGGCTTCATATGATGTTATTATTTAGCAATGTAGGCATTTTATATGTATGTGTTTTGTTGATAATTTATAATGATGTTTGTATTCTATTTTGTTTTTGTAAACTGGGGTTCGATAAATTAGAGTACAGCCTCAGCGCCCTCTGCGTGGAATGTCTTTATTGTAAAGTGACTGGCTGGTGGAGAGCTTTCGGTTTTACCACTAGGGTTGTTTCAGCAGATCTTTTATGCGGATCGGGGGTTGTCCGGTCCTGATTTGGCTCGGAAGAGTCCGCTGGACCTAAAGCAATAATAATGTAATGTAATGTAATCAGTAAGCGGGTCGAGCTGTTATTTTATCCACACTTCGCTTCACTGCAATCGTTTGCAAATAAAATGTCCACTCTATTAAATTAATAACACACACACACACACGAATGCGCGCGCACACGTATACCCCCCTCCCCACCACACACACACACACACACACACACATGCACTCCAACTTGCAGAAAAAACAAGATGGCAAATGTATTTTTAGAAACACACAGAGCTGAAAAACAAGCATTTTCAAAAGTGTTATTTGGAAAAGAGGGGGTGGTGGTGTCGATGTTGTGACTGGGCTTTATTCTAGGCAAGCAAAAGGAAAACATGGAATGATAGGCCACCTTCTGAACTACTTGCAAGCAAAAGGAAAACGTGGAATGATAGGCCATCTTCTGAACTTCTTACAAGCAAAAGGAAAACGTGGAATGATAGGCCACCTTCTGAACTACTTACAAGCAAAAAGGTATCCAAATCGGCTTAGCCAGTTTTTAGAAGAAGCGTAAATGAGTTTAGAAAATGGTAGAACACAATGACTGACCTTGACCTTTGAGAAAGTCTAAACACTAATGATCTAATATGCTCAGCAGTAAAAGTGTCCGCAAAAAAAGAATGATGAATCTCGGTTCAGTTGTTCTTGAGATAAGGCACAAAGTGTGTTTTGAACAAAAACGTGACATTTGTAGCGATGGACCGACCGACTAACCGAATGTCCGACAACCGAACTGCTACTGAAGGGTGGCCCATGATTTAAAGTACGTGTATACCAAATCGAACAGAATCGATCTAGCCGTTTTGGAAATATTGAGCAAAATCAAAGTATTTCCAGATAACTCTGGAAATTACAACACACACACACACACACACACACACACACACACACACACACACCCCTCACACCCCCACACACACACACACACACACACACACTCACACACACATGTTTGATCAGATCTGGTTTCATTTTGTCAGCAACATGTTTCCTGATTAGCATTTCAGTGGAAAAGGTTGTTTTTATTATTTTGGTGCTCGATCCTGACTATGATCACGTAACACGAGAAGCCGGTTTTTTTTTTTCGTTCAAATCAGATCGATATTGATCATCGATCAACATGCAAAAGCTTTTATTCTTTTTGAAGGTTTCGACTCTGCAGTCAGCCGCGCCTTATTTCAGATAGTATGTGTGGGTGGGTGGGGGGGTGGAAGTGAGGGGACGGACCGGTTCGGCGACTTTTTTTTTTCCTAAATAATAATAATAATAATAATAATAATAATAATAATAATAATAATAATAATAATAATAATAATAATGTTCGTCATTTGTAAGGCGCCTTAGCCTAAGGATCAAGGCGCGCAAGAGGTTGGGGGAATGGAAAGACAAGACAGACAAACTAGACAAAAGTTACTTAATATACATATGTACAAAATACAGTTAAACTAAGAAAAACACAAGCACGCACACCTGCTTACACTCTCTTGTAAATGACTAATTAAAATATTCCCTAAAAAGGTGTGTTTTTAACTGGGATTTAAAAGAGGAAATGGAGGAAGAATGTCTAATCTTGTATGGAAGGGAATTCCAGAGTTGAGGACCAAAGACAGGTAGAGAGCGGTAACCATGCGATCGTCTGTTGAAGCGGTTCTGTCTAAGAAGACGTGTGTCAGCAGACGATCGCAGAGCTCGAGAAGGGGTGTATATGGATAACATTTGAGAAGTATAAGCAGGAGCTGTGTCTGTAAAAACAGAGAAACAAAGGCAAGCTATCTTGTATTTTATGCGTTCAGCAACTGGTAGCCAATGGAGTCTGTGTAGCAAAGGAGTAATGTGTTCACGGAGGTTTGAACGGAAAATGATGCGTGCAGCAAAGTTTTGAACTTTCTGTAGGGGATCAAGTGCAGATTGGGGTAAGCCAGCCAAGAGTGAATTGCAGTAATCCAATCTAGATAGGATGCATGATGTAACTAAGGTTTTAGTTGCTTCAACAGTAAGATAGCGACGGATGGAACTTATTCTCTTTAGTTCAAAGAAACACTGTCTACAAACTTTACTAATGTGTTCTTTCATGTCAAGAGAAGAATCAAAAATGACTCCAAGATTCCTGGCACAATAAGAACAGGTCCTGGCCTAAAAATAGCTGCGCCCGAACATTTCCGAAGTTGGCAGTCGTTACTCGTTACTTCCGCCTTCTGCCCAGAAAGTTTGATCAAAATGGCGCGATCAGCTCATCTATCTGTGTGTTCCTTATGCCCCCAAATTTTAATCGATGAAGCAATTTTACCTGCACTAGACTGTGGGCATGGCTGATCAAAACAAACAAACAAACAAACAAACAACCGAGCACTACTGTGCTAGGATTGTGACACTTGACATTTGTGACAGCCGAGAGGCCACAGGGTCACAGATTCAGACTGTAGTGTAACTGAACAATCTGTAGTAGGCCTAATGCACTAAATCTAAAGCAGACATATGTAGTATAGCTGGTTTACTACACTATTATTATTATTATTATTATTATTATTATTATTATTATTATTATTATTATTATTATTATTATTATTATTAAATTAATTAATTAATTTATTTATTTATGAAACATTATTATTATTTTTAGTCATTACGCTTATATAATTTATTTGTATTTATATTTGTATGTGTGTATTTGTATTTGAATGAATTATGTATAGGTCTATGTAGCGTAATGTTTGTGTGCGTGTAGGTATACATTGTTGCATACACATACATTTATGTGAAGATACATATTCTTTGTAGTACTAGGTCTAGTTGTAAATTGTAATGCTAATTGCTATAGTTTACTTTTTGTTAATTTTTTTAAATATCTGGAATCGTTTTATTAGTACATAATAATGTTATGATCGCTTGTCCTATATATAGATATTTTGATTATCCATCCTTTCAGTGCTGTATTTGTACATGTATTTATGTAAGTAAAAAAAGGTGTTACTCTATTATTTATTTGTAAAGGAGAATATGAAATAGTTATATATACACATACTATTGTAATACAATATATACGTAAATGTGTGTGTGCTTGTGTAGTTAGATAGATCTAAGTTATATAGATACAGATATATATTATCTCTCTTTAGTATTCATGAGCAACTGACACGTACATGAATGCAGGAAGGTAATACTATATAGGATGCCTAAAAAAGAATGAAAAAGCTTGTTTTACAGCAGTCTTTCTAAATTATGAGTGTGCTTATTATATAGGCCTACGCACTCTTCACTTTTCATGTACACAACATTACTATGGGAATTTTTTTATTGTGTGCAACATCATGTATATAAGTAAGCTATGTTCCTACCACACAATAACATAATCATAACCATTCTTCAACAAAGCTAATAGCAGACATTAATGCACAATTATTAAAATATATACAACAGTTTACTATCCTGAGAAGTCAATCATATTAATAATATTAAAAAAAGAAGAAAAGTATATATTTTGGTAATCTGAAAGATAATTGTAAAAGAACAATATTGTAAGCCCAAAAAAAAAAAAAAAATAAATACATTACAACATGTTTAATCCAATTTAAATTCAATTTAATTTATTCATTACCCCAAAACAATACAGGATATCAGAGAGAAAGGAATCTATGAGGATAATGTAGAATATAATTAGACATCTTAAGAGATGGAACACAATATCGAGTGCATGTATTTTTATGTAATGACTATATGTAAGGCTCGGTGAGTCTGGTCGTAGGCTGGAGTACAGCACTATATACAAATCCGTTATTATTAGTATTAATAATACAGTATCATTAAGAAACAAACAAACCAAAAAAAATAACAAGATAAGTCCACATGCTATTATATCAAGCACATACGTAAAAATAAATTTAATAAGGTAATCATCTAAATTGAAAAAAAATTTGCTTTAATTGATAAACATAAAAGTAAATTTAATAAGCTAGTTATCTAAATTTTAAACAACTGGCTCTAATTGAGAAATATAAACACTCAGCAATACTGTACTATATTTTGCAAGGGGAAAAATATATACACACATACAGAGAGAGAGAGAGAGAGAGAGAGAGAGAGAGAGAGAGAGAGAGAGAGAGAGAGAGAGAGAGAGAGAGAGAGGAATCTTTAATGTTACATTAAAAATATGAACTCTCGGAGGGGGGTGAATAGTATTTTATTATATCATGCACACATCATAATACGAATAGTGGTGAGATCATGTGCCTGTAATCCTATATATAGTACTGGGTTTATCCGATTGTCAGAAACCAACTTCGGAAATGTTCGGGCGCAGCTATTTTTAGGCCAGGACCTGTTCTTATTTAGGAAAAAAAAAGTCGCCACCGGTTCGGTGTGTGCGTGTTTGTGTGTATTTTTGTGAGTGTGTGCATGTATGTATGTGTGTGTGTTGATCTGTGCGTGAATGAAGTGGTTGGGGAATGAGTACATGGGAAAGACGAATCCTAGTTTTATATTCAACCCTCTTTGTTTGAAAAGCAAAAAAAATGCGATTAGATTGTGGGCTGTCCTTTTCTGTACCTCCAGGCAGGTCACCCCCAGTGATTTGCCCACTGAAGGAAATGAAATGACAAAAGAAGGTTAATTATTTTGGCTAAAAAATGACTTTGTCGTCACGCCTCATAATAATTATCTTCTTTTCAAACTGTTTTCCCATAGTAGGTCTACGTGACGTCCCTCTCCTCTTTTTCCCTCTTTTTGTTGGTTTGTTTTGTTTCGTTTTATTTAGGATGCCTTTATTCCCTCTTCTCAACCTCTTCTTTTCTCAATTAATTTTCTCCCTTATAACGCATCATAGGACAGTGTGTTCCGTGCCATACTAAAGACGCATCTTTTCTTCTTTTTTCTTAAAATGTCCTTTCGCGCATTGTATGTATGGCTATGTTGTTGATGTCTTGCTTTGGGTATGCTTTGCTTGTTTGCTGATGTTGGTTTAAATTATTGTGCTTTCTATGTGTTGCATGTTTGTGTAACTGGATGTAATTGTAAAGCGCCTTGAGCATTAATATGAAAACGCGCTATATTAAATATACATTATTATTATTATTATTATTATTATTATTATTATTATTATTATTATTATTAAATCTAGAATCCAGTTAGCCTCATTGTATAATTTCCCTGCTGAACAATGATTTGATATTTGTGTTGGCACGGTTGTGGCGTGAGTTATATGTATGACTGGGAAGGAAGAATATTTTTTGACGGAGCTATGAGGGCGAGAGAATGGGAGAGAGGGAGGGGGAGGCAGGGTGGGGGGTGGGGAAGATGTATAAATAGCAGAAATGACACTGTTTTATCTGCTAGAGCGTGTGTTGTGTCGTGTGTTGTAGTTATATAGCATCGATCCCGCTTCACCGGAAGACCGATCAGACTGGCCCCTTGTCATAGCCAACGGGGCCACGTTCTAGAGCAGCTGCGCATTGAGACAGCAAAGACAACACAGGTTGCAAGCAAAGTTCATGTACATACATTTATACAGTTCTGCAACATCGCCACGCCAGGCATAAAAAGGCGATGTTAGTTGATCTTTGAAATTTTCTGTCCCCTATACGCTTAATGTGTCCGGGGACGTAAATTTTACTCCTATCTTTGAAATAGCTGTCGGTGCTGTTGGTTTGCATCGATGAATGAACATGGAAGTTTAACGTCTATACCTATCGCTGGCAATAAACCAGGCGGGAATAACCACCCTAGGGAAACAACAGTAGAAACCTAAGTCAACACTGAACCACCATACTGCTGGTAAAAGATGGCCAGTGACAAAAATAACCGCTTTTATCTTGCCTACCCTGGGATTTGAACTAAAGTCATCGATGTGCCAGGCGAACGCTCTACCACTGCGCGGTAGGACGGTTTGCGTCATAAACAACAGCAACATCAGCATGCATGACATAAGCAATTATAGGTTTACCGATTCTGAACGTATGTAAAACATGATTGTATTGAAATAGCGGCATCAGTATGCATGATATGAAGAGCAAGGTCGCACTAATGCAGAACGTCTCGTCTTTATTTTTCAGAATTATGGAACATGCTTGTAACGGATCAGATTGCAGCTGTTGTTTCATGTTCTCAACAACATCCTTAACTCTAGGAGCTTGCTATTGTTCTGTCAGTTTGGTTTGAACTTCATTCGAATTCTAATGGATATAAATAAGAACAGTCTCAGGGTTCTCTGTATGCATCTGTTTGCCTATTGGTCCATCTGTCTGCTTGCCTGCTTCTCTTTCTCTTTCTCTCTCTCTCTCTCTCTCTCTCTCTCTCTCTCTCTCTCTCTCTCTCTCTCTCTCTCTTTCCCTCCCTCTGTCTCGCCCTCCCTCCCTTTCCTTCTCTCTTTCCTCGTGAAGTGGTGAAATGGGTCACTGTACATGTTTTCAGTTCCATCGATCACTGATTGACAACAGTCAATTGCCCGTAACACACACACACACACACACACACAGACACACACACACATACCCGTAACACACACACCCACACACACACATACACACACACACGCGCGCACGCACGTACACACACAAACACACACACACATACAGTCACGCTATTCGAACACTCTCATACCGATATCCTCTTCGAGTGTGGAGTTTCATTGCAGGGATATTTCATGTAGGTCTATAACGTTCCACTCACACACACACACACACACACACACACACACACACACACACACACACACACAGAGCAGAAAACCAACAGTTACAAAGGTGTTATTTTTTATCGGGGCTGTTTTGTCTTGGTTTTATCCTAAAGAAGCAAGATACAAATTTAGAACTTGGTATATCGCTGAATTATCTGCAAGCTAAAAGGTTATTCAAATCTGTAAGAACAATACTGTGCAAAACGCATTTTTTTTATCTTTGAGGAAGTGTAAATATGAATTATATAAAATTTGAGCCGTAATTTATGCATTTGTATAATAAAATAAACAAAATGGGCTCAGGTATTTTTTTTTAGAAATGCACAAACCATGATTAACCGAAAGGGAAAATACCGATCAACTGATCAACGCAATGCCACCGAATGATTGATTAGGAGTATCTGTAAATAAAACAAAATAATCGAAATCGGTTCAGCCGTTTTTTGAGATATAACAATAACGTGTTTTGTTAAGAATGGCCACCAGCGACCTTCACCTATAAGACAGAGCTAATACGACGGCGCGGGTGGCTAGTCAGTACTCCAAGTAATGTTCCCATGAAGTTTGGTCAAATCGTTAAGTGATTCTTAAGATATGACGGGCAACTGTCCGAACGACAGACCGACATTTGGTTTGTTTCGATTTCCACTATATCAAAGTATTTTCATATAAGTCTAGAAATACAAAATCCCAACTACTTTCGTAAAAGCGCAGCACCATATTTCAATGATGCAAGTAACGGTCGAAGATGATCCATTATCGCATTCGTGACATTTCAAAGTTAGAATTTAAACATTAACTACATACTGAAACAGTAACCTAGTAGTAGAACCGTTTTCGCTAACCAATTTTGTCTGGCTCCAGATCGTTATCTGAGAAACGGAAACAGACGATTACTTGGGTGGGATTATGGGAAACGGTCATAGCCGCACGCGCAATTACGATCGTCCAATGGCTGAGTAGATTTCACCATTTTCAAGCAGAGAGACGTTTATTACTTTATGGCAGGCAAAACCAGAAGAGAGAGAGAGAGAGAGAGAGAGAGAGAGAGAGAGAGAGAGAGAGAGAGAGAGAGAGAGATTTCACCAATTTCAAGCAGAGACGTTTATTACTTTATGGCAGGCAAAACCAGAAGACAGAGAGAGAGAGAGAGAGAGAGAGAGAGAGAGAGAGAGAGAGAGAGAGAGAGAGATTTCACCAATTTCAAGCAGAGACGTTTATTACTTTATGGCAGGCAAAACCAAGACAGAGAGAGAGAGAGAGAGAGAGAGAGAGAGAGAGAGAGAGAGAGAGAGAGAGAGAGAGAGAGAGATTTCACCAATTTCAAGCAGAGACGTTTATTACTTTATGGCAGGCAAAACCAGAAGACAGAGAGAGAGAGAGAGAGAGAGAGAGAGAGAGAGAGAGAGAGAGAGAGAGAGAGAGAGAGAGAGAGATTTCACCAATTTCAAGCAGAGACGTTTATTACTTAATGGCAGGCAAAACCAGAAGACAGAGAGAGAGAGAGAGAGAGAGAGAGAGAGAGAGAGAGAGAGAGAGAGAGAGAGAGAGAGAGAGCATTTAACAATAACTAAAATACATCAAATGGACATTGTCATGTTAAAACGCAGTCATTGTAAAATTGAATTGCGATCGATCAAGATCGATATCAGCATTTCTATTGCTACCATATTAATCCCCTACAATTTTTCAGCAGCCGCAGCAACAACAACACAAATATATAAACCTGCAATATAGAACCGCCATCTTTCTCTCTTTTGAGGAAATTGATTAAGTTAGTAAGATTGTATTGTACGAGCCAATTAAAAGTACCAAGGTTACGAGTTCAGGGAGAGAGCGGTTTCTATGCCTTTGACTCAACTGATATTATTAACTATTAAAAATGAGTTAGCGTTGTCAATAATATATTATTAGGGGAATTTATTGTTCTTTCACATTGTCTGTTACAGGGTTTTTATTCTGGCCTTCATTTTGGATATATGGAGCGAGTTACCGAAGGATGCCTGAAGACTGTTTTAGAAATGATCCTCTCATCTACCTCCTAGACTACGACATCAATGACACTTCATCTTCATGGATCACGCACTGCACCATCATCGCTCATCGCCATGGACCTTCACCTATAGTCATAAATTTTATTCTTTTTGTAATGTTTTATCGTATGTTGGGCCCGTAAGAATGCGTATTTTAAATGTATAATTGAGGTGCGAGTGATAGTAATTAATTAAATAAATATTTTTACTAAAAGAAAGAGATATTTTAATGTGTCATTATTGTAAATCTGTTCTAAGTCTATCATTCCAATTATTTAGCAAACCCCCGGATCGTTACAAGAACCCGCTATGCTATCAACTAACTCTTTGCTATGGAAGACCCACTGTACTTCGTTAATACCCCTGTGTCAAAGACAAAGTCAATAATCGTTGGAATATCTACCCAAGGGATAGCCTGAGCATCAAGCATCACGTTGTCGCCTTGGACGGCTTGAGTTGGATGCTGTTTTTAAGGCAGCACTTTGAGCAGATCTTTGAGGTGGCAAAGCGCTATATAAGAACATTTCAATTCAATGCAATATCTTCCTCAATGGGTAACAAACTACCATCGACCATCAAAACTATTGTCTATCAGTCTCAAGCCAGTCCATTCTCGAATGTTGTCCTTCACTTCTTTTTCTGTCTCCCTCTTCTTCTGCCTCCTTGTACCGTGCCATGCAGGATGGTCTTTGCAAGGCCTGATGATCTGATGACGTGGCCCTACCATCGGAGTTTCTTCACCACTGTGAGCATGTCATCGTGGTATCCAGTGGCTTGTGTGATGGTCTGTCGGACTTCGTCGTTGGTGATGTGCTGGGTATAGGAAATGCCCAGAAGTCTTCTGTAGCACCTCATCTCCATGCTTTGTATTCTTCGTTGTAGATCTGCTGCGAAAGTTCATGTTTTGCAAGCGTAAGGGAAGATGGAGATGACAAGAGATCGCAGCAGCTTTACCTTGGAATGTATTGTAGACTGATGGTCCTGTCTTTCCAAATGGGCTTCAACCTTATCAGGACAGCAGTTGTTGGTGCGATCCTGGAGAGAGAGAGAGAGAGAGAGAGAGAGAGAGAGGGGAGGGAGAGAGAGAGAGAGGACAGGACAGGACAGGACAGGACAGGAAACAACAATACAACAGATATTAGACAAGAGATTAGGCAACAAAGAATATTGTAAAACACGTTTTAGCTAAATACACACATTTATTCAGTTATCAAACTGTTAAAGAATCATAGTTGTAAATCAATCTACCAGGTCACTATTGTTGCTAAACTAACAAAACTAACTAACCAACTAACTTATACAATTACGCAGATGCAACAGGATCTTCCACTCTACACATTCATACCTACAATAACTAATGGCAGGTCTAAATAAACATATCAGAGTAGTTTCTGGGACTTGTAATTACAATATTGAAAGATAATAAATTGGAACTTTTAAAAACGTTCCAGTAAACTCCACGAATTACACCCCCGAATCACTCATCTCCACCACCAACTCCATCTTCCTCAGCACCGGCGACGGCCGTGGGTCCATAATGCTCCATCTCGGCAAATCTCGGAGGGTACGGGCGCGGCATTTCCTGTATTTCCTAGCATATCAATGTGCAGGATGCCTACATAAGTTACTAGTTCCCATCCCCCATCATAATAACTATCGAGCAAAATCGAGTCCGTGACGAACGATTCGAAACGATTAACTTAATAAAAAAAAATATCCTTCGATCGATACAATAAACATTAATATTACTTAGTACCAGGAAGACCCGACGACGACGTACAATGTCAACCACATCATTGCCAACCAGAGCAAAAGCAACAGACTCCAGCTAGCAATAGCTGAGTTACCAGCTCAAAATTATGATTTATGACTTCTTCAGAATGATTTTATCATACAAAATGCTCAATCTTTAGCAGTGGAAGTCAAAAATTGAGTGAACAACTAATGTAGTTTTCATAAAATCATTGAGATTACTTATACAATAATTACTATTTACTATTACTATTTAAAATACTAACGATAATATTTTGCTTGGCATTGATTATAATTAAAACAATTACGGAGATCTGGAACACACGACTGTCGACCCCAAGCTTACCAAATCATAACTGAAGAACAAGCAGAATTCAGGGCAGGGCGAAGTACCACTGAACAGATTTTTTTCAACCTCAGAATAATCTGCGAGAAATACCTACAGCACCAACAACATCTATATCATGTGTTTGTAGACTTCAAGAAAGCGTTTGACCGAATCTGGCATTCAACTCTGTTGGCAACCATGCGAGTTCAACATCAGCCATAACATTATTAAAGTCGTCGAAAGCCTGTATGACAAGGTGACCAGTGCAGCCCGCTATCGGGAACTGGTTCAGAACAACAATCGATGTGCGTCAAGGATGCCTACTCTCTCCAACACTCTTCAACATCTTCCTAGAGCGCATCATGTCAGATGCCCTTGCAGATCACGAAGGCACAGTCAGCATAGGGGGTAGAACAACCTCTAACCTCCGTTTTGCGGATGACATTGATGGATTGACTGGAGATGAACAAGAACTTGAACAGCTGGTACAGATGCTTGACACCACCTCCAGAGCCTTTGCAATGGAAATAAGTACAGAGAAGACCAAAATGATGACCAACAACACCAATGACATCAACATGGACATCAAAGTCCAAGGCCATTCCCTTAACACAGTGCATAGCTTTAAATATTTAGGAACCATTGTATCAGACAATGGGTCCATACAGGAAGTCATCTCCAGGATCGCACCAACAACTGCTGTCCTGACAAGGTTGAAGCCCATTTGGAAAGACAGGACCAACAGTCTACATTCCAAAGTAAGACTGCTGCGCTCCCTTGTCATCGCCATCTTCTTATATGCTTGCGAAACATGGACCCTCACAGCAGATCTACAACGAAGACTATAAAGCATGGAGATGAGGTGCTTAGCATGCTATAGAAGACTTCTGGGCATTTCCTATACCCTAACACATCACCAACGACGGAGTCCGACGGACCATCACACAAGCCATTGGACAATACGATGACATGCTCACAGTGGGGGAAGAAACGGAAACTCCGATGGTATGGCCACGTCATCAGAGCATCAGGCCTTGCAAAGACCATCCTGCAAGGCGCAGTGCAAGGAGGCGGAAGAAGAGGGAGACAGAAAAAGAGGTGGGAGGATAACATTCGAAAATGGACTGGCTTGACACTGAGCGAAGCTGAGGACTGAGCGAAGCTGAGGACTGAGCGAAGCTGAGGACAGAGAAAGCTTAAGTACGCTGGTTAAACGATTATCTGTGGTACCTCAACGACCTTCGAGTTACGGGATAAGATAGAATAGGATAGGACCAACGACGTCCGTGACAATAAAAACCTTTCACAACGTCAAAAGTGTCCTTCATAATGGTGTTACAGGGGCTCTGGAGTAATGAGACTAAATCTTAGACAATGGCATTGTCTCTCCCTGTCTCTCCCTGTCTCTCCCTGTCTCTCTGTCTGTCTGCCTGTCTGTCTCTGTGTCTGTCTGTCTGTCTGTGTCTGTCTGTCTGTCTGTCTCTCTCGCTCGTTTTCTCCTGAACAGCTGTCTGTCTGGTGGTGGGGAGTGGGGCTCAGAAGCGTCCGTACTTAAGTTTCTGGCAATCATGCTTGTGTGTGTGTTTGTGTGTGTAGGTGTGGGTGGGTGTGGGGGGTGTGTGGGTGGGTGTGTGTGGGTGTGTGTGTGTGTGTTTGCGTTTGCCTGCAAGTGCCTGTTCACCGAGAGAGTAGACCGCGAAAGATTTTTTGAGCGCTATTTAAATGCTATTATTATATTATAGACAAGATCGTGTTCATTGTCATCAAAATGAGATTGTTTTCATGTACTGTTCGTCTAACTGATCAATCTGTCGCGTGTAGGCTGATGTTTTAGAATGCTATAATTTGTGTGTGTGCTGTCCTTGAGCGTAATTGTCTTTTAACTACAGGATGAACTGCAGCTATCACACAACGTGCTGGTTTCTCTATAAATAGTATCCCCCTTTGTGGAAATGTAGTGCTTTAAATTTCCACTGTTTCTATCATTTTCATTTGTTCTTTCTCGTTCCTACTCTGTTCTATCAATCTACTATCTTCTTCGCTTCACTAGTCACCTACCTTTTTCTTGAAAACTCTTTCAAACGCTAGACTAGTCACCTACCTTTTTCTTGAAAACTCTTCCAAAACTCCTGATGTTCCTGATGGGACAATTAATTTCGAATGGGACAACAAGATGGGTCAGCTTGGGGATATTGGACGCTTTCTGCCAAATGGTCACTAGGGCTTTCTGTTGTATTATTATTCTGTTGTAGGCATTTTTATGTATGTGTTTTGTTAATATTTTATAATAGTGTTTATATTCTATTTCGTTTTTTGTAAACGGCGGATCGGGGCTGAGTCCTCTTTCAACCAAGTTGTAATCCTGGTTGGGCTCTTTGAAGTCCGCTGGACCCTATAAACAATGACTAACTGAAACTGACCACAAGTTATTATGAGTGAGACACAGTGAATGAGAGAGACAGATAGACAGAGACAGAGAGAATTGATTGATTGATTGATTGATTGTTGCTTTAGGTCCAGCGGACTCTTCCGAGCCAAATCAGGACCGAACAACCCCCGATCCGCATAAAAGATCTGCTGAAACAACCCTAGTGGGAAAATTGAATGCCCTCCACCGGCCATAGAGACAGAGAGAAAAAGACAGCGAGAAAGACAAGAGACAAAGAATTCAATAGACAGAGCTCTTTGTTAATCGTTAGGTACAAACACAGACAAGTGTGTACTGTACACACAACATACAGTTCTACACTCTGTGGCAGGTATCCCTAGCTTTATCTCCGCCAACTCTCACACACATACAATCTAAATGTGACAAACGCAGCACCCACAAAATATCTTTAAAATAATGTCATTAGTTACCAAACTAATTAAAATTATTATTCACTTACCCAAGCCAGGCAGGACAATGTTGAGCACGAGGCACGTCACAGCGACCGGCTTGCTCATGGCAGGAATGGAATCCCGTAGGCTAGCGTCACCTTCCGTCAACTTCTCCCTGGAGGGTCTGTGGCTTCCACCTACCCCTCCCGGGCCACCCGGGCTACCGCTAAAAATCACGGGCTGGTGGTGACCCATGAGATATCCGGGCATAATAGGCCGACCATAGCCCGTGGGATTCGGTCCGTTGTGGTTCTTGCGCTGGAGGTGAGGGGAGGGAGCAGGAGTCGAGGACCCGCCACTGTAAACCACCTGCATGTTGAAAAGGTGGTGAAGAGGAAGGCTGTTGTCTTGATGAAGGTGGTAGTTGTGGAGAAGACTGTGCTAATCCTGCTGTGGTGGTTGTTGATTCCTGATAGCTGTATATTTCCTGATTCTGCCGCTACTGTTGTCTTATTTGTTACTTTAGTTCTAGTTGTTGTCGCCGTTGTAGCTGTTATTGTTGCTGATTACGGTGTTACAACTATCCTACCACACATTGTCAATCTTGCGGCTCAGAACCACAACCCTGTTAATCTGAACCCTTAGTGCCCCCGCTAACATTATAACAGAACGTGGCCCTATAACTCCTAACATCAGATACACAGTCAAAAACACATCGTTTTCTCCAAAACGTCTACGGCGCTTAGAAGTTTAATGTATCTGTACAAGGTAAACCAGAGTGTAGCTGCAGGCGGCTTGAATGTTACCATTTTAAGTAAATATGCTCATCAAAAAAAAATTAATTTTATTTTAATTATTTTGGTTTTGGGGGGTGGGGGAGGTGGGCAATTTGCAAGCGCACGAAGACCTTTTTGAGGGAGGATTTACATCAGATTGGATTGAGAGGCTTAATCCTTGACTTCAGGTCAGCAGTTTCAAAAGTTGATCGGTTTCAAATCGCAATATCCTGATTCAGCATCCTCAATATCCCGCCTCAACTTGACTCCATATTCTCTTCATTCAAAAAAACGCGATGAGGACGTTTAGACAATAATAAAATATTAATGACTCGAGGCTCAACCCGACACAAGCGGCTCTACTTTCTTCCCGCAATCTTTAACCAAGACTTCTTCATATTAAATACTAAATCCATGTGTATAAGTAATAATGTCTCGATTCTATGTAATTTACTTCAACTTAACCTCAATGTCTTGCCTCACTATGCTCTCAACATTCATCTGGAAAAAGACAGAAAAACAGATAGATAATACAATCATTTCAATAAGCAACATCAACTTTTGAGCCGACTAAGCTCAATTTAAGGAGAAAACAATCAGCATCAAAACTTCAGTTTTACCCAAACAAGATCATTTAGAAACCCAATAATAATAATAATAATAATAATAATAATAATAATAATAATAATAATAATAATAATAATAATAATAATAATAATAATAATAACGACCACAATAATAATAATAATAATAATAATAATAATAATAATAATAATAATAAAAATAATAATAATAATAATAATAATAACAATAATGGTAACAATAACAACACAACAAATAGTAATAGTAGTAGGAGTAGTAGTAGTAGTAGTAGTAGTAGTAGTAGTACTACTACTACTACTACTACTACTACTTCTACCACCAATAATTCTATTTTATTTATTTTATTGTTCTTATTCTATTAGTGCTTGTTCAGCTCAAGAAAATAAAATCAGTTAAAATAAAGAGACAGCATTATAATTCAAAATAATACTTTTTTTTTTTAAAAAGGAAATTCAGAGTTTTCCATTTTGTTTCGTTTTAAACTGAGATACGATGTCTTACTTTGTGAATCACGAAAAGCTTATTGATGACGAAAAAGAACACGACTGACCCAGAGGAGTTTAGCCCACAATAAGGTTCTTCTTCTTCTTCTTCTTCTTCTTCTTCTTCTTCTTCTTCTTCTTCTTCTTCTTCTTCTTCTTCAATACCACTCCCAACGAATTTCTAAATTCCGGCAGACAAGTGGCTCGGAATTTCGAAAGATGATATGGCAAACATCTTCGTTTTAACAGTTACAAAAAGTCATGATTGGAATTGTTTGCTTCCAATGAATCTTTCTGGATTGATACTTCAAGGAAAGTGCATGTAAGCGACAAAAGATGGAGGAAACGGGATAACAGGCTCTTTCATATGAAGGCATAAATATGGCCTTAAGAAAATATCTCTAGATGTATTCCATTTACTCCTAGCAAATCCATTCCCTGTTCAACTAACCTTTTCCGTCTTATTGCGACGATGACCACAGTCATCCTCTCTCACCACAAACGGAAGCACAACACTCGTTCTTTCTCGTTATTTCACATGCCATACCTCCCTCCCTCTTCTTCTTCTTCTTCTTCTTCTTCGCCTTCATCTCTCTTTCTCTGTTTTGTTTCCTCACTTTCTTCCTTTTTTCCCGCTCTCCTTTCCCTCTCCCTTCTTCTTCTTCTTCTTTTCCTTCTTCTCTCTCTCTCTCTCTCTCTCTCTCTCTCTCTCTCTCTCTCTCTCTCTCTCTCTCTCTCTCTCCCTCTTCTCGTTCTCACATCTTCCTTTGTGCAATGGAAGCCAACATATGGCCGTTCATTTGGCACCATAACCTGGTTTGTAGAACACAGGTACGTAGCTGCCTCTTACCTGTGAAGTACATCAAACAACACAAGGCCGTTTATCTTTTGCACCCCCCCCCCCCTCTTTCTCTCCCTCTCTCACACCACCACCATCACCACCACATAGAGCGCGCCTCACCATCTTCAAGTGCTGTTCAAGGCTGAACGAAAACAGGGTTATTTTTTTATTTATTTAATCACGTTTATATAATAATAATAATAATAATAATAATAATAATAATAATAATAATAATAATAATAATAATAATAATAATAATAATAACAATAATAATAATACAGGATGCTATATACGCGCCTTTCCCCAAATCAATCAGGCTCAAAGCGCGGCGATCTATACCAACATACACGCTCACCTGTCTCATCCACCCTCACACATACCAAATACACATCCATCACTCAAACAGGTGGTGTAAATGCAGAGAGATCGCTGTTAGAAGACGGAAAGAAAATCGAATTTTTATTTTTGAAATTTTTATATTGACTGCATCCTGTACCATTATTGAAGGGAGGGAGGAAACCGGAGTGCCCGGAGAAAACCCTCGGTGACCTCAATAGTCTCGTACTTAAGTCACATACGTTCGCCCCTTGCGAGAGCTGCTCAAGACGCTGGCCCATCCAGGATCTAACTTTAGCCGCCCAAAGCGCTCACTTGCAGCCTTTGGGCGCATAGTCTGTGTCACGAATTGGCTAGCTTTAACTCTGCCCAGTGACTATTTAGCCATGTGTAGTACTTGTAACTTTAGAAGTTAGACTATAACACAGCAGCAATTAAGATTACACAGCAGACCACACACCGCGAGCCCGACCCACGCTAGCGCAGTGAGTCAGCACTTGAGCTTTGAATCGGACCGTTTTAACCAATCAGAGCAGGCTCAGTGGGTAGAGCAGTTTGACTGTGTCAGATCTTAGCGCAGTTTGAATCAGTCGTGTGTGAGACGAGGTAGAGTCAACATCTCCACAGCTAGAGAAATCTCTACACTCATAGACCAGGAAGCAGGACTTTGAAATCTTAGAATTCTCTCAAGTCATCACGGGCCTGAACTTGTCAAACAGGTAAATGAACACCCTTCTGTTTCATCGTGATATATTTATATTATTGTGGAAATTATGTTTGTGGAATTTGCTATGCATAAATGTGAATTATTAATCCGAATTTGCCGTACCACGTGGAAAAGCCGACCACGAGGCGAAACACGACCGGTTGCGCCGCCATGTTGTATCCCGTACGGAACCACTGTTGTTTAACTTATATGTATGTTTGCAGACCAGTGGCTGTACCACTGAATGTTTATATTATTATTAATTCTGTATGTGTATAGTTAGACACGATTGATATTTATGTATGTATAGGAATTTAGAGTGAGATTCCAGTGGAACCCGGAAGTAGCAGAATGTTCGTCGCTTATGTATAGAGCTGTGGAGCTATCACTGAGGGCTACTTTGGCTTTCAGTGAGACGCTCTGCACAAACCGATTATTCAGGGTTGTGCAGAATTTCGTCTCTTATATTACAGACGAGCAGGCGAGCTATCCTGTGCGCACCACTCCACAGAAACGACTAGTTGGTTGAGGAGACTCTACCGCACAAGACGGAAAGAGCTGCCTTGAAAGACACCCTGTCAGACCCCACAGCGTGGCAAGGGAACCCAACTACACAACGACACAGGTGGACCGAAGCTACCTCACAGAAGGACTTCGAACCCCCACTCATGAGTTAAGTGCATAACACGAAGGTGCACTTAAACTGATCATAGCAGGACCACAGTAGTCCAACTCTTCAGAAACTGTAAAACGGACCACAGTAGTCCAAATCTACATGAAATATTATAGCAAGTGCCCGAGGAAGATATAACAGCTGCCTAGACTATCAGCGATCGAACTATTAGCAGTGACTGAGACTTTTTAAGTTAGATTAGTACTTAGAGAATCTTGTATAGAGTAGAAGAAATAAATGTGTGATTGTAACTGTTATCAAGTGGCTGGTCTACATATGATTCATAGCCGTGTGAAAGCTAGTGTGACAGTAATCTCTTACCATTTTTCTATCTATTTCTGTACCCCAACCTTAACACAGAACGAGCTAAACAAATAAATTTATTAAAGTAATTCATAGGGTGACTTACTAGCAGTTCCCACCGAATAAACGTGAGGGTCCATAATTCCATTGTGCAGAGCCCATAAACCCCACGTGACACTTTAATTGGCGAGCCTAGCTAGGATCTGTGTATAATAGGAATTGGGTATAACCGGACCTAAGTACAATAAAATTAGATAACAGTAGTAGTAGTAGAATAACTTAGAATAGTGTAAGGGTATAACACTGATCAGTTGTGGTGCACTATTCTTTAGTTAAAAACTTTTTTGCTTCAAATATTTTTGTGCCTGTATGTTGCATTGTTCTTTTGCAGGTTTTGCTTAAGTAACTGTTGTATGCCATTTGACTCTTGTTTTATTCTATTAGTGATTGTCTTTGCATTGTTGTTATTGAATTGCAATATTGCTAGTGTTTTGGTATTCCACGTGATTCAGAGGTTGTTCATAGACACGTTTGGCAATGTCGGACCCAGTGGCCTTGAGATTGCGCTTCAAGGAATTAGGGGAAGCTTTACACTTAGCAGGGGGAGACCTAATTGCGTATATCAATGCAGAGGTAGAGAAACAGGAAGCTAAGGCAGAGAGAGCAGCCGAGAGAGAACAGAAGAAACTCGAAGCAGAACAGAGAAAAGCAGAACTAGAAGCAGAGCAAAAGAAATTAGAACTAGAGCAGAAGAAATTAGAGGCAGAGAGAGAAACGAGGAAATTAGAGCTAGAAGCAGAACAGAAGAAGGTAGCAGCCGAGAGAGAAGCAGAAATTAGGAGGTGGGATTATGAGCGGGCAGAAAAAGAAAAAGAGCGGGCAGAAAAAGAAAAAGAGAGGGAAGAAAAGGAAAAAGAAAGACAGCATGAGTTAGAGCTAAGAAGATTGGGATCAGGAGCTTCAAGTTCTTCCTCAACCCCTCCCCACTCAGATCAGCTAGAGGTAGCATCCAACCCTGTACAAGGAATGTCATTTCCACTGGGAACATTCAATGAGAGAGAAGAAGGTCTAGATCTCTATCTGACTAGGTTTGAGCGTCTAGCAACAGAGTATAAACTAGATCCCACTCATTGGTCTTTTAAGCTTAGTCAAGGGCTTAGAGGAAAGGCTTATGACATCTACAGTAAGCTACCGACTGACAGAGTGACTGACTATCACAAAGTAAAAGAGGCACTCCTAACGGGATTCGAACTAACAGGAGAATGCTATCGGCAAAAGTTCCGCACCAATCGGAGAGTGAAAGGAGAGAGCTATGCGCAGTTCGCGGATCGGTTGTCCACAACGCTGGATAAGTGGATTAGCCAGTCAGCCACGGCTAAGACGTATGATGGACTGACAGAACTGTTAGTATGGGAACAGCTACGGGAAACCATGACCCCCGAGCTGAGAACTTTCTCAGTAGAGCAGGGCGCGGAAAGACTAGAAGATCTGGTCAAGGTCGCAGATAGGTACGTGGCCGCACACGGAGAAGCCAAGAGCTTCAGGCGAGACCTAAAGCCTAACGGGAAAGAGGCACAGAAACGAAGCCCTAACCGGGAAGAGCGCACCGCGAATAAGCCGAATAACCCCAGACCTGGGCAAAATAAAGGACCCAACGCGGAATTCGGGAAAAGAGGTCCCGCAGAACAGAGACGGTATTGTTCGTTCTGCAACAGAAACAATCACTCCACCGCAGAATGTTTCAAGTTGGCCGCACAACGTAGGGAAGAGCGCGAAAGCCGGCCAGCGCACAGAGTTCTAACTCAAAGCAGCGGTAACAAGCCACACACGATCGGAGATCACCCATCGGTGACAGACACGGTCAAGGTCAACGGAAAAGAAGCGAACTGTCTGTATGACACAGGTCTATCATACGACGCGATAGTTAGCGAATCTCTTGTATCGCGCGCGGACTTGACAGACAAGACAGTCGACTTACAAGGAGCAGACTTGACGAAACCGACGACTACTTGCCCAATAGCTTGGATCGAAGTAGAGAGTAGGTACGTCACAGGACGAATCCAAGCAGCTGTTTTACAGAAACCCCTGTATGATCTAGTGCTAGGTTGTAGGTATGTGTTCTTAGGCACGCCCCCTAAAACTGTAGAGATAGCTGCAGTGCAAACCAGGGCCCAAGCTAAAACCCAACCACCCCAGCCCGAGTTCGCTCCGAACCCAGGACTCGAAGAGATCAAAACAGCACAGAAAGAAGACACCTCGATAGCGAAGTGCTTCCAGAAGCTACCCAAGGCGCACACACCCCCGCACAAGGGAGACTTCTACATGGAAGAGGGAGTTCTACATCGACAAGGAGATGGAGATCACACCCAACTAGTACTACCAGCCACCCTTCGAGCCCAAGTACTAGAATTAGGCCACAGCATGCCACTCAGCGGACACATGGGAATTGGAGCCACAGTGCAGAGAATCAGCGCACACTACTATTGGCCAGGAATCACGGAGGATGTCAAGCGCTACGTGAAATCTTGCCACCAATGTCAACGATATTCCCCGCGACATCACACCGTACCAGTTACCTTAGGACCATCGGTAGTAGTCGGCGTGCCATTCCAGCAAGTCTCAGTAGACATAGTAGGACCACTGCCCATGACCAAGAAGCGGAACAGATTTCTACTCACACTCGTCGACGCATGTACGATGTGGTGCGAAGCAGTCCCGTTGCCAGCGATCGACACCAAGAAGATTGCAGATGCACTCATCGCCATCTTTACCAGAGTCGGATTCCCGGACAGCATTAGAACGGACAACGGATCTCAGTTCACCGGCCGCCTGATGCAAGACGTGTTCGAGTTGATACAAGTTCATCACATTCGCACACCACCATACCACCCCGCCAGCAACGGACAAGTAGAAAGACTGAATGGAACCCTTCTCACCATACTCAGGAAAGTCGCCGACGACAATCCAGAAGCGTGGGACACCTACGTGAATGCGGCACTGTTCGCATACCGAGAAACACCATGCAGCCACAGGCTACACCCCGTCAACATTGCTATTCGGCAGACCTAGCAGGACCGCTAGAAGCCCTACGCAGAAGTTGGACGGAGGCCAAGATAGACGACACACCAAGAGGTGCCACCAAGTACGTCGCAGACCTGCAGGAAACCCTCAAAGCAACGTGGAAGAAAGCTGGTGAAGCACTGAAGAAGGCAAGAGCCCGTCAGGCGAAGTACTACAACCGCCACGCGAAGGACAGAGAACTGCAAGTCGGCGATCAAGTGCTACTCTTACTTCCAAGTGGAACCAACAAGCTGGACATCGCTTGGAGAGGACCGTACCGGGTGACTGCCAAGAAATCCAAGACAGTCTACCAAGTAGAGGTGAACGGGAGAGCCCGATACCACCACATCAATCTCCTCAAGAAGTATACGGACCGACCAGCGACCCCCAGCACTCACAACTTGCTAGCCATCGCCATCGCGGAAGAAGGAGAAAGCATGGAGACCAATGCAGTAGAGTATCCCCTGCACTCCAAAGAAACCTACAAAGACGTGATACTCAACGGAGACCTAGCCGCTAAACAGCAACAGCAAGTACGACAGGTCATTCGCCAACATCAGACTGTGCTCACAGACCGACCAGGGAGGACAGACCTCGTCGAAGTAACCTTAACGGTGACCGACCCAACACCCGTCCGCCAGAAGCTCTACCCGATGCCACTGTCTCAGCAGCGAGCCATCAAGGAAGAGATAGACACCTTACTGGCAGCCGGAATCATCTCAGAGTCTACTTCACCCTACAGCGCAGGCACGGTATTGTTGCGAAAACCCAACGGAGAGCATCGACTGTGCATCGACTTCAGACTCCTGAATGCGGTAACGCAGTTCCAGCCAGAGCCACTCCCGGACCAGACAGACCTATTTGCCAAGCTACAGCGAGCTAAGTACTTCTCACGCATCGACCTCAGCAAAGGATACTACCAGATACCAGTACAACCACAAGTCCGAAAGTACCTAGCTTTTTAGCACTATGGAAGGACACTTCGAATTCAACGTGCTTCCATTCGGACTCCACAACGCACCCAGCATCTTCAGCGCCATGATGCGAAAACTCCTGGCACCCCTGAGCAGCGAGCACCTACACTCGTTTATGGACGACATCCTCATCGCAACACCTACGTGGGAGGAACATGTCACGCTCCTACAACAACTACTCGCACGCCTCAGAGACACAGGATTGACGGCAAGACCCACCAAATGTCAGATTGGATTCACAGAACTAGAATTTCTGGGACACACCATCAGTCAAGGAAGCCTGCGACCGGTAGAAAAGACAGTGAAACGCCTACTCGACGCTCCTAGGCCCAAGACAAAGAAGGAAGTGCAGTCATTTCTAGGACTCTGCGGCTTCTACCAGAAGTTCATCCCCAACTACAACAGCATCGCCGTGCCACTGACAAATGGAACCCGGAAAATCGCCCCGGACAAAGTAGTTTGGACAGCGGAATGTGAGACAGCATTCCAAACACTCAAGGACAGAATGACATCGGCGCCAGTACTCCACCTACCCGATTTGACTCAGCCATTCGTTCTTCGCACCGACGCAAGCGACTTAGGCCTCGGAGCAGTACTGCTACAGCGCGACCCCAAGAATGCAGAGACGCTATTCCCTGTCGCCTACGCCAGCAGAAAATTGAGACCCGCCGAGACCCACTACGCCACGTCGGAGAAAGAATGTCTTGGACTAGTCTGGGCCATACAGAAGTTCCAACTCTACCTGTATGGGACCCACTTCACAGTTCAGGTGGACCACCAACCACTATCGTTCCTGGCAGCCTCCAAGTCTTTGAACTCTCGCCTGATGAGATGGGCACTCACCCTTCAGACATACTCATTCCAGATCGAGTACATCCCCGGCAAAGAGAACCACGGAGCCGACTACCTCAGTCGCCATCTCGTGGAGGACACAGCAGCTGTCGCCCACCCAACACAACTAAGGGCCACAGCACCAGAATTCGTCCCCGCCAGTAATACCCTGTCACTAGTGTCCATAGCTACCTGGCACAGCATTGCAGCTCAGGTAGAGCAACTTAGTTAGTTTGTAAATAGGACCCTAGGATAGTGCAGTGTTAAACTAGGCCCTGTAGTAGAAAAAGGTCGAATCCAGTAGTCATCGCCTTTTTTCAGTTGAGGGAGCCTGTCACGAATTGGCTAGTTTAACTCTGCCCAGTGACTATTTAGCCATGTGTAGTACTTGTAACTTTAGAAGTTAGACTATACACAGCAGCAATTAAGATTACACAGCAGACCACACACCGCGAGCCCGACCCACGCTAGCGCAGTGAGTCAGCACTTGAGCTTTGAATCGGACCGTTTTAACCAATCAGAGCAGGCTCAGTGGGTAGAGCAGTTTGACTGTGTCAGATCTTAGCGCAGTTTGAATCAGTCGTGTGTGAGACGAGGTAGAGTCAACATCTCCACAGCTAGAGAAATCTCTACACTCATAGACCAGGAAGCAGGACTTTGAAATCTTAGAATTCTCTCAAGTCATCACGGGCCTGAACTTGTCAAACAGGTAAATGAACACCCTTCTGTTTCATCGTGATATATTTATATTATTGTGGAAATTATGTTTGTGGAATTTGCTATGCATAAATGTGAATTATTAATCCGAATTTGCCGTACCACGTGGAAGAGCCGACCACGAGGCGAAACACGACCGGTTGCGCCGCCATGTTGTATCCCGTACGGAACCACTGTTGTTTAACTTATATGTATGTTTGCAGACCAGTGGCTGTACCACTGAATGTTTATATTATTATTAATTCTGTATGTGTATAGTTAGACACGATTGATATTTATGTATGTATAGGAATTTAGAGTGAGATTCCAGTGGAACCCGGAAGTAGCAGAATGTTCGTCGCTTATGTATAGAGCTGTGGAGCTATCACTGAGGGCTACTTTGGCTTTCAGTGAGACGCTCTGCACAAACCGATTATTCAGGGTTGTGCAGAATTTCGTCTCTTATATTACAGACGAGCAGGCGAGCTATCCTGTGCGCACCACTCCACAGAAACGACTAGTTGGTTGAGGAGACTCTACCGCACAAGACGGAAAGAGCTGCCTTGAAAGACACCCTGTCAGACCCCACAGCGTGGCAAGGGAACCCAACTACACAACGACACAGGTGGACCAGAAGCTACCTCACAGAAGGACTTCGAACCCCCACTCATGAGTTAAGTGCATAACACGAAGGTGCACTTAAACTGATCATAGCAGGACCACAGTAGTCCAACTCTTCAGAAACTGTAAAACGGACCACAGTAGTCCAAATCTACATGAAATATTATAGCAAGTGCCCGAGGAAGATATAACAGCTGCCTAGACTATCAGCGATCGAACTATTAGCAGTGACTGAGACTTTTTAAGTTAGATTAGTACTTAGAGAATCTTGTATAGAGTAGAAGAAATAAATGTGTGATTGTAACTGTTATCAAGTGGCTGGTCTACATATGATTCATAGCCGTGTGAAAGCTAGTGTGACAGTAATCTCTTACCATTTTTCTATCTATTTCTGTACCCCAACCTTAACACAGAACGAGCTAAACAAATAAATTTATTAAAGTAATTCATAGGGTGACTTACTAGCAGTTCCCACCGAATAAACGTGAGGGTCCATAATTCCATTGTGCAGAGCCCATAAACCCCACGTGACAGTCTGACACCCAGACGACTGAGCACAATCTTGCGTGCTGGGTGCATTTGTGTAGCCGGCACTCACCTGTATAGGACATGAGCGTCAGTATATTTAAAGTCCATGCGATGGAATGCGTACGTGCACAAACTAAGGTTTATACTCTCATCCGAAGGGTCTGAGGATTTTAACTCAGTCCACTCGAGACACCAGTTTTCTGTTGCTGCGCATCGCATAACGCCACTGATAACTGAGCTATCCTGAACGACCACTTGCATTACTCTTCTTCTTCTTCTTCTTCTTCTTCTTCTTCTTCTTCTTCTTCCTGCTCCTTCTCCACTTCCTCGTCATCATCAACAGTCTCAATAATCGCAATAGCGTTCTGTTTTCTTTACTGTGAATGCAGAGAATGACAAGAGTGCGTTTCTTGTGAGACGCGTCTTACGAGTTTCGGGCACGCGTGTTTTCCATCACTTCACATATAAAACAGATTAGGTGGCGGGTTTCAGATCCAGCTGCAGCGCAAAGGCGACAAGAACAAGAAGAGAAAGAGGAAATAATCAAAATGAGATGTCCTCCTTCAGCGTTAATTCAGCAGTGGAAGACTGGACAAAATTAATGTAGGCTTACAAAAGTCGAACTCTCAGTGTCCCCAATGAAGATTTCGCGTCAATATAAACCTAATCATAAAATACAAATCTTTGCGCATACCTTTTCAAGATTAAATCTTTTAAAGATTTGTGTTAGGTAGCTTATACTCGTACATTCGCGGTAAACAGCACATTTTAAAAGTAAATTTTATATGTCCAGTGTGATCGCGTTTAATGTTGCAAACCGTGTGTGCAAAATCTTTTAATTGAAGTCTTGAAAGGTGTTGTGAGGGTTGTGGATGGGTGTGTGACTTTTTAACAACATCGGGGCAATTTGCATATATGCAATGTGTGTTTTCATTTGGCTGAATAAATCATTTATTTTGTAAACTAAGTCTGGAAATCATTTACCTGTCAACATCCAACTGAAGGAGTTTCTCCAAAAGCCAATTTTATCTTCAAACTTTAAGCTGTTTTTACCTGATCACAACATTTTCAAGGTACCGTTAGTAGTCTTAGTTTGAGACTTAGGTTTTAAGACATAGGATAGGTCACAGACAGTGTCAGGAGTTTGTATAATGTTTGGGTTAGGTTTCAAATTAAGGATTAGGATTGTGGCTAGTGTTTTTTGGGGAAACATAATCTTAACCCTTATCCTATTTTAGTTAAGGTTTGGGCTAAGTTTTAACCTTAAGCTTAGGATTGTGGCAAGTAGTGTTCTTATGAAACTGTAACCTTAACCCTGATCCCAACAAAATTAATACGCTCACGTGTGAACACAAAATTTAGTGGACACTTTTTGCGCACAAGAAAGAATACTTTGTCCTATACTTTGACTCAACACGAGAAAACACGGCAGTAAAACTGAAAAACTTACTTTATTTTTAGATTTTTTTTAGAGGCATCTAAATTTCCGAGAGCCATTTACTGACGTTCTTACAAGATATGTTAACCTCAGCAACTACACGATGGTCTCTGCAGGGGGTATGCAACCGTGGATGTCGAGTCTAATGGACAAAATAAATAAATGCTGTTTTAGCGTGAATCGGTTGGCACCAGCAGCATTTATGGTCGTGATGGTGATGAAAGTGGAGGTGTTTTTGGAAGTGGTGAAGAACAGGATAAGAGGAAGATGTAGAGTAGAAGAAGGAAGAAAAGGAGTTTTGCCCGTGGTGATCACGACATACGGTAATGACTTGCTGCTGCTGCTGCTGCCGATGATGATGATGATGATGATGATGATGATGATGATGATGATGATGATGATGATGATGATGATGATGATGATGATGATGACAATGATGATGATTATTATCATTACAGCGACAAATATAGTTCTTTAAAAACTTTCATTCTATTCGACTTTTAAAATCCCTCTCCTCCCACACCTTCCTCTGTTTGTTTTTTTGTGTACAAGAAATCCTAGTTACTCAGCACAAAACCACAGCAACATTCAAATAAATAAAATTAAACTAACTTTTAAAAGTAAGTAAACTTGAAGACGTCAACATTTAAAAAGTTCACAATAATAATTCTACAAAAGGACAATAACAATAACAAAATTCAAATATCACACAAAGTATGTAAATTTTAATTCAAAAACAAGATGGCAAGCCATTTAAATGTACACGCATATTCGAAAAATTAACATTTTCCAAAGGGTTAATTTTCTTGGCGTTGTTGTGAAAAAGAAGAAAAAGAAAAACGTGAAATGATAAGGCCCTTTCTGAGCTATCTGCGAGCAAAAAAATTATCCAAATCAGCTCGGCCGATTTTTAGATACAGCGTAAAACGTGTTTAGAGAATGTTAAACATAGCGACCTTGACCTTTGAGAAATAAAAAACCGACTATTTCAAAGTATTTCCAACTAAATCTGGAAATGCACAAACACACACACAAACACACACACACACAATTTTTAACAAATAAAATTGATAAATAAATAAAGAAAGAAAGAAAGAAAGAAAGAAATACATAAAAAATACAATGATTTAATAAAACCACATAAAGAAAAATCTAAATATTTAAAGTTAAAAGTTACCTCCCTTTCAATGAAACCTCAGCATGATGGTTATTGCATAAACTGTACAACTCAACAGGCCATGTAATGTTATTGCTTCACTGCCTTCCTTTCTGCGACCCAGTTTTGCACACTGCGCCTTTACTTGACCTAGTTTCGCTGGCCCTCCACACCCGCGACCGCACGTGCGAAACCGAGCGCGGACTGTGACGTAGCCAGAGGGCAGTGGAAGAAGACGTCATGGGGAGAATGGAATTCCATGGGTCACTTTTCTGGATCCTTTTTTCCTGCTGGGTAAAGAAAGACATCGATCGTTGTAGTGAAATAAATTAAAAATGAAGAGAAGAGAAGATGGCAGGGAATCGGAAGGGAGAGATAAATAGTGAAGTAGAAAGGAGAAAGAGAGAAAAAGAGGAATAATTATAAGAAAGGAAGCGGGCGATGCGGAGGGGGGGAGTGGAGGGGAGGGGAGGGGAGAGTGAGTGAGAGAGAGAAAGAGAGACTTAGACTTAGACTTAGACGTTTTATTGAATAAACACAAAACAGGTTCATTTCAATGGGAAGGATGGGGTGGGAGATTCAGCGCGATCATGTGAAATCAGATTAAAAATGACAACATATGCAATAAAAATAAAATTACTAACAATACAAACTTAATGTTTCTGTACATTCCATATTCAAAAGCTTACAGAAATAACGAAATTTGATGCAAAATCCAAGAAAAAAGAAATACACACCAGAAAGAAGACTACAAAATTCCAATCTTAGAACTATACAAGACTACAAATTTCAGCACAAATGCAAAAGGAGATTTACCAGTCCGAATGCTTTGTCTCTCTTTCACCATCATTCATTCTCATTTATTATATCCATCTACTCTTCGTCAATACTAGCTCTCGTCTTCATTCTGTCACCCCCTCTCGTTACATAATCAACAGGATTTTTTTTTTTAACCTTATATGCCCATCCATCTTTATAATCTAATACTCCTTTCTCCGCTACAAATTTAATACGCCTGTTCCAACTTTCAAATTTCAATACGTTCAAAATACAAACAAGAAACGTCATAAAAAGCAAAAATTCCTGCCAAGATTCTGTTCAATCTAAAACAACTCTACTGTAACTCTGCTCATTTTCTGAATGCTTTATACAAAAACCTGGACAGCTCGCACACATTTGTTTGATCAACATCACTCATAATTCCAGAAATGTCAAAACCAGTATCTTTGTACTTTTCAAATATTGGTGACTCATTCCTTAATTCTTCGTATGCGGGACAAGCGAACAAGAAGTGAGGCTCATCTTCCACATCGTCTTTGCATACTGGACACATCAGCTGTTGAGGTGTTACTCCTGACCTGTATCTTCGTCTGTGTGTGTTGATCGGCGAGATGCCGAACCTGAACTGGACATAGGCAATTTTAAAGCATCGTAGCTGGTGACAGTCTACATAATGTTCCAGTTTAAACACCCTCTTGAACTGAGCATAGTACTCAAAGCGCTCGCTAGAAAAAAGTTTGAGTTCCCAGTCACTTTTGAATCGATTTAAAAGTCTTTCTTTCAAGGAAGCCAAAAACGACTTGACGTCACCAACACTTTGCTGTTGCCATGCTTCAACAAAACCATTGTCTAAAAACAAATTCTTCAAGTGAAAAACCCAGCATTTCTTACCAGAGTCACACATTGCACAAAGCATCAAATACGCTTTACGGGGAAGCCTCTCTGACGACATTGTAATTAATCGCAGCCAATATTTAACTGCTCTTAGTGTGGAGTTGACGTACAGTGGGTACCTACCCAAATCACCATACACCATTTTGTTGGGCGTTTGATGACCTACATGAAGGAATCGCTTGCATGCAAATAAATGCACTTTTTCTATAACTCCGAATTGATGGATACCCCACACCTCCGAGCCATACAGCAAAATTGGCATCACTTGAGCATCAAAAAGTTTAAATAAAATGCTGCTGGATACGTCTCCAAGCCTGGATAAACAAGTAAGTATTCTGGAAGCCCGTATTTTACCTTTCGTAGCCAGCTCACCAACAGCTTGAGTTAATGATAGCTTGGTGGTAAAATGTAACCCTAAGTACTTGTAGCTGTTGACTACTTCAATGGCTTCATTTCCGTACCACCACTGCTCTTTCTCTGCTAGAAAACCCCTTTTTCGGAAGACAATTATTTTTGTTTTGGATAAGTTAACTTCCATACTAAAATTGTCTGCAAAATCTTTAAGAATATTAATTTGTTTTTGAAGTCCTGCAACTGAGTAAGACGTCAACGCAACATCATCTGCGAATAAAATAATTAAAATCTGGATGAAGTCTGGGGAAAGCTGTACACCATGTATACCTTTGTGAGCGATTTCAAGGGCTAATTCATTTATTAAAAATGAGAATAGAGTGGGAGATAACACACATCCTTGTCTAACGCCACTGGGACACTCAAAAAACTCGGTTAAGCCGTCTGCACAACGTACGCATGCGCGAACTGACTTGTATATACTTTGAAGGATATGCAACATTTTTCCTCCCACACCAGACTGTTACGTTGAAACGAACGAAAGTGTGTCTAAAGCGCGCACGATAGATCTAATCGTTTCGTTTTGCAAAGTATTCAATAATGGAGTTTATTTACCTTTGATTTGAGTTTGCATTGTTGTTAGGAGAGGCTTTGTATAACGTTGATAGTTTTTGTTGGTCGATATTGTGGTAGAATCTTCTGGATCTGTTTGTTTACTATCGATCGAAGTTTCTTGATGGTCGTAGATAATGGAGAACATTCTTTTGGCAGGAAGAGAGAAGTATGACGTAAGTCAGTGATGACGATCTTTAGTTCGATTGGTGGCAGTACGTCATTTCTACCATGTACCCAATTGTTCCAGAAAAGAGAGAGGTTATTTAATCGTGTGCCGAGTTGCTGTTGGGAGAGAAAAAAGTTGTTGATAGTGATTTGGAAAGTTGCTGTGAAAGTTGTTGAGTTGAATTGAGAATTGTATGCAGTGGTTGATGTGTGCTGAATAAAAGTGGAAAACTTCATACGTGGACTTTGTGACTTGTATGCTGTTTGGACGGGCTGTGTGAATAAACGAATCTGAGTTACACAACTATCAGGAATTCAAGCATCGGGGCTGAATCAGATACTGATAGAAAACACCATCATCAAACAGAGTGTAACATTTTGGGGGTCAAGCCGGGATTCACGCCATAGCCAAGGGTTCAACTGCTACAACAAGCGAGTCAACGTTACGAGAGGCAGTCATCGAGGGTAGCCGCCAACGAGTTGCGTCGAGAGGGGCCAACATACTGGGACTACATCACCGATAGATTCGGGTTGACTGCAAGGGCGTGTAGTCGCCGAAGAGTTGCTTCGTGAGCGAACAACAGAGCGGGACTACGTGGCTGCCGCAGGACTACGTCGAGGGACAGTCTCGGAGCTACATCGCCAGTGTTACAGAGAGCGGCAAGCGGACGTCGCGTCTACTTCAGCACAGGAGCGTGCACATCAACACCAGCGTGGTGCAGCGTCGCATACGACGAGGACAGCGGTGCCTGCGTCAGCGAAGGCGACTAGTGACAAGCATCAGCGCTACTGCAGAAAGCGTGCTGTTCTAGAACAGTCTAGAAAGGTACAGCACAGTCAAGAACTTTCCAGAAAAAAAGAACTCTACAGTCAAGAACTTTCTAGAAAAAGAACTTTCCAGTCAAGAACTTTCCAGAATAGAACTTTCCAGAAGCATCAAGATGGCTGACTTCTGGCAGAAAGGGGTTGAACTAAATCTAAAAGGAAAACAGCTGACGGAGTACGTCAAGTCTCAAGAGAGAATATGGCGTGAAGAAAGAGAAATAGAATTAGAACAGAAGCGTCTGGAATTAGAAGAGCAGCGTCGCCGAGAAGAAAGAGAAGAGCGGCGTCAAGAAAGAGAAGAGCAGCGGCAAGAAAGAGAAGCTGAGCGTCAGCACCAAATAGAGTTGGCGCGTATCCAAAACAATCAGCATGCGCCACAAGTCACCAACGACCATACGGCTCCAAAATTGCCAGCTTTCGTCGACGGGAAGGACCAGATTGACAGTTATCTGGCGAGATTCGAAAGGTTCGCTGAAAGCTCTAACTGGCAACCTCAAGACTGGGCAATTCGACTGAGTGCACTTCTGACGGGGCAAGCTCTCGAAGTTTACACCAGACTGTCGAACGATGACGCCAAAAACTACGACGTCTTGAAAGAGGCCCTATTGCAGTGCTACAACTTTACAGAGAAGGGCTACCGTAAACGCTTCCGTGAATGCCGGCCTAAGTCAGGCGAGACGCCAAAGCAGTTTGTGGAGCGCCTGTCGTCATATCTACACAAGTGGGTGGAGTTATCAGGCGAAGAAACGAAGTCTTACGACAGTCTCCATGACCTGATCGTGAAGGAACAATTTCTCAATGCCTGTCACAAGGACTTAGCGACCCACTTAGAAGAACAAAAGCTGCAGACGCTTAAAGATGTGACTGAGGCTGCTGAAAGATATCTCATCGCTCATGGGAAAACCCTGGGGCCACCCAGCGCGACGAAACATTTTCAGAAGACTGGAAACCATGTGAACCAGATCCAGGGAAGCCAGACGAGCCAGAGACAGACAGACTCCACGCCTCCTCCCAGGGAAGGGCATTCAAGGGGCTGTTTCACCTGCAACGCTACAGACCACAGAGCGGCTAACTGTCCTCAAAACAAAAGTAGCGGACAGCGGAGCAGTACGGACAATTCAGCGGCGGGCAACCGGCAGAGGCGGTTCTCCAATCAACGGCAAACCAGTAGATCTGACCATCAAGTGTGCGGCGGGAGCGTCATTCTTCCGAGTGAGACCGAGCGCGCAGCTACTCCTGCGGAGTGCAAGAGTGCATAACCGATGGCCAACTTCTCCTTGCCAACGGAAAATCCATCTCCGTCGTCGCCAGCGCAGCTGTGACCGTCCAGAACATGCCTGTTTCAAAGGGACGCGTTGGAATTCATGAAGTGACTGTCTTAAGAGACTCTGGCTGCAGTGGGGTCATCGTCAGAGAAGACCTAATCGCTAAAGAACAATTCACTGGCGATTCTAAATGGACACTCATGGCCGACAGCAAATGTGTGAAAGCGCCAGTTGCAAAAATTCATGTCAACACCCCTTTCTACATAGGCGAAGTCGAAGCGGTTTGCCTGAAGAAGCCGCTGTACGATTTGATGATCGGGAATATCGACGGCGCGAGACGACCCGACGACCCCGATTCAGAATGGAGTCCTGCCTCAACCCAACATGTCGAAGTTGCGGAGGAGGATCCGTTGCCATTTCCCGATGGAGACCTTACAGAGCTGCTACGGGACAGTGTGGTTACTCCGGCTCAGCCCTGCCGACCAGAGATCGTCAGTGCTGTTACTACCAGGGCCCAGGCCAAGAGAGACAAGATGTCTACGCCACTGAAGGTCGCCGACAACTCCAAAGCTGCCATCGTGGACAGAGATAAGCTTATCCAGCTCCAGGGAGCTGATAGCACTTTAAACAAGTACAGGAACCGCCAAGACCACGTGACCAAGGGCAATGGCACGGTCTATTTTGAGGTGAAGGCCAAGATCCTGTACAGAATCTTCCAGCACCCGAGGGTCAACGGAGGTAAACCACTACGTCAAGTACTGGTACCATTACCCTTAAGGCGCCAGGTGATGGAAGTAGCGCATGACTCAATTATGGGAGGTCACCTAGGCATCAGGAAGACGTCAGACAGAATCCAGGCAGTGTTCTACTGGCCAGGGCTTCATGCGGACGTCAGCCGTTTCTGCCGATCATGTGACATTTGCCAGAAGACCATACCTCGAGGAAGGGTCCCGAAAGTGCCTATGCAGAGGATGCCTCTGATCGACCGACCTTTCAAGAGGGTGGCCTTAGACTTAATCGGCGAAATAAGACCTCCGAGTGAAGAAGGTCATCGGTGGGTACTGACTTTAGTGGACTATGCGACTCGGTACCCAGAAGCAGTGCCACTGAAGAAGATTGACACTGAAACTGTAGCAGAGGCACTGGTGGACATGTTCAGTAGGCTTGGAGTGCCTGAAGAAATTCTGACAGACCTCGGGACGCAGTTCGTCTCTGACTGCATGAAGGAGGTCAACCGACTGCTGAGCATCCGGCATTTGACTACGACACCCTACCATCCAATGTGCAACGGGCTCGTCGAGAAGTTCAATGCTACGCTGAAGTCCACCCTGAAGAAACTGTGCAGCGAGCAGCCCAGACAATGGCATCGCTACATCAACGCCCTACTTTTCGCCTACAGAGAAGTACCGCAGGAGTCCACCGGCTTTTCTCCGTTCGAGCTGCTGTACGGAAGAACCATCCGAGGGCCGATGCACATCCTGAAAGAACTGTGGACGAAAGAAGTAGACACCCCAGAGGTGAAGAACAGCTACCAGTACGTGTTTGAGCTACGGGAGAAGCTGGAGCAGACTCTCGAGATAGCCAGAGAAAACCTGAAGAAGTCCCAAGACTGTGGAAAGCACTACTATGATCGTAGGGCTGTGAGCAGGAAGTTCAAACCTGGCAACAAAGTGCTGGTGCTGCTACCTACCGATCATAATAAGTTGCTGATGCAGTGGAAAGGCCCGTACGAAGTGGAGACCGTGGTGGGGATCAACGACTATAAGGTGAAGGTCGGCCAGCATTCCAAAATATACCACGCCAACCTCCTTAAGCTGTACGTGGAAAGGCCATCAGAGACTGTGCACGCAGCCACAGCAGCCGTGACCGACGACAGCTTTGACAGCGAAGAACTGTTGGAACTGGGAGATTTCCACAGCAAAGAAGGCATCGGTGATGTTAAGCTAGGACCGAGCTTGACGGAAGGTCAAAAGTTGGAGCTCAAGGACCTTATGGGCGAATTTCCCCATAGCTTCAGTGATGTCCCAGGCTCTACGACTTTGGTCGAACATGAAGTCCACACCCAGACCTGGAAGGAGCATCTACAGACCTTGAGGGAGCTGTTACACCGTCCCGCAGAAGCTAACCTGACCGTGAGACCCAGCGAATGCATTCTGGGAGCTGACAACGTCGACTGCGTCGGACATCCGACGGAAGAAAAAGACAACGGAGGACGCAATGATTCCAGGGAAGCCCACGTGATCATCGTCTTTGACCCTGGGCCGATGACGACCGCAACTGACGAGGGCGTCGATTCCTTGCGAACAAAAGAACATTGACTGTGTGGACGAACTAAGAATAGTGGTAATGACAGACTTGAAAATGAAAAACGTTGACTGGGTAAATGATCTGTGAACATTGACTGTATCCAGAAAGACTTGCAGATGAGAAACTTTGACTCTGTGTGAATGAACTGTGAACATTGACAATATCCAGACAGATTTGAAGATGAAAACCATTGACTCTGTGTGAATGAACTGAGAACATTGACAGTATTCAGACGGTCTGAAATAAGTTTTAATTCTGAACTTTGTTTGTGCATTACGTTTCAACGTTGTTGAAAGAAATTAAGTAAATTTCTTCTTGAGTGGGGGGTTATGTTACGTTGAAACGAACGAAAGTGTGTCTAAAGCGCGCACGATAGATCTAATCGTTTCGTTTTGCAAAGTATTCAATAATGGAGTTTATTTACCTTTGATTTGAGTTTGCATTGTTGTTAGGAGAGGCTTTGTATAACGTTGATAGTTTTTGTTGGTCGATATTGTGGTAGAATCTTCTGGATCTGTTTGTTTACTATCGATCGAAGTTTCTTGATGGTCGTAGATAATGGAGAACATTCTTTTGGCAGGAAGAGAGAAGTATGACGTAAGTCAGTGATGACGATCTTTAGTTCGATTGGTGGCAGTACGTCATTTCTACCATGTACCCAATTGTTCCAGAAAAGAGAGAGGTTATTTAATCGTGTGCCGAGTTGCTGTTGGGAGAGAAAAGTTGTTGATAGTGATTTGGAAAGTTGCTGTGAAAGTTGTTGAGTTGAGAATTGTATGCAGTTGTTGGTGTGTGCTGAATAAAAGTGGAAAACTTCATACGTCGACTTTGTGAATTGTATGCTGTTTGGACGGGCTGTGTGAATAAACGAATCTGAGTTACACAACTATCAGGAATTCAAGCATCGGGGCTGAATCAGATACTGATAGAAAACACCAACATCGAACAGAGTGTAACATTTTGGGGGCCAAGCCGTCCTCAGCTATGGTATGCGCTGGGATCTCGCCTTTTCATGTGGAAGTGACGTTGCATAAGCTAAATTTAGATAGCTACAGCGCGTGTAGGGAATTCCTGCTAGGCCTATATCGACTTTCCGCGATTACGGAGCCCTATAATACGGCATACTTGATGTCAACAATCTCCAAGGTAACAGTTACGATGGAAGCTGGTTTGCCTTCGTGCTTATCGATAGTTTTTCAAGACGACCAAAGAATAATTGGAACAGTCGAGACTGACAATGATGTCGCTGATGTTTTATCAGCATTTTAAAGATGCTACATGGCAATATACAGGGTGTTCCAAAAGTCTTGGGCACATTTCAAGTCCCCATATCTCAATAACTATGAATGGTAGTAAGATAACAGTTGTGCCATTGTAAAGCTAATTACATTAAGTTTTTTGTAAAGCTGTTGATTTTTTTATTTCTTTTCAGACCCATTAATGGCGTTCACTCAAACAGAACATGTAGGGACGCGTTTGGCAAGAATTTGACTATCGGCTTGATGTGTGTCGTGTGACCAATGGTGCTCACATTGAACATCTTTGAACATTCCATGTAAAACTTGAGATTACAAGCTTTCTGAATTTACCAGATGCGTTTTTATATCCTTTATAGTTTCGGAAATATTCAATGTCAAAATGTGCCCAAGACTTTTGGAACACCCTGTATATAGGGAGAACAAATAGGTTGTAATAGAATTGTTTTGAATTTTCATTGTGAATGTAACTGGTTTTTTTTTTATCTCATCATCACTGACTATTTGCCCTGTTTTGGTATCATGTAGCAGTCCTGTGTGGTCCTCGACATCTCATACAGCAGTACTCTATGGTCTTTGCCATCTCATGTAGCATCTTGTATGGTCCTCATTATCGCCTGTAGACGTCCCGTTAGGTCCTCACCATCTCATGTTGCAGTCCTGTATAGTCCTCGCCTTTTTATGTAGTGGACTAGTATGGTCCTTGCCATATCATTAAATAGACTAGTATGGTCATCGCCATTTCATGTAGAAGACTAGTATGGTCCTCGCCATTTCATGTAGGAGACTAGTATGGTCCTCGCCATTTCATGTAGCCATCCTGTATGGTCCTCGCCATTTCATGTAGCCATCCTGTATGGTCCTCGCCATTTCAATGGTCCTCGCCATTTCATGTAGGAGAGTAGTATGGTCCTCGCCATTTCATGTAGCCATCCTGTATGGTCCTCGCCATTTCATGTAGGAGACTAGTATGGTCCTCGCCATTTCATGTAGCCATCCTGTATGGTCCTCGCCATTTCATGTAGCCATCCTGTATGGTCCTCGCCATTTCATGTAGGAGACTAGTAAGGTCCTCGCCATTTCATGTAGGAGACTAGTATGGTCCTCGCCATTTCATGTAGCCATCCTGTATGGTCCTCGCCATTTCATGTTGGAGACTAGTATGGTCCTCGCCATTTCATGTAGGGGACTAGTATGGTCCTTGCCATTTTATGCATCAGAGTTGTGCTGTCACTGATTGATTAACATGTTTATTTCAATTTTGAAACTGTATGATCAGGTGTATTGATAGTAATAATACAACCATTTTTAATTCATTATTTTATAGAACTTAATTAATTTAATAAATAAAATTTGAAATAAGAAACAAAGAAAACTGAAAAAAGAAACCTTTCTTAGCCTTGTTGTGTCTTTAATTTTTTTGTAGACTTAATCACTGTTAATGTCTGTTTTGTGTGTGTTGACTTGTTGCGTGTGCTTGGTAGTAATAAAAAGAAACGAGTACCCTATTCTCCAAAGAACAAAAACAAAACAAAACACTACAAGAAAAAACACACACACGCACACACACACACACATGTATATAAAGACATTGATTGCTCTAAAAAAAAAATTCAACTTAACCATGTTTTTGTTTTACATCACAGAGCTCTTCTGGGAACAAAACAAACGAGCCTAGCTTATAAATGCTCAACATGCACACACTCACGTTAAGTATCAAAACAATGAATTTAGAATTCAATAAAAACACACACATTTAAAAACAAACACACACATACACAATCAGCAGCATCTGCATTGACACACTCAAAATAAAATGCTACTATTAAACAGTGTGGAACATAAATCCAAACAATGATTTTTTAAAAAAATCAATGTATGGGTTTTTTTAAAGTCAATTCACTTTATTCCTGACCCAATAAAGAATGCTGGGTATATAGAATTTATAATTAGAATATAATATATCCCTCACCAAGAGATGGATTACAAGTTTACATTATTATTGACAAACAAACACAAACTAAAAGATAATAATAAATTTAAAAAAAGGTAAATAAATAAATAGATAAAAGGAATAAAAATAAAATAATAAAGTAAATTTAAATATATGTAAATAAATAAAATAAAAGGATAAATCAACATGCTATCTAGTACAAATAGAACAAAATTTAATCATCTAAAATTTAAAAAAAAAAAAACAATCAAATTGTTTTCAGTTCTGAGAAATATACATTTCATAAGCTAGTTTTCTATATATTAAACAAAACAATCATTGCTTTAATGATAAATATAAACAATCGGAAATACAGTATTACAGCATGCGTGTAAAATAAATGTACAACTCAACTTTGCTTAAGTGCGTAGGAGAAGGAATTTAGGCCTACTATTGTATTCCCGCGAGTCGAGTTGAGTTTCCCAGCAGAGCAATCTAATTTTAGACACGCGAAGGGTTTTCCGTGGCGCACCTATCTAATTATAGAGAACGCAACGTCACTTCCACATGAAAAGGCGAGAGCCCAGCGTATACCCCTCAGCTATAGTCGTTGAACGTTCCGAACCGGAATTAAAGACTTGTTTAAAATGTGTGAGCCATTCCTCCGCATTTATGTTTGGGCATTTGAGTGATGTTTGACAAATTGATCTGACTTCACTCCAAAACATCTTGGAGTCGTTCGCTTTAGCAGTTAAATTAGAAAGCTTTTTGCGATTGAATTCCTGCCTTTTGGTCTTCAATAAAAATCTGTATGATTTCCTGCACTCAACATACTGAAGTCTATGAGCAGTTTTCGTTTGTTCACACTGAGACCTTCGAAACAGTCTCCACCATCTACGTGTGTCTCTTTTAGCAGTCCTACATTCAACATCATACCATTTGCTTTGACGCGGGCCTGTGTATATTTTGCGTTTCATGCATTCCGAAGCCAGAAGACCCAAGTTGAAACGGTCAACGGCTGCGTCTATAGACTCATTCAACAAGAGAAAGAGAGAGAGAGCGAGAGAGAGAAAGAGAGAGAGAGAAAGAGAGAGAGAGGCGGGGCAAATAAAAGATAAGATGACGGACGAAACAAAAGAAAGAACACCAGAAATAAATAAAAATAAAAATAAAAAGGAAGAAGGGAAGGTATTTCCTCATCTACTTGCTTTTCGATTTATTTATTATCAGTATCATGACTATCAATCACCATCAGCATTACCTTTTTTTTTCCATCTCTGTTCCATGCTTGTTCATTTTCTTGTGCCCTGTCCTTATCCAAACTCTGTCTGGCGGTCTCTGTCTGTTTCTGTCTGTCTGTCTATCTGTCTGTCTGTCTATCTGTCTGTCTGTCTCTCTCTCTCTCTCTCTCTCTCTCTCTCTCTCTCTCTCTCTCTCTCTCTCTCTCTCTTCGTCATTCATCAACTCCCCACTTTTTCCCCTCTCTCCTTTCTTGTTCCAGTTCAACCTCCTTCTCACCTCCCTAAAGAATATTCTTCATCCTCATCCCCATCCTCCTCCTCTTCCTCCAATCTTCTTCTTCTTCTTCTTATTCTTCTTCTTCTACTTGTTCTTCTTCTTCTTGCCCCATCACCGTAGCTCAAGTGGTACAGAGTTCTCCTGGAACGCCGATGACCCAGGTTCGAATTCCGTGGTAGCAAAACATATACGTGGTAATTTTCCACTCTCTACCTTAGCGGTATGATTGCTGTGGAGGTTCAGTGTTGATTTATGTACCTACCACTCTTCCCAAAGGTGGTTATCCCCGCCTGCTATATTGCCAGTGGTAGGTGTAGCTCTTCACCTTTGATGTTCATTCATTCTTCTTCTTCTTCTTCTTCTTCTTTTTGTTGTTGTTGTTGTTGTTATTGTTGTTGTTGTTGTTGTTGTTGTTGTTCTTCTTCTTCTTCTTCTTCTTCTTCTTCTCAGTACAACTTATGTTAATCTGATGAATAAACATTGATACAACAAAACAACAACAACAACTTCTCCTCTTTCTTTTTCTTTCTATGTGACTTTTTAGTCCCTTTCTACTGCGCTATGGGTTCTCATCGGCATGAGCTAACATGGTTTGGTTTATTGATGGGAGATCGGAAATGAGATATTGTGTTGGCGGAAATCTCTTTTACTGGCCCGTGTAACGTGCCGAAAGCGTCCCTGGCCCAATTTAACTCCCGGGAGTAAAACCAGGCCGTCCCAGATTTACTCCCGGGAGTTATTCTGGTCCTGGACCAGATTGACCCCCAGCCTGTTCCAAAATCACTCTCTGGGGAATGAAGATTACATAGGAACAATTGATGTTATGCACTCTACTGTGTTCCAGATCAGCCTCCCGGGAGTTAGTTTGGCCCACATTTTTCAGTACCAGAATGACTCCCGGGAGTTAAAGTGGGTCTGTCCTAAAACAGCCCCCCTTGCAACAGAGAGTAAGTCTGGGACTGGCCCAGATGCACTCCCGGGAGTCATTCTAGGACAATTTTAGATGTGCCAAAACGGCCCCTGGGGGGCTAATCTAGAACCGATGAGAGTCAGATTGGGTCAGGCCCAGACTGGCCCCCTCTAGCCTATTAAAAGGAGCAATTGAAGACTGCGTAAGTAATCTCATCAGACAAAATAATGGGAGTAAAACGGGGACAAGACCAAAACAGGTCCCCTAACAAAATGCATGTCAAATACAATATAAGGGGAGTCAAATGGGGACAGGACCAAAACCGCCCCCCTATCCATCAGATGCAAAAAACACTGCACAGGAGAGTCAAACGGGAACAGGACCCAAACCGCACCCCTACTCATCACATGCAGCATACACTGAACCGGGGAGTCAAACGGGGACGGGACCAAAACCGCCCCCCCCCCCCCCCAACCCATCAGATGCAGCAATTACTGCATAGGGGAGTCAAACGGGGACAGGACCAAAATCGCCCCCTCCCCATCCCATCTGGCAGCAAATACTGCATAGGGGAGTCAAACGGGGACAGGACCAAAACCGCCCCCCCTTTCCCTACCCATCACATGCAGCAAACACTGAACAGGGGAGTCAAACGGGGACAGGACCAAAACCGCCCCCCTACCAACCACATGCAGCAAAAACTGAACAGGGGAGTCAAACGGGGACAGGTCCAAAACCGCGCTCCCCCCTCCCTTACCCATCAGATGCAGCAAACAATACACAGGGTAGTCAAACGGGGACAGGACCAAAACCGCCCCCACCCCCTCCTTTCCCCTCCAGATGCAGAAAACACTGCACAGGGGAGTCAAACGGGGACAGGACCAAAACCGCCCCTCCTACACAATTAGTTGTAACTACAAAACACTGCACAGGGGGAGTCAAACGGGGACAGGACCAAAACCGCCCCCCCCCCTCTACCCATCACATGCAGCAAACACTGCACAGGGGAGTCAAACGGGGACAGGACCAAAACCGCCCCCCCTACCCATCACAAACACTGCACAGGGAGTAAAACGGGGACAGGACCATGGCCCCCCCCCTACCAATCACATGCAGCAAACACTGCACAGGGGAGTCAAACGGGGACTGGACCAAAACCGCCCCTTCCACCTACCCATCACATGCAGCAAACACTGCACAGGGGAGTTAAACGGGGACAGGACCAAAACCGCCCCCCTACCCACCACATGCAGCAAACACTGAACAGGGGAGTCAAACTGGGACAGGACCAAAACCGCCCCCCCCTCCCTTACCCATCAGATGCAGAAAACACTGCACAGGGGAGTCAAACGGGGACAGGACCAAAACCGCCCCCCCCCCCCCTTACACATCAGATGCAGAAAACACTGCATATGGGAGTTATACGAGGACAGGACCAAAACCGCCCCCCCTTACACATCAGATGCAGAAAACACTGAATAGGGGAGTCAAACGGGGACAGGACTAAAACCGCCCCCCCCCTATTCATCAGAAGAACCAAACACTGCACAGGGGAGTTAAACGGGGACAGGACCAAAACCGCCCCCCACCCACCCCTTACACATCAGATGCAGAAAACACTGCATAGGGGAGTCAAGCGGGGACAGGACCAAAACCGCCCCCCCCTACCCATCACATGCAGCAAACACTTCACAGGGAGTAAAACGGGGACAGGACCAACTCCCCCCCCCCTACCCATCACATGCAGCAAACCCTGCACAGGGGAGTAAAACGGGGATGGGACCAAAACCGCCCCCCTCCCTATCACAAGAAGCAAACACTACATAGGGGAGTCGAACGATGTCAGGACCAAAACCGCCCCCCCCCTCCTCCTACCCATCACATGCAGCAAACACTGCACAAGGGAGTCAAACGGGGACAGGACCAAAACCGCCCCTCCTACACAATTAGTTGTAACTACAAAACACTGTACAGGGGAGTCAAACGGGGACAGGACCAAAACCGCCCCCCCCTCCTCCTACCCACTACATGCAGCAAACACTGAACAGGGGAGTCAAACGGGGACGGGACCAAAACCGCCCCCCCCCCCCAACCCATCAGATGCAGCAAATACTGCATAGGGGAGTCAAACGGGGACAGGGACCAAAACCGCCCCCCCCCCCAACCCATCAGATGCAGCAATTACTGCATAGGGGAGTCAAACGGGGACAGGACCAAAATCGCCCCTCCCCATCCCATCTGATGCAGCAACAATATTGCATAGGGGAGTCAAACGGGGACAGGACCAAAACCGCCCCCCCCCCTACCCATCACATGCAGCAAAACACAGGGGAGTCAAACGGGGACAGGACCAAAAACCGCCCCCCTACCCACCACATGCAGCAAACACTGAACAGGGGAGTCAAACGGGGACAGGTCCAAAACCGCCCCACCCCTCCCTTACCCATCAGATGCAGCAAACAATACACAGGGAGTCAAACGGGGACAGGACCAAATCCGCCTCCCCTACCCACCTCATGCCCTTTTTTACACATCAGATGCAGAAAACACTGCATATGGGAGTTATACGAGTAAACAGGACCAAAACCGCCCCCCTTACACATCAGATGCAGAAAACACTGAATAGGGGAGTCAAACGGGGACAGGACTAAAACCGCCCCCCCCCCTATTCATCAGAAGAACCAAACACTGCACAGGGGAGTTAAACGGGGACAGGACCAAAACCGCCCCCCACCCACCCCTTACACATCAGATGCAGAAAACACTGCATAGGGGAGTCAAGCGGGGACAGGACCAAAACCGCCCCCCCCCTACCCATCACATGCAGCAAACACTTCACAGGGAGTAAAACGGGGACAGGACCAACTCCCCCCCCCCCTACCCATCACATGCAGCAAACCCTGCACAGGGGAGTAAAACGGGGATGGGACCAAAACCGCCCCCCTCCCTATCACAAGAAGCAAACACTACATAGGGGAGTCGAACGATGTCAGGACCAAAACCGCCCCCCCTACCCATCACATGCAGCAAACACTGCACAGGGAGTAAAACGGGGACAGGCCCATGGCCCCCCCCCCCTACCAATCACATGCAGCAAACACTGCACAGGGGAGTCAAACGGGGACTGGACCAAAACCGCCCCTTCCACCTACCCATCACATGCAGCAAACACTGCACAGGGGAGTTAAACGGGGACAGGACCAAAACCGCCCCCCTACCCACCACATGCAGCAAACACTGAACAGGGGAGTCAAACTGGGACAGGACCAAAACCGCCCCCCCCCTCCCTTACCCATCAGATGCAGAAAACACTGCACAGGGGAGTCAAACGGGGACATGACCAAAACCGCCCCCCCCCCTTACACATCAGATGCAGAAAACACTGCATATGGGAGTTATACGAGTAAACAGGACCAAAACCGCCCCCCTTACACATCAGATGCAGAAAACACTGAATAGGGGAGTCAAACGGGGACAGGACTAAAACCGCCCCCCCCCCCCTATTCATCAGAAGAACCAAACACTGCACAGGGGAGTTAAACGGGGACAGGACCAAAACCGCCCCCCACCCACCCCTTACACATCAGATGCAGAAAACACTGCATAGGGGAGTCAAGCGGGGACAGGACCAAAACCGCCCCCCCTACCCATCACATGCAGCAAACACTTCACAGGGAGTAAAACGGGGACAGGACCAACTCCCCCCCCCCCCTACCCATCACATGCAGCAAACCCTGCACAGGGGAGTAAAACGGGGATGGGACCAAAACCGCCCCCCTCCCTATCACAAGTAGCAAACACTACATAGGGGAGTCGAACGATGTCAGGACCAAAACCGCCCCCCCCCCTCCTCCTACCCATCACATGCAGCAAACACTGCACAAGGGAGTCAAACGGGGACAGGACCAAAACCGCCCCTCCTACACAATTAGTTGTAACTACAAAACACTGTACAGGGGAGTCAAACGGGGACAGGACCAAAACCGCCCCCCCCCCTCCTCCTACCCACTACATGCAGCAAACACTGAACAGGGGAGTCAAACGGGGACGGGACCAAAACCGCCCCCCCCCCCCCAACCCATCAGATGCAGCAAATACTGCATAGGGGAGTCAAACGGGGACAGGACCAAAACCGCCCTCCCCCCCCCCTACCCATAAGTTGCAGAAAGCACTGCACAGGGGAGTTAAACGGGGACAGGACCAAAACCGCCTTTCCTACACATTTAGTTGTAACTACAAAACACTGCACATGGGAGTCAAACGAAGACAGGACCAAAACCGCACCCCTACCCACCACATGAAAGAAACATTAAACAGGGGAGTCAAACGGGGACAGGACCAAAACCGCCCCTCCTACACAATTAGTTGTAACTACAAAACACTGCACAGGGGAGTCAAACGGGGACAGGACCAAAACCGCCCCCCACCCTACCCATCACATGCAGCAAACAATGCACAGGGAAGTAAAACGGGGACAGGACCAACCCCCCCCCCCTACCCATCACATGCAGCAAACACTGCACAGGGGAGTAAAACGGGAACAGGACCAAAACCGCCCCCCTCCCTATCACAAGAAGCAAATACTATATATAGGGGAACGATTTCAGCCCTGTGCCAATTTAATCTCTCCTGTTCAGTCATTGTTCCATCTGAAGAAGTAGGGGAACGGTTTTTTTCCGTGTCCCCGTTTAACTCCAGGGCCAAGATTTTGTATTCATTTTGTTACGGAAGCGATTTTTGTGCTGTCCCCGCTTGACTCCCCAGTGCACTGTTTTATGCATCGGATGGGTAGGAGGGAGATGGGTGGCGGGATTCTTGTCCGGTCCCCGTTTGACTCCCCTATGCCGTGTTTTCTGCATCTGATGGGTAGGGGTCGGTTTTGGTCCTGTCCCCGTTTGACTCCCCTATGCAGTGTTTTCTGCATCTGATGTGTAAGGGGGGCGGGTTTGGTCCTGTCCCCGTTTGACTCCCCTATGCAGTGTTCTCTGCATCTGATGTGTAAGGGGGGCGGGTTTGGTCCTGTCCCCGTTTGACTCCCCTATGCAGTGTTCTCTGCATCTGATGTGTAAGGGGGGCGGTTTTGGTCCTGTCCCCGTTTGACTCCCCTATGCAGTGTTCTCTGCATCTGATGTGTAAGGGGGGCGGTTTTGGTCCTGTCCCCGTTTGACTCCCCTATGCAGTGTTTTCTGCATCTGATGTGTAAGGGGTGTGTGGGGGGCGGTTTTGGTCCTGTCCCCGTTTAACTCCCCTGTGCAGTGTTTGGTTCTTCTGATGAATAGGGGGGGGGGGCGGTTTTGGTCCTGTCCCCGTTTGACTCCCCTATGCAGTGTTCTCTGCATCTGATGTGTAAGGGGGGCGGTTTTGGTCCTGTCCCCGCATGACTCCCCTATGCAGTGTTTTCTGCATCTGATGTGTAAGGGGTGGGTGGGGGGCGGTTTTGGTCCTGTCCCCGTTTAACTCCCCTGTGCAGTGTTTGGTTCTTCTGATGAATAGGGGGGGGGGCGGTTTTAGTCCTGTCCCCGTTTGACTCCCCTATTCAGTGTTTTCTGCATCTGATGTGTAAGGGGGGGCGGTTTTGGTCCTGTCCTCGTATAACTCCCATATGCAGTGTTTTCTGCATCTGATGTGTAAGGGGGGGGGGGCGGTTTTGGTCCTGTCCCCGTTTGACTCCCCTATGCAGTGAGTTCTGCATCTGATGTGTAAGGGGGGCGGTTTTGGTCCGGTCCCCGTTTGACTCCCATATGCAGTGTTTTCTGCATCTGATGTGTAAGAAGTGGGTGGGGGGCGGTTTTGGTCCTGTCCCCGATTAACTCCCCTGTGCAGTGTTTGGTTCTTCTGATGAATTGGGGGGGGGGCTGTTTTAGTCCTGTCCCCGTTTGACTCCCCTATTCAGTGTTTTCTGCATCTGATGTGTAAGGGGGGGGGGGCGGTTTTGGTCCTGTCCCCGTTTGACTCCCCTATGCAGTGTTTTCTGCATCTGATGTGTTAGCGGGAAGGGGGGGGGGGCGGTTTTGGTCCTGTCCCCGTTTGACTCCCATGTGCAGTGTTTTGTAGTTACAACTAATTGTGTAGAAGGGGCGGTTTTTGGTCCTGTCCCCGTTTGACTCCCCCTGTGCAGTGTTTGATTCTTCTGATGAATAGGGGTGGGGTGGGGTTGGTCCTGTCCCCGTTTGACTCCCCTATGCAGTGTTTTCTGTATCTGATGTGTAAGAGGGCGGTTTTGGTCCTGTCTCCGTTTGACTCCCCTATGCAGTGTTTTCTGCATCTGATGTGTAAGGGGTGGGTGGGGGGCGGTTTTGGTCCTGTCCCCGTTTAACTCCCCTGTGCAGTGTTTGGTTCTTCTGATGAATAGGGGGGGGGGCGGTTTTAGTCCTGTCCCCGTTTGACTCCCCTATGCAGTGTTTTCTGCATCTGATGTGTAAGGGGGGCGGTTTTGGTCTTGTCCCCGTTTGACTCCCCTATGCAGTGTTTTCTGCATCTGATGTGTAAGGGGGGCGTTTTTGGTCCTGTCCCCGTTTAACTCCCCTACTTACGTTGATTAGCTGAGGGGGGCGATGTTGGGCCTGTCCGTTTTTAACTCCCATATTAAAAACTAAGAATACATTAAAAAGACAAGAGAAGTTGGGGGGCTGTTTTGGTCCTGTGATCCAGTTTTACTCCCGGGAGTCATTTCGGAACAGGCTGGGGGTCAATCTGGTCCAGGACCAGAATAACTCCCGGGAGTAAATCTGGGACGGCCTGGTTTTACTCCCGGGAGTTAATTTGGGCCAGGGACGCTTTCGGCACGTTACACCCGCCGGGGTCAGGGATTATGAACTGCGCTGCATTCATTTCGTTCAATGCAATACAATCCCATGCTCATTTACATAGCGCATATTGCTAAATCTATTTGGACAGGGTAGGACTTACAGAGTGGTTTGGTGCTAAAGCCCTAGCAGTGTAAAACGCTCGCCTGGAATGCTAGTGACCCTGGATCGAATCTGGACGGTGATGGGACATTTCTTTGAAGGGAGTCGACTTTCTGTAATGACATTTTATACGGTGTTCACCAACCCACCCACCCTTATAGACACACACATACACACAGACACACATACACACAGACACACACACACACAACCCCAAATGACAACTAATGAAGAAAGAAGAAAGAAATAAAAATGAAAGAAAGAGACAAACAACCAAACAAACAAAGAAACAAAACAAATAAAAACAATAAAAACACAATATCCAATAATCCTATCCTATCCTATCCCGTAACTCAAATGATCGTTTAACCAGCGTATCCAATAAACAAACAAGCAAGTAAACAAACAAACAAAGACATCCCAAAAAATCAAAAGTTGGGGACGGAAAATAAAAGAAAATGTTATAATGTATTAAACATCAAACAAACGAACGAACAAATGAAACACTACAAAGCAAAGCAACAACTTACAATAAAAACAAAATTGTCGCTTATATGTACCGAAATAAAAAAAAAAAGCAAAAGGCAAACAAAACTATAAAATAAAATAAATATAAAATATGACAGGTGAAAGATGCAGTCACTAACTAAACCTTTCCCGGAATATTGCCGTCTCTTCTTTATTGTACGGCGGTTAGGGATAATTCCGTAGTTCAATGAGCAAGCGTTGTCTACGTGCGTCTTGGAAGATATGGGTTCCAATCCTGACTTCCGCCATCTATTTGGTGCATTAGTGACCAGCGCCTTAAAAGCTCTATGAGCTTATAAGTATACGCTATAATATAATGAATGAACGAACGAATGAACATTGAGGTTTAACTACACCCACCATTGGCGATATGGCAGACGGGGATAACCATCCCAGGGAAAGAGGGGTAGGGACGTGAATCAACACTGAACCACCAGAGCAATCATACTGCTGAAATGGACAGTGAAAATGGCCACATTTTATATCGCCTACCACGGGATTCGAACCTGGGTCATCGGTGTGCCAGGCGAACGCTCTACCACTTGAGCTACGGCGGTGGGACATATAATATAACACCAATCCCTTTCCTTTTCTACCGTAATTGGTACATCCCGATCCCAAGTTAGTCGCAACTTCCTACACAGCCGAAAAGCTTGTGAAAAGTCTTCTCATTAGCTCATTGTCTATTTAGGAACTGAAAAACCTCTTTTTGGTGAGGTATTGTATATGTACAACCATGCACGACAAAGGGACCGAAAAATGTTAGGACAGAGTTCGTTTATTAGGGTGGAACTTGAATAGTTCCTGAAATCAGATCAGTGTAGGCTTGGGTAGCGAAACAGAGTATCTGAGAGTGTAAAGTTAATAAGACACACTTAAAAGCACAAGTGTATTATATAAAATAGGTGCCTGTAGTGGATCCTCGATAGCAAAGCGGTAAACAACGCGCAGCCTCTCCATTAAACCCCTTACAAACGAATATGGTATGTAATATTTTCCTTTGGATCGAAACGATATTGGCCTGGCCAATATATGGCCTAAGCTTAGTTCCGATCCAAGATATTACATGTTCGTTCGAACTGGATTTGGGAGTAACCCGTTTAAGTGGTGCTATCGTTTCGCCGCTGTCACTTCTCTTCAATTTATCAAACGCGAACTTGGTGTTGCCTACCGCTTTGCTATCGAGATTCCGCTACAGGCGCCCTACTTGTGTAATGCCTTAATGTTCACGCCTAGCTGTGAAAGGTCTTTGATTCTCAGGATGCAAGTGCAACGATGCAAGCGAGTGCATGAAAAATTCACCCTTATTCTCCCGCGTAGAAAATATTGATGATGGTACGGCCACAAAAACCATGGTACCCAAGAAATCCCTGGGCTCACACAGAGGGTCTGAGTCTGCTGAGGCATACACTCTTACACAAAATTTGGCATATACAAAGGAAAGGCTCAGATACTCTGACCCAGGCTTCCACAGACCGAAACAATACCTCACGAAATAACAAGTGTCATCTTACTGTACTTCTATACAAGCAGTATTTACGTCCCTTACTCGTGAATTAATAACAAATGACCTTTTCCTTGTGTTTGAACCAAGGAGTACTAAAGACTTTAGTACTCCTTGGTTTGAACTTAAACAGCTGTCCTGCAGACACAATAAACAATACCCTCAAATTCTCTGTTATGTGTGTGTGTGTGTGTGTGTGTGTGTGTGTGTGTGTGTGTGTGTGTGTGTGTGTGTGGGCATGTAGAAACGACGTTACAGTGACACACTCATGGAACTCCACATGGTTTCTTTTGACTTTTTTGGAAGGGCGCCCTATTTTGACGTCAAAATAGTTCCCTGCTGAGTTAGAGCTGTTTTAGGCCTATGGTTAGGTTAAGGGTTAGGGTTAGGGTTAGGGTTTGGGTTAGGGTTAGGGTTAGGGTTAGGGATAGGTTCAAAAATTTGAAAATGTCAAAATAATGTCACGAAAATGAAAAGTGTGTCAAAATAATCCCTGTTTTTTTCACAACAGTCATCACAATGTCGTTTTTACAAAAATGTGTGGGTGTGAGGATGTTTACACGGCGTTATTGGGACAAATTAGTGCAAGTTTGCATACGTTCTTTGGACAGACCTCCTTGTTGGGACGTCCATTTAATGATCCGTGAGGGTTAGGCTTAGGGTAAGGGTTAGGGTTAGGGCTAGGGTTAGGGCTAGTGTTAGGGAAAGGGTTAGGGTTAGGGTTAGAACACTTTAAAGTACTTAAAAACGGGGTCGTAGCACGACCCATTGTCCACAGAACGTATGTGGCGATAGAGGAAAGTCCAAATAACGGTGTCTCCGCAAGTATGTGTGTGTGGGTGTGTGTGTGTTTGTGTGTAGGTGTGTGGGTGTGTGTTGAGAGGAGGGAATATGTGTGTGTTGGGGATTATGTGGGTGTTTGGTGTGTGTGCTTGTGTGGGTGTGTGCTTGTGGGTGTTGGGTGTGTGTGTTTGAAGGGAGAATGCATTTATAAATGTTGACTTTTCGAGTGTGCGTGTGTTTGCAGTGTGCGTGTGTGTGTGTGTGTGTGTGTGTGTGTGAATCCATCCTTTATTTCAATTATGGGTTTTACTATATTGTGCCATTGTGATAATTATTATGTCTAGTATTAACTTAATTAATGAGTTTTGAGGTGGAAGAGCAATCTCCAACTTTCATTTTGCGGATGACATTGATGGATTGGCTGGAGAGGAACAAGAACTTGAACAGCTGGTACAGAGGCTTGACACCACCTCCAGAGCCTATGGAATGTAAATAAGTGCAGAGAAGACCAAAATGATGACCAACAACACGAATGGCATCAACACGGACATCAAAGTCCAAGGCCAATCCCTCAACACAGTGCATAGCTTCAAATATTTAGGAGCCATTGTATCAGACAATGGGTCCATACTGGAAGTCCTCTCCAGGATCGCACAAACAACTGCTGCCCTGGTGAGGTTGAGGCCAATTTGGAAAGACAGGACCATCAGTCTACATTCCAAGGTAAGACTGC